>CM076906.1:2885125-3485125 GCA_039519145.1 Kokia cookei | reverse complement strand
AAACCGTTGGCGTGTGTCCTACAAATGCCTTCGTGAACTTCTTCTAAGATCTTCTTAGCTTCAATTGCATCGACACATCTCAGCAACACTTGACCTTTTCTCCTCTTGTACAAGATTTCCCTATCTAGGACATATTCACTGGCTAGTCTTCTTAATGTCCTCTTTTCATTTTCTGAGGCTTGCTCGAGGTACTTCCGATCTCTTACAAATTGACCAATCGATCTAGCTTACTGACGGAGATGTCATTTGCTACATATGTTTTGTTCAGCACCTTCATTAGTGCGCTTCGATGGGCTTCCGAGTTTAAGAGCAATGACAAGATCGATATCCGAGCAGGCTGTTTGTATAGTTGTTCTACTACACTATATTCACTATGCCTTAAAAACATTAAAAACTCCTTCGCCTCATTCTCGGATACAGGCTCGTTCATGGGTGCTTCGGGCTCGCTAGTTATTTCTTTCTTAGGCTCATACATTCTTGCTTTCCCTTTATTAACCCCTTTTTCTTTATTTACAGGGTCATAATTTTTACCGCGCGGGTAACAAGATTCACGTCCTTCCTAGGTTCCCCCTCTCTTGGTATGTTCACGTTGTAATTGTAACTCCATGGGACCTTCTTGCTATCCCTGTAAGGAAATGTAGTAGGCTTTGGTATGATGATGTGAGGGGTTGTCTGTTCTCTTGCCGTGCCACAAATAATCACCTTGGGGCGATTACTTCATAAGCCTTAGCTGTTCCGTCCTCGGAGGCACAAAAATCATTAGCTTCCCCTCCTTCTTCAAAAAATTTCAGCTCTCGATTGTCCATCAACATCTGGACCACGGCTTTGAACTCGACGAAGCTTTGAATTTCATGCCCCTTATCGGCATGAAACTCGCAATGGTTATCATCCCCGATTATCATACTCTCTTTATCCTTCACGATTATCCCTTCTTTGACCATCTCTTGCGATACCCACCGAAGTGGAGACTTAATTTCTTCAACACTTCTCTTAATTTTTCGAGCTCCTTCTTCCAGCAAGGCATTCACCCCTTGCTCTAGGTGATTAGGCAGAGGATTCCCAGCTATATTGGGCTTTGCGGGCTCTTCTAACTTTACGACTCCATGCTCAATGAGCCTTCGACTCGCATTTTAAAAGCAAGGCAATTTTCAATCGAGTGTCCTTCTGCCCTTGCATGGTATTCATAGTGAGCATTCGCGTCGTACCAAGCTGGGAATGAGGGTTTATATGGTCTTACTCACTGAGGAGCTACGTCATACGCGTCATATAGTATCTTGTAGAGTTCTTCGTATGACATCGGAAGAGGAGTGTATTGAACTCTTCCTCTATTTGGCCTGATGCCCAGTTCCTACCGCGGGGCATTTTGGTAATTACCCATTGGAGCTTTGGGCTAACCTGTCACAAAGGGTTTGGTGTAGCTAGGTCTGTATACGTTTGCATTGTTGACCTCATTATCCCTTCTTCTGGGGGCAGACCTTTTTAGGCTTCCTCCAGTTTCAATCTTGTCGGCCTTGATCGCATTTTCGATCATCTCTCCCGATATGACCATATCAAAGAAACTCTTGGTGGTGTTTCCTAACAGGTGATTCAGGTAAGGAGCTTTGAGGGTGTTGACATACAACATTATTGTCTCCTTTTCTGTTAGTGGTGGCTGTACTTGGGTTGCCACCTCGCGCCATCTTTGCGCATATGTTCTAAAGTTCTCGTTCGAATTTTTCTCCATATTCTGTAGTGTAAGCCGATCAGGAGCTATTTCTATCACATGACCGTATTGCTTTAAGAAAGTCTGTGCCAAATCTTTCCATGAATGAATTTTTGATCGGCTCAATTGATTGTACCATCTGATTGTAGACCCGGCCAGGCTGTCTTGAATGGAATGAATTAACAATTGGTCATTATGCACATGCCCCGCCATCCTTCTGCAGAACATGGTCAGATGGGCTTCAGGGCATCTCATCCCGTTATATTTTTCAAATTCTGAAACTTTGAATTTGGGAGGGAGAACCAGATCCGAAACCAGACTTAACTCTTTGGCATTTACCCCATAGGAAATTTCAATTCCTTGCATCGCGTCGATTTTCTCCTTTAATCGCCTGTATTTTTCCTCTATTTGTCTAGGGAGATCTTCTTTTATCATCTCGTCAAAGTCTGGGACAACTAGATTCGTAGCATTATCCTCTAGGTTTCACCCGGACCCCATTGGATAATTGGCTGGTCTCGACGTGCTTGTGGCCTGTTGCTGTGCCCTTATACTAATGGTGGGCTCTGTGCCGGCATCTCATGGGAAGCCGGGTTATGGCGAGGTGTGAAGCCTGGGGGGACCATTGGGTCCTCTTCTTCCTCAATAGCAGTGCTCTTTCCTTTATCGGCCATGTTTTGTTTTACTTGCGCTAATTCATTCATTAAGCTCTTTTGTACCTCCATGAATTAATTTTTCATTTCTCTGTACATAATGGTTATTTGCTATTGGATGCGCTCTTGCATCTGCTCTTGTAATTCTTTTTGGATCTGTTCTAGTCTCTGCTTCATAGCCTTAGTTTTCTTTCAAGTATTATAGTGATATGAGTTTTCAATGATTACTGATGCAGCTGGCTGGTAAGTTTTTAATAAGTTAGGATCGTTATGCAGAAATATGCAAAAATGTGATGCGAATAAGATGCATGTATGCAAGAGAAAGGTATTGACTTATAATTCATTTTCCATTTAGAAAACTTCATTTGGATAACAAGTTCCTTAACATAAAGCAAATTACATAAATGGTTTTGCTTTGATGCTCAGAACCTTGACTTTTTTAAGGAGGCTTGATAGCTTTTGACCTCGTTCCGTCTTCGTCTCGTATTGTATGCTTAGCTCTTTTGCTTCAACTGCTAGTGTTTGCACATGATCAGCTACTCTGCGGATTTGATTTAAGGCCTCACCCATAACATAATCCCTCTCTCTGACTTCTTTTTGGGTTTCCTAAAGGTGCCAATCATTTGTCTCCAACGTCGTTTCCAAAATCTCAGTTCGTATTTCATTATTCTGCAAAGAGGCTTCTAATTCTTCCACCTTCTTATTCAGTCTCTCGATCTCAGCTCGGCTTGCCTTCAACTCTATTACTAAATTTCGACTACGATGTCTGTACAAGGATTCCTCCAATTCTCCTACTCGAGCTTTTAATTCGGTCACTCCGGCTTGGCTTTCCAGAAGGCTACTCTTCATAGCATTTTCCTGAACTTGGGCGTCTAGAAATTTGTTTTTCCAGTGACTTGTTTTATTTTTCTCTTCGCGGATTTCCTGCTGCCGTTGCTTTGACGTCTTACCCAAACCGATGGTTCTCATTGACAATCGAAGCTTTTTATAGTCCTTTTTTAGGCTACTAAGATCTTCTTCAGCCTTATTCTTCCCTTTTCTCAATTTTTTCGCCTCTAGCTTCTGAACATCAACTTCTAATCCTAAAAGCACGTTCTCCTCTTCCAGCTTTTCTATCATTTTCTCCATCTCGGCATTTCTTTTTTCGAAATCTTGTTTAATTATTTCTAATTCATTGGGACAACCTGCAAGTGTTCTTCAATTGGGTGGACAGTCTCTGGGTTTGGCATAGGAATATTGTCGTTGATCCTTCTGTTTCTCCACCAATCATATTCTCCAGTTATCATGGGATTGGCGCCGAATGCTTTCATTTTTCGAACCTGATTCCATGCGTTTGAGATTTCCCGAATCCTTTTCTTATTATTTTTTCCCCGGTACGCGAATTCACACTAAGCTAACCCTTGAGTCGCGGGTATGAACTGTCTCGATCTGTATTGTCTTGAAACCAGCAAAGGTGCATATCCGATTGCTCCCCATATTCCTGCCAATGGGACCCAGTCGAGATCTCTGCACCGATACAATATTTCATCAGGAGCGAACCATGGTGCTCGCCACTCTGTGTCCTCGTCTTTGAGGCTTTGGAGTATGGCCATCCACTTTTCTTCTATGAAGTTTTCTTGTCTTTGCGTGGCCACGAACTCTTTCAAAGGGGAGTAATCTTTAGACAAGTACTGATAGGAGATTTTTCTGTTTTCCAGAAGTGACTATGAAACCATACCATCAATAGCAGTGCGTAAGCAATAAATCGACCTTCTCCCTCCTTTCTGCACGCATTTAAGGATCTGAAAGTTTCAGCCAGTATGGTCAGGGCAGGTGTCACTCTTTTACTCAATCTATCAAACAAATCTATCACCGCGTCTTCTATATGCCCCAAAGCCTTCAGAAAAACAACCAATCTGTAGATACTTAGGGCTAAAATGTCGATCTTCTTCTTTGCATCTGGATGAGCCAGTATAAAATCCCGCAGAGTTTTCCACGTGATGCACTTGTTATCGCCTTTGACCTTAACTCGAGCTGCAACCCACTGTTCGCTCATGCCAGTGATGTTTATTAACCTTTTAACAATGGTCGGGAGATTTGGAGCTCTAGAATAGGCCTTATCTACCGATATCTTCGAACGGAGCAGAGTGGTGTATTCTTCTATCGTCGGTGTCATGTCTATATTCCCGAAGGTGAAGCAATTGTAGGCTGGGTTCCAATACTGTGTTAAGGCTCTAAAGAGGGATTTGTCTACCTTAACTTCGCACAAGTATGACAAATCTCCTTATTCTTGATAAAAGGTCTGTTTCATGTTGTTGTCCCAACTGTCCCATATCTTTTTCAACTCTAGCACATTGTTTTGAGCCGTACTGATCCTGGTATAATCCCAAAGCTCTGATTCATATTCTTCCACTAAGCTGTCCCCCTTTTGGCGCTGAGTCTCCTCCGACTACATGCGCACGACCATATTGTCCTCAACTTTATCAAAGTACTTGTTTTCCATGATTAATTCTCTTATCGATAACTGAACTCTTGAGTCTATACCTTTCCTTTATATGATGATGAAATGTAATACAAGTATAGCATAGAACCTAAGAGTTTGTCTTTGGAAGGTTGCTAAATGGTTTAGTATAACTCCTTCTAAAGCAAGTTCCTGCGGCTTACTATATGTGGTTTTAGGTTCTAAAGTAGGGGTACCCAAACCAGTAGATTCCTCGGTCCTCACCCATTACAGGCTTACACAGACAAGTTCGGTTTAGGGGGCGCATTTCCCACATGTTTGCACGGAAGTGAAAACTTCACGAAAACAAGGGTACTTTGTAATCCCGAAAGCGATCCACTATCCTACACAGAGGTGAAGACCTCCCGAAGGAGTAGTTTTCGGCTTCCACTTAAAAAGGTAATATCATATGCAGATGTATGCAAATTTACACTAGCAATATCACACAATATAATGTCACAAAAGATGTCGAGGATTGCATATTAAACAAAATTGAAGCTTAAAAAGTTTCAAAAGAAGACCAAAAAATAATCAATTTTAGCTTGACTCTCGTTTATTTTAAAAGTCCCCAGTGGAGTCGCCAACTGTCGAAACCATCCCTTTTTGGAAAATGACAAGTTTCGATAATTATTTTAAAATCGAAAAATAATGGGAGTCGCCACCAATCCTTTATTCGGTGTGATTTGATCACCACAAAACGTTTTAAAAACCGTTTTGAAAACATGTAGGTCTTCGAAATCCAGAAAAACTGGTTTGGGAGTCGGTTACCCATGAGGAAGGATTAGCACCCTCATACGCCCAAAATTGGTACCGTACTGATTATTTTCGGGTCTTAATTTGTAAAATTTAGAAGCTTGAGTAAAGCTTAAAACACGATCCTTGAATGCAGGAGTTAAGTTTAAAAGAAAACGGGTTTGTTTGGAAATCCTGTTATTTCAAAGTGATCGAGAAAGAAAGTTACGTCCAATGAGTTAGGACATGACATTTCAAGATCCATAAATAACGAGCTTTCGTCCGTAAAACTTTTTTAATTTTGGGAAAAGGATATTCGATTATCTTAATTTGAGGAAAGGTTGCACCTAGTAAGTTAAGGCGTAAATTTTCAGAATCGAAGATAAGGAAACATTGCCTCGATTAAGGGTATTCGATTATTTCGATTTGAAGAAAAATTTCACCTAGTAAGTTAAGGCGCAAATTTTTGAAACTCGAAATAAAAGAATATTGCCTCGATTTTAAAGTTTCGGGGTTAAAAGTGGAATTTTTGGAAGTTCGGGGGTGAAAATGGAATTTTTGGAAGTTTCGGGGTCGAAAGTGGAATTATTGGAAGTTCGGGGGTGAAAATGGAATTTTTGGAAGTTTAGGGGGTAAAATGGAATTTTTGGAAGTTTTTGGGTCAAAAATGGAATTCTTGGAAGTTCGGGGGTGAAAATGGAATTTTTGGATAGTTTGTGGACCTCCAAGGCAATAAAACCATAACAAGTGACACGTGGCAGCCCCTCAGGCCTCCTTAGTTCCAACTTTGTTATTTTTTGTCTCGACTTTTGCATTGGTGATATTCATCCTATTCCGACGATGTAGAGCTAAAGCTTTGAAATCTGTTCCAAGTCCAACAAAAAATGAATTTAAATCCTGTTAGGCCCGGATAAAATAGTCTTCAACAGTGACATATCATCTAATCAAACCGTAATTGTTGGGAAGTATGGATATATTGCTCTAGGTTCTGCATCTTCACTCTCTTTTTTCATTTTTATTTAGTTTCATCCCTTATTAGTTTGTGTTGATTATTTATTTTAAATTACTTATTTTGGAATAATATGAAAGAAACAATTAGGAAATGCAAAATAAAAAAAAATCAAATATAAATAAATTTTTGCTTTAACTTAGAATTCAAATGTAACTATGCATGCACTTACAATTGAGTGCACAATATCAATTAACATTTATTTTTAGCTATTATTTTTTGTTTTAATTACAGAACTTATTTATTTATTGGTTGTGACATATATAGCTTTGGAGTGTTGGTATTGGAAATATTGATGGGAAAACATCTTGGTGAATTGTTGTCAACATTATCATCATGGCCATCAACATCTAGTGTCCAAAATATCATGCTAAATGAAATTTTGGATCCTTTGTTGTGATTGCTTTCGCCTGCTTACGGGCCAAACCCAAAGCTCGACCAACAATGAAATCAATGTCCTAAGAGTTCTTGGACATCAAGTCTCCAATTTAAAAACCTCTTCATGAAATATTTCTTCTCAAACTTAAGAATCATGAGATGCTTGTTAGCTAGGAAAGTTTCAAAGAAATAAATAGTAGTTGATCTGGTGTTGCATTTTGAAGAGGATATGAATATCATATTCTCCTAATAATGCTTTCACTGTTGTTTTTTATACCAAAAAATGTATGCCATGTGTTTTTTTTTTCTTTTTGCTTGGAATAGAGGCAAATGCCATATATTGGGCTGTTTGATTTGGATATCCATTCATGAATTTTGGGTCCAAAGCATGGTGACAGAAGAGCCTTGGCCCAAAGGTCACTCCAACTTTTGCCTTTTGCCTCTCCCAATATTTCAAACATTATGACATGAAGATATTACATTGTATTCTTTTAGGTTTTTTATTTCAGAATTTTACGATATAAAAACACACATTTTGTTCAATTTTGATATTATTTGACCTACAAGAATGTGTTCAAACTTTGGGGTTTTGTTAAATATGAAAAAAGATAATAATATATATTATTGCACTGTCAGTCCGGCGGCTTAGTACTAAAGAATAGCTGTAAGAAGGCGACCAAAAATTTCAATTTTATATTCCAATAAAGAAAAAGTGGGATTCTCTGAAAGTTAAAAATAAGAAAAAAAAAAAAAAAAGGGTTAAATGGGAGTGGAAAATCAATGTAGAATCCCAAAGAAACAAAATCAAAGGAAACGGACAAAAAGGTCTTTCAATATTCTCACCACTACCATAACCTGGACCTCTCTTCCCTGCCCCATCACCCACCAACTTTGTATAATAACCAAATAATATCATTTTTAACCAGTTTTTTTTTATCTCAAAAAAAAATTATTGGTTAAAAGTTACCAACTGGGTTTTCACCATTTTTCTCTCATTTATTTTACCTATTAGTAATGTAAATAAATAAATAGAATATTTTCAAGAGGGATCAATTTTATTTTTTAAAGGATTGATCCTTCTAATGAATAATCCATCTTTATTAGGAAGTGTCATCGAGATTGATCTTAGTGGCCATGGTCTGAATGGGAGTATAACACCTCAAATAGGAGCACTTTCAAAGCTCAAATGATCTTAGAGGTGAGTTACCTTCTTCACTTGGAAACCTCACTCAATTGGCAGTGCTTGATGTTTCTTATAATGAAATTCATTCCATTCCCATGGCAATTGAGAAGATGGAGAATCTTGTTTCTCTAAATTTGACGAGGAACCTCATTGTTCATATGCCTTCAGCTAGTGGTCTTTTGACCAATCTTACCCACTTGATTATGAGCTCTAATCCATTGCAGAGCATCATCCCTCCCCAAATATGTAACCTGAAAAAGCTAATGACTCTCCAAATCAATCACTGCATGCTCAGTTGTCCCATTCCTCCAAATATTGGAAAGCTAAAGAGTTTGGTTGATCTCGATCTCTCAAGCAGCATGCTTGTTTGTCCCGTCCCATCTTCTATCAGCAATGTAACCAATCTAGCAACGTTGGTTCTTGGAGGCAACCAACTTAATGGATCCATTCCACAATAAATTGGGAGACTGACAAATTTGATTACATTGGATCTATCTTCTAATTTGCTCGTTGGTCCAATCCCATCTTCTGTCAACAACTTCACCAATCTAGCATCGTTGGTTCTTTATGGCAACCAACTTAATGGATCCATTCCACAGGAAATTGGTAGGCTAACGAATTTGGTTACGCTGCGTCTATCCTCCAATATGCTTGTCGGTCCACTCCCAACAAATTTGGGTAATTTATCCAGTCTGGAATTGTTCTCTCTTTCTAAAAATAAAATAAATGGTTCCATCCCATCAGCAATAACAAAGCTTAAGAGGTTGACTAACTTGGATCTTGGTGCCAATAACTTGAGTGGTCAAAGCCCTTCATTTCTAGGTCTTTTACCCAGCTTGAGAAGTTTGTACCTTGACTCAAATCTTTTTGACGGTTTCATCTCATTAGATATTGGAAAATTAAAGAATCTGACTACATTGTTTCTCTCTAAAAACAAACTCACTGGCTCAATCCCTTCATCTCTGTGTTATTTGACCAATTTGCTACCTTGACAAAAATCTTTTACATGGTTCCATCCCTTCTGAAATTGGAAATATGACCAATCTAACAGAGTTACAACTTGATTCCAACCACATATCCAATTCCATCCCTTCATCTCTTCTTCATTTACCCAATTTACAGAGTCTATCAATGGCTTCGAATATTTTGGAAGGTCCCATACCTCATGAAATTGAGAGTTTGAATGCTCTCCAATACTTAGATCTCACCGGAAACAAATTGAGTGGATCCATTCCAACTCAGATTGGTAACTTGTCAAATTTAAGATACTTCAATTTGGAAAACAATAACTTGGGTGGAAGGATTCCCCTGCAAATTGGTGGCTTATCTCTATACCAGCTTGATCTAAGTCATAACTTCATTAGTGGAGATATACCTTCTCAACTCAATTCCCAAAACATTGATCTTAGCCATAACCTTCTCCAAGGAGTGATACCTTCCCAATTTGGCAATTTAACTCGTTTAAGCATCTTAGATCTCAGTTTGAATAACCTAACGGGCATGATTCCCGAATTTCCATTTTCTGTGGGGAACCTCAATTTGTCATGTAATTCATTATCGGGTCCAATTCCGGATGGATTGTTGCATTTTGCACCCGACACATTTGCAGGCAACAAAGATTTATGTGGTTCCATTCAAGGCTTCCTTCCTTGCCCTTCATCCCCAACTGTAAACCGAGAAAGAAATAGCAAAGTAGTGAAGCACAATTTGCCTACCGTTATTCTAGTTCCAGCTTTGTTATTTTTTGTCTCGACTTTTGCATTGGTGATATTCATCCTATTCCGACGATGTAGAGCTAAAGCTTTGAAATCTGTTCAAGTCCAACAAAAAATGGAGATTTATTCTCTATTTGGAACTTTGATGGAAAGATTGCGTTTGAAGACATCATCAAAGCCACAGAGGATTTTGATATCAAATATTGCATTGGAACTGGGGGTTATGGCAATGTCTACAGAGTAGTTTTACCAAGTGGCAAGGTTGTTGCTTTAAAAAAACTCCACCAATTGGAAGCTGAGCAGCTGGCTTACGATGCAAGTTTCCGAAATGAGATCAAGATTTTAACAGAAATACAACACAAGAACATCGTCAAGCTCCACGGATTTTGTCTCCACAATCGTTGCATGTTCTTGATTTATGAATATATGGAAAAGGGAAGCTTGTTTTATGGCTTGAGCATTGATGAGGAAGCTGTGGAATTGGATTGGACCAAAAGAGTGAACATTGTCAAAGGTGTCGCACATGCTCTGTCTTACATGCATCATGATTGCAACCCTCCAATTGTTCATCGAGACATCTCAAGCAATAACGTTTTGTTGAACTTCGAATTGGAAGCTTTTATTGCGGACTTTAGGACTGCAAGATTTATTGATCCTGATTCATCTAATCAAACTGTAATTGTTGGAACATACGGATATATTGCCCTAGGTTCTGTACATTCACTCTCTTTTTCCTTTTCTTATTTAGTTTCATTCATTCTTAATTTGTACTAATTATTTGTTTTGAATTACATAATGGGAAAACCAAAATGAAGAAAGATCAAATATAAATAAATTTTTTGTTTTAACTTGAGATTAGAGAATTCAAATGCAACTAAACATGCACCTACATTTAAATGCACAATATAAATTCACATCTATTTTTAACTATTCTTTTTTGTTTTAATTACAGAACTTGCTTATTCATTGGTTGTGACTGAAAAATGTGATGTATATAGCTTTGAAGTGTTGGCATTGGAAATATTGATGGGAAAGCATCCAGGTGAATTGTTGTCAACACTATCATCGCTATCTGGTGTCCAAAAAGTCATGCTAAATGAAATTTTGGACCCTTGATTATCACTTCCAAAAAGTCGCAAAATGGTAGAAGACATCACTTTCGTTGCTCTGATTGCTTTCGCATGCTTACGGGCCAAACCCAAAGATCGACCAACAATGAAATTAGTGTCTCAAGAATTCCTACACACCAAGTCTCCAATTTCAATACCTCTTCATGAAATATCTCTTATCGCGCTTAAGAATTATGAGATGGTTATGAGCGGTGAAAATTACAAATAAATAAATAGTATTTTTGAGTAAAGGCATTGTCATTATTGTTTTCAGTCTTTATTTTTGTGTTAAATAAATTGTATAATGATAAAGTCTTAAGAATATTGATGTGATCATTCTTAAATGTCCTTAGTCAAGTATTATTATGGTCCTAAGAATAATGCATTGAGACTAAAATTTTCTTGATTGATAACAAGTGTTTTATAAGTGATATGTCAAGTTAACACATAAGCATATGTTAAAGAACAATATGTCAGACTGATTCATAATGAGAATGATTATTGAATTTTTATTTAATAGTCATAACATTTATTGTTGTGATAATTGTACGTATGATCCTCAGACTCGAGATCATTGTCATAACATTTAATCGTCATAACAATGCAGCTCTCGCTGCAATAAAACCATGACTTGCTCTGGTACTAGATGTTGAATCTGATTAAAGACGCAAAACGTCTCTACTTGACTATTAATTAAATCAAGAGAGGCAGAGCACACAGGAAAATTCCACTCAGAGATTTTACCAAACAGGTGATGGGCAAGCACAATGTATGAAGAGAAGTATTTTCTTTTAGTAAACGTAGTGTCATGTTGTAAACCAAATTAAAGTTTCATTAACCATTTGCATTCAGCTCCATTATTGGAATGTTGGAAATTATTTCAAGAGGAGCGTTTAATTATAAAGCCCATGCAGGGTTATCCTATTCCTGATTTAATCAATCCCCCAAATTCCCCTTCTCAAATTATTGGAATCAACAGTTTCAATATAAGAATTTTAACTCCTTCACATTTACAATTCATTTTGTGATTTGATTCTTCTTCCATGAATTAAATAAACACTAATTACGTTCGTAGAAAGAATCCTGAGTAAGATTACAGGATACCACAATCGAAGAAAAAGATTTACTTGTGAGTAGGGGTTTAAATAAAACATTTATGCTCCATAATTGTAGAATTAAGCTCCAACTATTGAACAAGTTAAACTCAAACATGCTAGTATTTGGCTTGAGGTAGCTTGTAATGCTTACCAAGTTTTTCATTTAATATCCACAATTAATTTTATTTAGTTCAAACTCGAATTTGATTAGAAATAATCAAGTTTGAACCAAAGCAAGCAATAGAATAAGATAGAAATTTTTGAGTTTTATCTTGATTCAAATTTAAATTTTGAAAGTGAAGCATGAATGAGCTTGCGCCTTGGGGTTCGTATTTGAATTTCTCTGGCCACGGATAAATTTTTTTGGAGTTCACTTGACCCATCATTTTTCGGGTGTTTTTAGGAATAAATACACTTGACTTGATAACACTTTTCTACAGGCATATATATCCAATCCCTTGTTACACGTTGCATGACAATGATGTTTTTCTATAGGAAAAAAAACACAATATTTTCATAATAAAATCATTGGTCGAATCGATTAGATCATTAGTTTTTAATTTGATCGGTTCATCTGATTTGATTAAATAGATCATTAAAGAGTTCAAATGCTGATTAGAGCAATAATTTTTTAATAGTATTCGCATCACAATTCATATGCATTTGATGTTGATAAGACACTATTTATTTTATATGTTATGTCAACAAATGTTTTAAAGATTATAAAAATATTAAAGAAATAAAATATCAAAATGAAATAGAAGCATGAGTTTTTCATGATTGTCACGTTGTTAGAAGGTTCAAGGAACAACATCCCTTGGAGCGTCCGCTTCACTCTCAAAACACAAAAACAAGTCGATGCATAATACGAATGATTCAAAGCACCTATTGCTTTTCTTCAATAACCGCGTTCTTTAGCAGATACTTCAACCATGAAAAACAGAACTTTTGTTAGGCAATGGCTAAAGACTTGAAAGGTATAACATTTTACCTAATAAAATTAAATTAATTTTATAACTTTTTATATGAAATAATATGATAATATATTGAAAGATTTTGTAGATATTTAATAAAAATATTTGCGACCCTTAATTTAAAATATGAGGTCTCGGAACCTTATTTTCCTAAAGTCACTTGACTTTTGAACCAAATCACTTGTACTAACTTTTAATTCAAAAATTAAAATTCATGAATTCAAAATTTCGTATAAAAATTATTATTAACTCATATAATTTAAATATGAATTTGTTCGAATTTGTGGTCTCAAAACCATTGTTTTCGACACCACTAAAAAACGGGCTGTTACAACACAAGCTATTTTATCCACATTCTTGGAAGCTTCAACAAAGAAATACAAAACATCTACTATAGCTACTCATAATATTTTTTTAGCTTTTAAATCGAAGAAAAATATATTTAAGTACATTCAAATAAATATCTTTTTAATTGTTATAATACCTAAGGTACCACCCGAAATAGTTGTAATGGTGAGGTGAGAATATAAATTAACTATTAAAGACATTAGATTAAAAATGATATATAATAGAAGTTTTTTAAATAATTGTCAAATTCCTACCTTTAAACATACCAAAGCTTACCATATCTCATAACATCTAGACCTATAGGTCCAACATTACAACTATCATAAGCATAGAAACCATAACATTCTATCCAAGCATCACCATTTCCAAACAATCTCATGATTCAAGATTAAGCATACAACTACTAATTATTCATTCAACATGTATCATATGATCATACCATAGCAATCTTTAAGTTCAAAATTATAAGATCGAAATAGGTCTAAAGCAAGGTTCAAATCTAGAAATCATCACAAATATTGTGGCTATTGTAAAAAGGTGGGCCACATTAAGGCAGAACGTTGGAAACTTCAAAATAAAATCAAAAGGGATGCCGAAAATGATGAGAAAGATAAGCAAAAAGCCAAAGTTGTTGATGCAAGTGTTTTCAAAGAAAGAGGTGATGATTTCTTGTTGGTGTCAACGAGCAAAAGTTTTCATCTTACTTTCAAATGGATCTTAAATTCAGGGTGCTTCTATCACATGTGTCGCAACAGGGACTAGTTCTCCATGTAAAATATTTGGAATTGGAATAGTAAAATTAATATGCACGACGAAATTATTCGAACACTGTCAAATGTTAGGTATGTTCCTGATTTAAAGAAAAATCTTATGTCATTAGGAATTTTGGATTCTAACGGTTCCAGGATAGTTATTGAGTCAAATGACTTAAAAGTTTCTTGTGGAGTTTTTTTTTGTGATGAGAGGACAGAAAAAGGGCAACCTATATGTTTTGCAAGGGCCAATGGGTACTGGTGCGGCTGTAATTATCAAAGAAAAGTCGAAATCACCACCACGTCGCAATGAAAATCAAATTGATGTTTCAACAACACGATGTGACTTTTTCTGCACCAATTCTAATTCAACCAAACTTTGGCACATGCGACTGGGTCATATGAGTGAGAAAGGTATGACAGTTTTGTGCAATAGAGGTTTTCTCAAAGACACTAGAGTTGGTAAGTTAGGTTTCTACAAGCATTGCATTTTCGGGAAACAAACCCAAGTCAGTTTTGATTCAGTAGTGCACAGAATAAAAGAGACTCTATATTACATTCATTCCGATTTATGGGGTACATCTTTTGGCATATCAAAAAGAGGTAATAAATATTTCCTAACTTTTATTAATGACCACTCTAGAAAAGTTTGGGTTTATTTCTTGAAACAGAAAAGCGAAGTCTTCGGAATCTTCAAACAGTGGAAGACACTGTTAGAAAAACAAACTAGAAAATTCTTGAAGCGGATAAGAACAGGTAATGGTCTTAAGTTATGTTCGTTAGAGTTTAATAATTTCTACAAATAGGAAGGAATTGAAAAACATCGAATCGTTGTTGGAACTCCGCAACAGAATGGACTTGCAGAAAGAATGAACAGAACCTTGCTGGAAAAGGCTCGATCCAGGCTTTCTAATGAAGGCTTAGGGAAGGAATTTTGGGCTGAAGCTGTAAACTTGGCAAGTTATTTGGTAAATCGATCTCCTCATCAAGCATTGAATGGTAAAGTTCCAGAGGAGATATGGTCAGGTAATCCTCCGAAATATTCTAATATTAGAATTTTTTGTTATCTTGCTTATACTGAAGTTAGCCAAGGAAAGCTTGAACTAAGGGCCATTAAATGTATCTTTCTAGGATACTTTATCGGTACAAAAGGTTTTAAATTGTCTTGTTCAGAATCCAATAAAATAATTGTTAGCAAAGATGTTACATTTGATGAATCTGCCATGTTTCAATCAGAAAAGGAGACTTTTACTTTTAAAGACACAACACATCAAAGTGTCTTGAGTAAGGAGGAGTCAAAAGTCAGAACAGAGGGTGACGTCCCGACGAGCAAATGCCCAATGTTGCAACAACACGACGAACAGAAGTTTAATCTTGACGAAGAGTCACACGACATTGCGACGACACGACAAAATTCTAAGTCTTGTAAGTTTGAAGTTGTTTCAGATCTGTTTGGGGCTCCATCCGATCCTCAAGTACCCTAACCATCTCAATTAACCAATTATAAGTTGGCTCGTGATAGGAAAAGGCAAGAAATTTGACCACCACAGAAATATTGTGAAGGAAACCTAGTGGCTTATGATTTAAATGTTGTCGAGAGCATTAATTCAATCGATCATTTGTGTTCTTACAAGGCAGTAAGCCTTCGATTCTAGTAAATGGCTCGTTGCAATGGAAGAAGAGATGGAATCGCTTCAAAATAACGAGACTTGGATGCTACCAATTAGTAAAAGAATCATTGGTTGCTAATGGGTGTTTAAAAAGAAGGAAGGTTCAAGTCCTAACGACACTAAGTACAAGGCAAGACTAGTTGCAAAAGGCAATAGTCAAGTGGAGGGAGTTTATTTTCATGATGTTTTCTCTCCTAATGTCAAACATACGTCCATTCAAGAAATTTTGCCCTTGTTGCATCAAATGAATCTTGAGCTAGAACAGTTAGATTTAAAGACTACTTTCATTCATGTTGACTTTGAGGTGGACATCTACATGCGACAATTGGAAGGCTTCAAATTTGAAGGTAAAGAATATCCTGTTTTTCTCTTAAAAAAGTCTCTATATAGTTTGAAGCAGTCTCCTTGATAGTGATATAAAAAGTTTGACTCCTTCATGTTGAGTATTGGTTTTTCTCGAAGTACGTATGACAGTTTTGTTTATCTACAATGTCTTGATGATGATTCTTTTATAGATTTGTTGCTTTATGTTGATGATATGTTAATTGAGGCTAAAAATCCATCTAAAATTGATCGTCTTAAAATCATGCTTAACTCTAAGTTCGATATGAAGGATTTAGGTGCAGCAAAGAAAATTTTGGGGATGAAAATTTTGAGAGATAGACATTTTGGAAAATTGTTTTTATCTCAACAGGGGTACATCAAGAAGATCCTTGAGTGGTTTGAGATGCAAGATGCAAAATTGGTGAATACTCCTTTAGCTACACACTTTAAACTTTCAATTTCAGATTCTTCATAGAATAAATAAGATGAAAGGTACACGTAAAAAATACCTTATTCAAGTGCAACTGGAAGTTTGATGTATGCAATGGTATGCACTCGTCCCGATATTTCACATGTTGTTAGTGTTGTTAGCTGATACATGACCAATCTTGGTAAGTTGCACTAGCATGCAATTAAGTGGATTTTCAGATATTTATGGGATACTTCTAACATGTGCTTAGAGTTTGGAAGAACTCAAAAGGGTTTAGTCGAATATGTTGATTTTGATTAGGAAAGAGACTTAGATCGAAGAAGGTCTCTCACATGTTACCTATTTGCTTTGGGGAATTGTGCCATTAGTTGGAAAGCGACACTTCAAGCTACAGTGACTTTGTCGAATACTGAAGCAGGGTACACGAAAATTACAGGAGCAATAAAAGAAGCAATTTGGTTAATGGGCCTATTCAGTGAATTGGTAAGTACAACTGACATATATTGTGATAGTCAAAGTGTCATACATCTCACCAAAGATAAAATGCATCATGAGAGAATGAAGCACATAAACATTCGTTATCATTTTGTTCGAGATATGATCATTCAAGGGGATGTTTAGATTCTTAAAATTGACATAGAACACAATTCGACCTACATGTTGACAAAGAGCCTTTCAGTTTCAAAGTTCAAGCATTGCTTGGACTTGGTAAGTATAAAACAAAGAATCAGTTAAGCCCGTAACATGGCTCGGCAACAAAGTTGGTCTAAATACAAGTCAAGGTGGAGATTAGTGGGAGAATACCTCTTATTTTAATCAAAGTTTATTTTGGCTTTTTTTCTCCTAGTTAAAATCTAGTTTTAGTTTCCCACTTAAACTCTAATTAACTTAGAGTTGTTGTAGTCCTATGCTACGAATTTCAACCTATAAATAGACCTTAGTTACTTTAGGTTTTACATAACAAAAAATATTTAGATTGAGAGAACTTTGTTCTTTGTTTCGAGGTGTTTTTCTTGTGGGCTTCGGGTTTTTCTTTTAATTCTCTCCATCTTTTATACTCTCCTTTATTATAGAAAAAGTCTCCTTTTGTCTGTGGTTTTTTAATCCTCTTTTGAGGAGTTTTTCCACATAAAATTTACGTGTTTGATCTTTTCAAATTTTATTTTCTTTACTTTGTTCGTTGTTTAATCGAGTTTATCCCCTACAATTTTTATTCATTTTCTCTTGTGTTTTCATGACGTAGTACCACTTTTTGATAAAGCAAGTTTTTTACACTTTAAAAGGAACGAAGGATAGGTCTATTTCGATCTACTTTCTGAGTGCTTAAATAGGAAAGTTTACTAATTTATAGTCTACTTTTGGTACATTGTGGACAATGTTTGATATAAGTGTGGAGGAGTCGAGTCAATTAAATATGCATGGAGTTTTTCTAGTTTTTTTTTCAAATTTTTCATGTTTGGTAGCATTTTGTTTTATTTTCAATTTTTGCATAATGCATGTAGTTTGCATGAAATCTTAACTCGACGAGATGTTGAAATTTTTTTTTTCTTTGAGAATTGTTAATGTGATGTAATGAATATTTTCTAAACCTAAATGTTGACACTATATAGAATTTGAAAATTGATTTTTGTTGTTAGGATGTTTGTTATAACAATAATTACTTGATAAGATCTAAATTCACGATTTTTTTTTCGATTGATATGTTTTTTATAATCAATTTTAGAATTTTTCGAGAGAATAATTTTGTTTGAAACATGCTTACAAAGAAAGATCAAGGTGAAATTTTAATATGTTCAAGCTTGTGTATTGGATTGAATATTGATGAATGTGCTTAATTGGATAATCTTGACAATAAGCATGAGAATTGATTACTCCACTATCCTCTTCATGAGCTTCAAAAAGAACTAGTGACCCGATTGAGTAACTGAGGTAGGTGTTTGGTTGTAATTTACGTTCGCATCAAAAAGTTTAGTGTTTCTTAGTATACTCCACTGATATAGATAGGAGTAAAGTCAAAGACTATTTAGGTTTGATTAATCGAGTAATTCGGGGTAGATGCTTGGGTTGTTATTTACACTTGCGTTCAAAGGTAACCGTCCTAAATTCAAAAAAAAAAAAAAAAAAACTTAATTGTATTATTACTTGAACTATTCTTCTATCTCATGCTAATCAAGAAAATTTTGTGGTGAATTTGAAGGAAAAGAGGTTCGATACTTTATGCTCGACTGAAATTGTGAGTTTGGGAAACCTAGTGACTTTCGACAGCACGGTGAAGTTTGGAGATATTTTCTTGAGTTTTTTAGTATCTCTTATACATTGCATATTATTAAGGAAGACAATCACACACGAACGCAAAGGTCTATTGTTTCTAATTCTTCTTAATTGTATGAATAATTGTTGCTGCTATACTTTATTCAGTATACAGGATTTCAAATATTCATGGAAACATATTTATTGTTTTTTCCATTGATATATAATGATAATTTCAATTTTCCATTTCAGTTAAGTATATCTTTAGGTTATATTTTTATTCGCATTTCATTTACAATTAGTTTCATGTTTGAGGACAAAACGATTTAAATGTGGGGGAATTTGATAAGTGTGTAATTTTATAATTATTTATGATCTTTTTAGCCTTGAATTATGTTATTTATGCTCTTAATTATATTATTTATATTTATATTCTATTTATTATTGATTTAGGGAATAATTAGAGAAAATGAAGCTTAAAGTTTATTTTTGGTAAGTTTTTGCGATTTGGACGTTCAACACAATGCAATTTCAGTATTTTTGTCGTAACTAGAGCTAGAAACCTCCATTTTGAGCCAAGTATTATTATGGTCCCAAGAATAATGCATTGAGACTAAAATTTTCTTGACTGATAACAAGTGTTTTATAAGTGATATATCAAGTTAACACATAAGCATATGTTAAAGAACAATATGTCAGACTGATTCATAATGAGAATGATTATTGAATTTTTATTTAATAGTCATAACATTTATTGTTGTGATAATTGTACGTATGATCCTCAGACTCGAGATCATTGTCATAACATTTAATAGTCATAACAATGCAGCTCTCGCTGCAATAAAACCATGACTTGCTCTGGTACTAGATGTTGAATCTGATTAAAGACGCAAAACGTCTCTACTTGACTATTAATTAAATCAAGAGAGGCAGAGCACACAGGAAAATTCCACTCAGAGATTTTACCAAACAGGTGATGGGCAAGCACAATGTATGAAGAGAAGTATTTTCTTTTAGTAAACGTAGTGTCATGTTGTAAACCAAATTAAAGTTTCATTAACCATTTGCATTCAGCTCCATTATTGGAATGTTGGAAATTATTTCAAGAGGAGCGTTTAATTATAAAGCCCATGCAGGGTTATCCTATTCCTGATTTAATCAATCCCCCAAATTCCCCTTCTCAAATTATTGGAATCAACAGTTTCAATATAAGAATTTTAACTCCTTCACATTTACAATTCATTTTGTGATTTGATTCTTCTTCCATGAATTAAATAAACACTAATTACGTTCGTAGAAAGAATCCTGAGTAAGATTACAGGATACCACAATCGAAGAAAAAGATTTACTTGTGAGTAGGGGTTTAAATAAAACATTTATGCTCCATAATTGTAGAATTAAGCTCCAACTATTGAACAAGTTAAACTCAAACATGCTAGTATTTGGCTTGAGGTAGCTTGTAATGCTTACCAAGTTTTTCATTTAATATCCACAATTAATTTTATTTAGTTCAAACTCGAATTTGATTAGAAATAATCAAGTTTGAACCAAAGCAAGCAATAGAATAAGATAGAAATTTTTGAGTTTTATCTTGATTCAAATTCAAATTTTGAAAGTGAAGCATGAATGAGCTTGCGCCTTGGGGTTCGTATTTGAATTTCTCTGGCCACGGATAAATTTTTTTGGAGTTCACTTGACCCATCATTTTTCGGGTGTTTTTAGGAATAAATACACTTGACTTGATAACACTTTTCTACAGGCATATATATCCAATCCCTTGTTACACGTTGCATGACAATGATGTTTTTCTATAGGAAAAAAAACACAATATTTTCATAATAAAATCATTGGTCGAATCGATTAGATCATTAGTTTTTAATTTGATCGGTTCATCTGATTTGATTAAATAGATCATTAAAGAGTTCAAATGCTGATTAGAGCAATAATTTTTTAATAGTATTCGCATCACAATTCATATGCATTTGATGTTGATATGACACTATTTATTTTATATGTTATGTCAACAAATGTTTTAAAGATTATAAAAATATTAAAGAAATAAAATATCAAAATGAAATAGAAGCATGAGTTTTTCATGATTGTCACGTTGTTAGAAGGTTCAAGGAACAACATCCCTTGGAGCGTCCGCTTCACTCTCAAAACACAAAAACAAGTCGATGCATAATACGAATGATTCAAAGCACCTATTGCTTTTCTTCAATAACCGCGTTCTTTAGCAGATACTTCAACCATGAAAAACAGAACTTTTGTTAGGCAATGGCTAAAGACTTGAAAGGTATAACATTTTACCTAATAAAATTAAATTAATTTTATAATTTTTTATATGAAATAATATGATAATATATTGAAAGATTTTGTAGATATTTAATAAAAATATTTGCGACCCTTAATTTAAAATATGAGGTCTCGGAACCTTATTTTCCTAAAGCCACTTGACTTTTGAACCAAATCACTTGTACTAACTTTTAATTCAAAAATTAAAATTCATGAATTCAAAATATCGTATAAAAATTATTATTAACTCATATAATTTAAATATGAATTTGTTCGAATTTGTGGTCTCAAAACCATTGTTTTCGACACCACTAAAAAACGGGCTGTTACAACACAAGCTATTTTATCCACATTCTTGGAAGCTTCAACAAAGAAATACAAAACATCTACTATAGCTACTCATAATATTTTTTTAGCTTTTAAATCGAAGAAAAATATATTTAAGTACATTCAAATAAATATCTTTTTAATTGTTATAATACCTAAGGTACCACCCGAAATAGTTGTAATGGTGAGGTGAGAATATAAATTAACTATTAAAGACATTAGATTAAAAATGATATATAATAGAAGTTTTTTAAATTACTTTACTTTTACAAAATTATTAAAAAATATATGTAAATTTATAAATTCATTTAATAAAATATTAAAATGTGCCTTCCGATGTGATACTATATAAAATGGGAATTTTGAACCCTTTTAAATCAAAATAATTAAAATTAAAAAATTAAAATAAATAAGATCTATAAATTAAATGTTTTCTGTTAAGTAAATAAGATCTATGCATATATTCTCGAAAAATTGCAAGAGATTTGTCAAAATTAACATTTTTCGAAAACACAATTTTTTTAGTTTTAAATTTGAAATTTTAAAATAAATTTATGTGGTTTCTTACTATTCAATTGTAACGTTTAGGTCGAATTTAGGTGTCACACTAATATCATTTAAAAGAGAGATAGAGTGTGAAGTACATAAATAAAAAAAGCTACATCATATATTTTACCAATACGAACTATTGCACTATGAAAATTCTAAATTAAAATTTCCACCTCTTTACAAAAGGGAGTTATGGAAAAGTTTTAACATGAAAGATATATGAATGTGAACCGATGTGGATTGGAAAACTCCACTCATATTTCAAACTTTCAACCTTATTTTCTTTTCAAAAACGAGTTAATGTATGACACTAATCAACTTGTGTTATACGTAATGACCAAAGACTTACTTAAAATGTAATCTGTTTGATAAAATTAAAATGTAATCTATTTCATTCTTCCCCAAGTAAAAAAAAAAAAAAAAATTAAACTATTCAATATATATTGTTAAAATAAAAAATTTATCAATGTTATTTCTGCTCTCAGCATTAATTGCAATGGCTTAACAATATCATAATATAAATGTAATATGAATTAATTAAATATATCTTTTAATTTAAATACAATAAACTTGTATGTCTGTATATAAACACTAATTTACACTATTATTAATTAAAGACACATTTAGTTTTATAATTAATGTTACCATCCGACCAAATTAAATTATTTTAATTTACTTATAATTGGATTCAAAATTTGATAAATTTTCATAGCTCTCAAGACCATAATTGATTTATGCCCGCACGGGTTAGAAAACTTCATTCACAATGTCTAGACCATGTTTTCTCGCAAAAAATGCAACCAAAAGAGTCCAAGGTGCTAACAATTTCACAGATTTGCAGTCCGATGCTTGGAAATATGTCCTCCTTGATCCAAGACGCATTGTGCCACCCGTATGCGTTTTTGAACCCTGATTAAATGGACAAGGACACGAAGATGTTTTAGAAATAATAAAAACAAGTCGATCCCACGACGTTAGGTACAAATAACAAACAAAAAAATCACTAAACCTCGGGCATGAATATAGCACTAGGATTTTGAGTGTTGGGATCCAACTCAGTGCTATTAGCACCTTTCAATCCTAGAACAGATCGTGAAAACTCAATGACAGCAATCTGCATTCCTAGACTATGACTCTATCTTAATTAAAACCAAATAATTTTCCAATTTATATCATGATATTGTTAAACAACAACCTGAAACAGAGTGTGGGGATGTTGAGGGGATGGAAGGATTTCAATGGTTTTATCGACTCTTGCAAACTGGTGGATTTACCATTGGTGGGGAAAATGTTTATTTGGTATGGGCTAGATAAAAGGAAAAGTAGACTAGACAGATTCTTGGTGGATGAAGAATGGCTAGAAATTATTGAAGGCATTAGACAGGAGGGGCTGAAAAGATCGATTTCGGATCTTATTCTCCGATTTTACTAGCAAGTCAATCAGTTGACTGGGGTCTGAAACCATTCAAATTCTTTAATGTGTGGCTCACTAAAAAAGATTGCTTGAGTTTGATCTATAAAGAATGGAAAAATTCGATATGCAGGGACGTGGGGGTGTCGGTAAAACTTAGAAAAGTGAAAGGAGCGCTTAAAAAAATGGAATAATAATGCCGGAAAAAGGGTTGAGTGACATCGAGGAAAAAACAAAAAAGTTGGATGGTCTAAGTGATACCCGTGAATTGACAGAGATTGAATTGGAGGAAATGAAAAGATTGAATGTAGAACTTTGGGAAGCAATTAAGTTTAAGGAGTCGATTTGGAGACTAAAATCTTCAATGGCTTGGCTAAAGGAAGGGGACTCAAACACGGCATTCTTTCTAATTAAAACTCCTATTGTCGCACTAATTCAATATTTGGATCCCCCTATTAGATTTGACTCTAATCCGGTAGATTTATGTCGTCCTATTTCTAATTATTTCGCTTTTTTACCTATTAGTAATATAAATAAATAAATAATTAAAAGGGAATATTTTTAAGAGGGATCAATTTTTATTTTTTAAAGGATTGATCCTTCTAATGAATAGTCCATCTTTTCTAGGAAGGACTTGGAGACATAACTTGATTTAATTTAAATTAAATAGCTTCTCCAAAACAAGAAACAAAGGTCAGACAGAAAGAGAGGTTTAGGAAGGACTTAATAAAAAAGCATCGCTTTTTCTTCATTTATTTCCTGCTTAGAAACTTCAACGAAGAAACACACAACATTCGCTAGAGCTTCTCCAAAAATGGAGATTTATTCTCTATTTGGAACTTTGATGGAAAGATTGCGTTTGAAGACATCATCAAAGCCACAGAGGATTTTGACATCAAATATTGCATTGGAACTCGGGGTTATGGCGGTGTCTACAGAGCAGTCTTACCAAGTGGCAAGGTTGTTGCTTTAAAAAAACTCCACCGATTGGAAGCTGAGCAGCCGGCTTACGATGCAAGTTTCCGAAATGAGATCAAGTTTTTAACAGAAATACGACACAAGAACATCGTCAAGCTCCACGGGTTCTGTCTCCACAATCATTGCATGTTCTTGATTTATGAATATGTGGAAAAGGGAAGCTTGTTTTATGCCTTGAGCATTGATGAGGAAGCTGTGGAATTGGATTGGACCAAAAGAGTGAACATTGTCAAAGGTGTCGCACATGCTCTGTCTTACATGCATCATGATTGCAATCCTCCAATTGTTTATCAAGATATCTCAAGCAATAACGTTTTATTGAACTCGGAAATGGGAAGCTTTTATTGCTGACTTTGGGACTGCAAGACTTCTCGATCCTGATTCATCTAATAGAACTGTAATTGTTGGAACGTACGGATATAGTGCCCCAGGTTGTGTACCTTCACTCTCTTTTTCCCTTTTTTTATTTAGTTTCATTCATTCTTAATTTGTACTAATTATTTGTTTTGACTTACAAAATGGGAAAACGAAAATTAAGAAAGATAAAATATAAATTAAATTTTTTGTTTTAACTTGAGATTAGAGAATTCAAATGCAACTAAACATGCACCTACATTTGAATGCACAATATAAATTCACATCTATTTTTAACTATTCTTTTTTGTTTTAATTACAGAACTTGCTTATTCATTGGTTGTGACTGAAAAATGTGACGTATATAGCTTTGGAGTGTTGGCATTAGAAATATTAATGGGAAAGCATCCAGGTGAATTGTTGTCAACACTATCATCGCTATCTAGTGTCCAAAAAATCATGCTAAATGAAATTTTGGACCCTCGATTATCACTCCCAAGAAGTCGCAAAATGGTAGAAGACATCACTTTCGTTGCTCTGATTGCTTTCGCATGCTTACGGGCCAAACCCAAAGATCGACCAACAATGAAATTAGTGTCTCAAGAATTCCTACACATCAAGTCTCCAATTTCAATACCTCTTCATGAAATATCTCTTATCGAGCTTAAGAATTTTGAGATGTTTATGAGCGGTGAAAGTTACAAATAAATAAATAGTATTTATCAGTAAAGGCATTGTCATTACTGCTTTCAGTCTTTATTTGTATGCTAAATAAGTTGTATAATGATAAAGTCTTAAGAATATTGATGTGATCATTCTTAAATGTCCTTAGTCAAATATTATTATGGTCCTAAGAATAATGCATTGAGATTAATATTTTCTTAATAGTTTCTATATACTCCATAGGTTATACATATTCATGTGTGAAGACTTTTATGTTTTTACATAACTTGGATCAAATCAAACATGCATAAAACTAAGGTTGGTAATAGTATTCTTAAAGTTTGATAACATAATTGACAAAAAGAACTAAACTAGGGGTGAAACCAAAAAAATTTTTAGAGAGGTCGAAATTAAATTGTAATTTTTATGATAGAAAAAAATGTAATTCCACTATTTTAATAGATTATATCTTTATAATTTAAAAAAAAAATTAAAATAAAATTGTGTATGATTAAAAGGAGCTAACATACAATTTTACCTTTACTAATTTAAAATTTAAAAAAAATCGTATGAAAAATCTTAAATTTTATTTTATTTTAGGGGTGCGTCGCCACTGAACTAAACTCAGCACAAAACACTCTTAGACTAATGCTCTTGATGTTAATGTTATTGTTGGTTACACAAAAATATTCAAAGTTATTGTATGAGGGAAACTGAAAATTAAAATAGACCAAAAAAATTGGTGAATTCATATAATCATCTTTAAAAGATGATATTTAGCTGATTTTAAAATTCAAATCTTTAACATTTTATACATTAAAATGATCTTTAAAGGAGTCGTAACAATTATTACTAGGGAAATGAAACAGCAAAATTGGTGATTTTCTTCTCACTTTAGCTTTTTTCTTTATATACCTAACATATATTATGTAGGGACGGAACTAGAAATATTTTTAAGGCGGGACGAAATAAAATTAAATATTTTTATAATAGAAAAAATGAAATTTTATCATTTTAATAGTTTATATCTTTATAATTTTTAAATGATAAAATTAATTTTTTTTTGAGGCGTCAAAGTGTAATTTTACCACATATTAATTTAAAATTTTTAAAATTATAAAAAAATTAAAGATGAAATTTTTTATTTTAGGAGGTCAACCTTGCCAACCCTCCTTGACTCTGCCTTTGTATATGTGGTTTTTTTGCTCGAGGGTAGGAGGCAAATGCATGAATTTTTTTTGCTTATTCTTTTCTACAAGCATATATATCCAACCCCTTGTTACACGTTGCATGATAATGATGTTTTTCTTAAAGGAAAAAACACAATATTGTCATAATCAGATTATTAGCCGAATCAATCATAATAAGGTTATTAGTCGAATCAATCATATTATCATTTTTTTTTTCGATTGATACATCTAATTTGTAATTGAATTGTTACACGTTGCAGGATCACGATGGTTTTTTTAAAAGAAAAAACACAATATTATCATAATCAAATTATTAGTTGAATCAATTAGATAATCAATTTTTTGTTTGATCGGTTCATCTCATTTGTAATTGAGTTGTTACGCAATTTATCATATTTGATAATATTTTCGAATTGCACAACCCAATGTATGTACCCATCTCAAATTTTATTTTTGTAGTTAATAAAATCAACTACAATTGAATGTGCCTATTAATAGAATAAGATTGAAAATTTTGAATTTTATCTTGATTCGAATTTAAATTTTGAAAGTGGAACATGACTGAGCTTAAGCTTTGGGTTTCCTATTGGAATTCCTCAACCCAATTAGCACGGATTAGAATTTTTTAAAATCTAATTGCTAACATATCTATTAAGTAATGCCTATACTTTTCTACAAGCATATATATCCAATCAGACCCAGTCTTGGGGTTGTTTGGAAATGCGATCACCCAGGGCCCAAGGTTAAAATGTGTTCAAAATATTATTTTCCAATTTTTAAGAAGTCAAAAAAAAAATATTTTCATCAACTTTTAAGGGGTCCTAAAAAAATTATTTTAGCTTTTAAGGACTCAAATTTTTTTTTTACTAAAACGTACCTAAAAAAAAAAATTTCTCCAACTTTTAAGGAATCTAATATCTCTATTTTATTGTTTTGCCTAGTTCCCCAAAAATGTCAAGAACAAGCCTATATCCAATCCCTTGTTACACATTGCATGATGATGATGTTTTTTTTTTTTTGTCAATTTAACCTCTCTTTTTTAGCAAAATTCAACTATTAACTTTTCAAAAAATTGAATTATTTTTTTAATGAAAAAACTAACTAAAAAAATAATTTTTTAATAATGTTCATGTTGCAATTTTTATCCAATTGATGTTGATATGATACTATTTATAAATTATCATATAGGTTACAAAATGAATAACCTAAATGACTAGGAAAGTGAATTAGTAAACAGAAAAGCATGAGTTTTTCATCATTGTCACTTTGTTAGAAGGTTCAAGGAAGAAGTCCTTTAGAGCCTCCACTTTACTCTCAAAACACAAATACATGTCAATGCATACAAAAATGATTATTTTTATAGTTTACCCTTTAAATTTTGAAAGTGAAACATGACTGAGCTTGAGTTTTGGGTTTCGTACTGGAATTCCTCAAACCAATTAGCACGGATTGGAATTTTTGAAAATCTAATTGCTAACGTATCTATTAAGTAATGCCTATACTTTTCTACGAGCATATATATCCAGTCCCTTGTTACACGTTGCTTGATAATGATTTGAAAAGTTCCCATAGCCATGGAGTGGAATTAGTAAATAGAAAAGTATGAGTTTTTCATGATTGTAACTTTGTTAGAGATCTTCAAGGAAGAAGTCCTTTAGAGCCTCCACTTTACTCTCAAAACACAAATACAAGTCAATGCAATGCATACCAAAACATAATATTCAAATTATTAGGAGTTTTTTGGCGTCTATGGTGGAATGTAGGATCTTATGTATATTTTTATTTAAATTATTTTTTCTGGATTAGAAATACCATGGAAGGACACATCCAAGTGAATTTTTGTCAATGCTTGGAAGCATTTTTCCTTCACTGAGATAGAAATTTAGGAAGGAATAATGATTCAAAGCACCTATTGCTTTCCTTCATTAATCACGTTCTTCATCAAAAACTTCAACCAAAAAAAAAAAAGAGTTAACGTGGACAACATTAATGTTTTTATGACACTAATCAACTTGTGTTAGTAGTACAATGCTTAGAACTATTCATAAGCCCTTCCCAACTCATAAATACGAGGATAATACGCTTCAGCGCATTCGAACCCACGTCCTCCTATATTGACAACTTTCTTAACCCTTTAACAACGCGAACACACCTTCACACACAGGTGCTCGAACCTGAGACTCCTAGGATGAACAATTTCCACTAAAGTCACTTGTTGGATTCAAGTTTAGACGTTTCTTAAGTATTTATATTTTGTTAATATTGAAATGTTAATATAAAATATATTCTCCAATTTGACCATGCCGAAACTTTTATATTTTTTTGGGTTTTCTATAAGAAATGCAACAAAATCGATATTAGAAAAATTAGGCTTTAATAGTAGCATTATTGCTTTATTAGAAGCTTCAAGGAAGTGGATCATAATTACACATAAAACATAAAAAAAAAAGTTTCCAATTTAAGAAGTGGGTCATTTGAAAATTGAGAATGAAATTTGACATTCACATCTGCAGTGAATTTAACTCTATGGGTTATCTGTACGTATATGTATTCCTCAGCAAAGGAAAACTTTGTTCTGTCTACAACCGAGAATAACAGAGTCCAATACAAACACAATGGACCCGTATCAAGTTTCCATGGAGTGGAATTAGTAAATAGAAAAGCATCAGTTTTTCATCATTGTCAGTTTCTTAGATGCTTCGAGGAACAACATCCCTTAGAGCGTCCACTTGACTCCCAAAACACAAATACAAGTCAATACATAATACGAAAAACACAACTTTTGTTAGGCAATGATTAAAGATGGATCTTGTCTACTTCTCTGTATCTCATCAGGAAGACAGATTTGGTCTACTTCTCTGTATCTCATCAAGAAGATAACCGCTATATTGCTTTGACAATTTCTCTGTATCTCATCAGGAATACGGGGTTTAAAGTTTCACTCACATTGAGCTTCACTTCATTGATTTGGTCTACTTCTCTACATCTCATCAGGAAGATGACCGTTTCATCATTTTGACGTTTTACTCTATCCCATGATCAGGGTAAGAGATCGTATGCTTCAATATTCTTCTATTCAACTTCAAGGTATAAGATTTGCCCTGGTGGTCTCGATTTTTCCCTCCATGCTTCAAGGTATCAGCTTCAATGTTTCTTTCGTTCTTTTCGCCATTTACGGGGATGTGACCTGTAAAGTATGCTTCTATAGACCTCTATGTAGGCCCAAGTTATTAGGATGTCATGATCAGAATGAATCAAATGTCTCTAACTAATGAATGCGCATGATAAATGTCTGGTTCATTTATCATTATTATTTGGGTTAACAAGGTTTGTTGTTTGTCCGAATTTTGCCATGAGTGCGCTACCTTGTCTCCTTCTAGGCTTAGCTTGAACTATTTGTTTTCAATTTTTTTTTCAATTGGTGGTCCTGTTTCGGGCCCCTTTACCACTTAGGAAATTCCAAACTAATGCTCATGGATCTTTGTATGATTTACTGTTAGTTCATTTTCGTTATTTTTAATGCAAGATGTTCGAAAAAAAAGTATGAGGGAATAAGGTCGAAATTTATTGAAAATTCAATTCAAAAGGAAGAATCAAAGATGGCAAACATTAGTAAAAAAATTGTCAGGTATAGAACAAAAAGACAATTATATGCCTCAAATATTGCAAGATAAGCTTTTCTGAGCTGATTCGCTGAGAATCATTTTGAGCCTGATATTACCTCGAAAGATAAGTTTTCTGAAGTCGTGTTCAACACGTTAGGGCACAACGTTCTCAGAATTTCGAAATTGAAGAACATTTTGAAAGGTTTAAAAAGGATATTCGATTGTACGAATTATACGAAAAATCACATCCAGCATGTTAGGGCATGATTTTTTGAAGTTTTCACACGACCGGATATTACCTCGATTTTAAAATCATTTGTATTTTTTGGAACAGAAAGCAATTTTAGAAATGAGTATGCAAATTAAACACGAATATATAATTTATTAGCAAAATTAAATAATACGAAGAAAGAACAATTAAGCAAATAAGTAGATACACAAAATAAGCATAAGATTAATAAAATACGAAATACACAAAAAGCACGAATCAAAATCATCAATAAGATTAATTTAAAATATGAAAAAAATAATTTAATTTTATATACAAAGAATCGAAGAGAAATAAAAAACAGCGGTCAAAAAATGAAATTTCAGAGAATTTGGGATCAAAATGTAATTTTAGAAAAATTTAAGGGTTAAAAATATTTTGGAAAATTTAAGGGCTCAAAATATAATTTTGGAAAAGTTTAAGGGTAAAAATGTAATTTTGGAGAAGTTTAGGAGTCAAAATAAATTTTTTAGAAAAGTTTAGGGGTTAAAATGTAATTTTTAGAAAGTTTAGGGGTTGAAATGTGACTTTAGGAAACTTTAAGGGTTAAAATGCATTTTTGGATAAGTTTAAGGGTCAAAATGTGATTTTTGTAAAGTTTGAGGGTTAAAATGTAATTTTGGAGAAGTTCAAGGGTCAAAGTGTGATTTATTTTTGTACATATTTAATTGCTTCACACTTAAACTTTTGTACATTTTTCAATTTAGTCTCTATTGCCATGTAATTTATTTTTCACCATATAAGAACTTTAATCAAATAATTCATTATAATATCTTATTTCACTTAACAAAATTTCATGCATATCACTTCTCTTGTTTCAAGTATAAATTTCAAAAAGTTTACAATTTAATCCTTAATATCATGAAGATTCATTATTTACTATAATTTCACATTAACATAAATTTGTAATCAATTCACTACTTCGTTTAAATTCTTTATCATAAATCTCAAATGTATGTTTGTTTCATTGAAAACAACTTTTATGAAATATTTTAAAGAAATCTGTCAAATAACAAAAAACAGTCTACAGTGAAACAAACGGAGCCTAAGATTATTTCACTATTTTACGTTTTAGTAATATAAATAAATAAATAATTAAAAAGAAATATTTTTAAGAGGGATCAATTTTGATTTTTTAAAGGATTGGTCCTTCTAATGAATAATCCATCTTTATTAGGAAGGACTTGGAGACATAACTTGATTTAATTTAAATTAATTAGCTTCTCCAAAACAAGAAACAAAGGTCAGACAGAAAGAGAGGTTTAGGAAGGACTTGATAAAAAAGCATTGCTTTTTCTTCATTTATTACCTGCTTAGAAACTTCAACGAAGAAACACACAACATTCGCTACAGCTTCCACTTTACTCCTAAGAGACCAACACAATTCAATAACATACTACTAATCATTTTGTATTTAAATAAGATTCAGTTTGAGAGTTGGGAGTGAGGCATCAATCCTTAACTTAATAGCTATGAAACCCTACTTTCACACCACTATCCCTACGCTCTTTTTACTTTTCGCAATTGTAATGAGCAGTGGAATTACGAGAGCAACAAGCGATGATTTACAATCTCTTGTAGCAGAGGCAAACGCATTGACGGCAACAGGGTGGTGGAGTAACTACAGCAACAGAGGTGTTCACCGTTGTACATGGCCTGGTGTCAGATGCAGTGCAACTGGAAGTGTCATCGAGATTGATCTTAGTCGCCGTGGTCTGAATGGGAGTATAACACCTCAAATAGGAGCACTTTCAAAGCTCAAATACCTCGACCTGTCTTGGAATGATCTTAGAGGTGAGTTACCTTCTTCACTTGGAAACCTCACTCAATTGGCAGTGCTTGATGTTTCTTATAATGAAATTCATTCCATTCCCATGGCAATTGAGAAGATGGAGAGTCTTGTTTCTCTAAATTTGACGAGGAACCTCATTGTTCATATGCCTTCAGCTATAGGCCTTTTGAACAATCTCACCCACTTGATTATGACCTCTAATCCACTGCGGAGCATCATCCCTCCCCAAATATGGAACCTGAAAAAACTAACGACTCTCCATCTCGGAAACTGCCAGCTCTATGGTTCCATTCCACCAAATATTGGAAAGCTGAAGAGTTTGGTTACTCTACGTCTCTCCAACAACATGCTTGTTGGTCCCATCCCATATTCTGTCAACAACTTAACCAATCTAGAATCGTTGGTTCTTGAAGGCAACCAACTTAATGGATCCATTCCACAGGAAATTGGTAGGCTAACGAATTTGGTTACGCTGCGTCTATCCTCCAATATGCTTGTCGGTCCACTCCCAACAAATTTGGGTAATTTATCCAGTCTGGAATGTTTCTCTCTTGTAGCAGAGGCAAACGCATTGAAGGCAACAGGGTGGTGGAGTAACTACAGCAACAGAGGTGTTCACCGTTTTACATGGCCTGGTGTCAGATGCAGTGCAACTGGAAGTGCCCTGGAATACTTAGATCTCTCAGACAACAAATTGAGTGGACCCATTCCAACTCAGATTGGTAATTTGTCAAATTTAATATTCTTAAATTTGGCAAACAATAACTTGAGTGGAAGGATTCCCCTGCAAATTGGTGGCTTATCTCTATACCAGCTTGATCTAAGCCATAACAAGCTCACTGGTTTAATCCCTTCATCTCTTCTTCATTTACCCAATTTGTGGAATCTATCAATGGCTTCGAATCTTTTGGAAGGTCCCATACCTCATGAAATTGAGAGTTTGAAAGCCCTGGAATACTTAGATCTCTCAGACAACAAATTGAGTGGACCCATTCCAACTCAGATTGGTAATTTGTCAAATTTAATATCCTTAAATTTGGCAAACAATAACTTGAGTGGAAGGATTCCCCTGCAAATTGGTGGCTTATCTCTATACCAGCTTGATCTAAGCCATAACAAGCTCACTGGTTTAATCCCTTCTTCTCTAGTTCATTTGACTGGATTGCATGTATTGATCCTTGATGGAAATCTTTTGAATGGTTCCATCCCTTCATCTCTTCTTCATTTACCCAATTTATGGCGTCTATCCATGGCTTCGAATCTTTTGGAAGGTCCCATACCTCATGAAATTGAGAGTTTGAATGCCCTGCAATTTGGTGGCTCATCTCTAAACCAGCTTGATCTAAGCCATAACCTTCTCCAAGGAGTGATACCTTTCCAATTTGGGAATTCAATTCATTTAGACATCTTAGATCTCAGTTGGAATAATCTAACGGGCATGATTCCCGAATTTCGATTTTATGTGGGGATCCTCAATTTGTCATGTAATTCATTATGGGGTCCAATTCCGGATGGATTATTGCATTTTGCACCCGATACATTTACAGGCAACAAGGATTTATGTGGTTCCATTCAAGGCTTCCTTCCTTGCCCTTCATCCCCAACTGTAAACCGAGAAAGAAATAGCAAAGTAGTGAAGCACAATCCGCCTATCGTTATTCTGGTTCCAACTTTGTTATTTTCTGTCTCGACTTTTGCATTGGTGATGTTCATCCTTTACCGACGATTTAGAGCTAAAGCTTTGAAATCTGTTCCAAGTCCAACAAAAAATGGAGATTTATTCTCTATTTGGAACTTTGATGGAAAGATTGCTTTTGAAGACATCATCAAAGCCACAGAGGATTTTGATATCAAATATTGCATTGGAACTGGGGGTTATGGCAGTGTCTACAGAGTAGTTTTACCAAGTGGCAAGGTTGTTGCTTTAAAAAAACTCCACCAATTGGAAGCTGAGCAGTCGGCTTACGATGCAAGTTTCCGAAATGAGATCAAGTTTTTAACAGAAATACGACACAAGAACATCGTCAAGCTCCACGGGTTCTGTCTCCACAATCGTTGCATGTTCTTGATTTATGAATATATGGAAAAGGGAAGCTTGTTTTATGCCTTGAGCATTCATGAGGAAGCTGTGGAATTGGATTGGACCAAAAGAGTGAACATTGTCAAAGGTGTCGCACATGCTCTGTCTTACATGCATCATGATTGCAACCCTCCAATTGTTCATCGAGACATCTCAAGCAATAACATTTTGTTGAACTCCGAATTGGAAGCTTTTATTGCTGACTTTGGGACTGCAAGACATATTGATCCTGATTCATCTAATCGAACTGTAATTGTTGGAACATACGGATATATTGCCCCAGGTTCTGTACCTTCACTCTCTTTTTCCTTTTTTTATTTAGTTTCATTCATTCTTAATTTGTACTAATTATTTGTTTTGAATTACATAATGGGAAAACCAAAATGAAGAAAGATCAAATATAAATAATTTTTTTGTTTTAACTTGAGATTAGAGAATTCAAATGCAACTAAACATGCACCTACATTTGAATGATGCACAATATAAATTCACATCTATTTTTAACTATTCTTTTTTGTTTTAATTGCAGAACTTGCTTATTCATTGGTTGTGACTGAAAAATGCGATGTATATGGTTTTGGAGTGTTGGCATTGGAAATATTGATGGGAAAGCATCCAGGTGAATTGTTGTCAACACTACCATCGCTATCTAGTGTCCAAAAAGTCATGCTAAATGAAATTTTGGACCCTCGATTATCACTCCCAAGAAGTCGCAAAATGGTAGAAGACATCACTTTCGTTGCTCTGATTGCTTTCGCATGCTTACGGGCCAAACCCAAAGATCGACCAACAATGAAATTAGTGTCTCAAGAATTCCTACACACCAAGTCTCCAATTTCAATACCTCTTCATGAAATATCTCTTATCACGCTTAAGAATTATGAGATGTTTATGAGCGGTGAAAGTTACAAATAAATAAATAGTATTTTTGAGTAAAGGCATTGTCATTACTGTTTTCAGTCTTTATTTTTGTGTTAAATAAATTGTATAATGATAAAGTCTTAAGAATATTGATGTGATCATTCTTAAATGTCCTTAGTCAAGTATTATTATGGTCCTAAGAATAATGCATTGAGACTAAAATTTTCTTGATTGATAACAAGTGTTTTATAAGTGATATGTCAAGTTAACACATAAGCATATGTTAAAGAACAATATGTCAGACTGATTCATAATGAGAATGATTATTGAATTTTTATTTAATAGTCATAACATTTATTGTTGTGATAATTGTATGTATGATCCTCAGACTCGAGATCATTGTCATAACATTTAATAGTCATAACAATGCAGCTCTCGCTGCAATAAAACCATGACTTGCTCTGGTACTAGATGTTGAATCTGATTAAAGACGCAAAACGTCTCTACTTGACTATTAATTAAATCAAGAGAGGCAGCGCACACAGGAAAATTCCACTCAGAGATTTTACCAAACAGGTGATGGGCAAGCACAATGTATGAAGAGAAGTAATTTCTTTTGGTAAACGTAGTGTCATGTTGTAAACCAAATTAAAGTTTCATTAACCATTTGCATTCAGCTCCATCATTGGAATGTTGGCAATTATTTCAAGAGGAGCGTTTAGTTATAAAGCCCATGCAGGGTTATCCTATTCCTGATTTAATCAATCCCCCAAATTTCCCTTCTCAAATTATTGGAATCAACAGTTTCAACATAAGAATTTTAACTCTTTCACATTTATAATTCATTTTGTGATTTGATTCTTCTTCCACATCTTCTGCCTAATTCATATTCCACATCTTTTGTCTATCTAGATCCAAATCAAGTATCATATTCAGATTAGTCTTGAATTTCACATCCATCCTATTTTCAAAAGGAATCTTAAATTTTGTGAACCAAACGCACCCTAATTTTTAAATAGGACAAGGGGATACAAAGCAAAGGCTCTAGGCCTAAAACCATGCTTTCAAGTTCTAGTGTATGGTTACATCATCATAATTGTGGAGACGAGATTTATTGATCCCATTAATGTTCATGCATGCTAAATGTAAATGTAAATTTTTGTACACGCATTAGGGAGAAAAGCACTAAAGGGCAAAATAATTAAGAGGAAAGGATGAAGCCTGCCTCTAAAACGGATCATGAGGATGGAGCTTTCTCTTTCAGGGATTCTTTAACCGCATTCAACAGTAATGGCATTAACTTCTGGTTGGTGACAATGATGCCTGTGTCCACATCAAGATGCTTTCCCTCGGAAAAATCCAAGGGCTGCCCTGCAGCATCTGTGACCACACCCCCAGCTTCTGCAAATCGTGAGTTGCAAACAGGTAAAAGGGCAGAGTAATAAACCAATGTCAGCCAATTAATCCTTAGCACTTTGACAGAAAGCTGATGGAGTGAAATTGGTCCATACCAGTCACAACAATACACCCAGCAGCATGATCCCATATTTTCTCTCGATACCCTTTGTGAGGAAAACGGAGATATATGGCTCCATCTCCTCTGGACAGAGCACCATATTTTGCCTGGCTGTCAATTCTGACTGGTGGTGCTTTGACACCGAGTTTCTGTTTACATCTCAACATTTTCAGTGCATTATCCAAGTGTTGGTCTATATATATGCGTGTGTAGAGAAAAGAGAGAGGGGAAGTACTTGGGCAATCAAACTAGATAAATCATGCATGGAGTGTGCTGCTTCATATGACTCAAAGAATGATGCTTCTTCAGGATTTTCAACAGCACTTACTTGCACCTGGATCCCATAATATTGTACAAGTTGCAAATACGTACTCAGATAAATAGAAATAAATTATAATAAATTATAAAATCATTATAACCTTCACTGCCGAAGAACCATCAAGTGGCTGCATATAAGTTCCACCACCAACTTCAGCAAAGAAAAGGCAGCCAACTTCATTATTTGGAGAATGCTGGCCGGCATCCTTGAGGGAAGTTAGTGGAAGATTTGGACAAGCCAGCACACCCAGAACAACTTTTCCTCCATCTAGCAAAGCCAATGCTATTGCATACTGATCTCCCCTCAGAAAACTACAATGTAAAACATCAAAAACCATAGGCTAAGTCATCAAGTTGGTCTAAAAGCACAAACAATGAGAATAAAGTACCATTTCTTGTAATTGGAAAAACGTAGAGATCATTATTTAGATATCAGGGATTAAAATAAGCAAAAATAAAATAAAAAGATCAGTTATTTCTTTTACACCAAATTGTAAAGAAATCCAAACATAACATATATAATAAAGATAAAACGAAGAAAAAACTGAGGAAATCATTTAGTTCTAGAACACCAAATTCAAAGGCCTGGCCATGCAAAACCAAGACATACTTGTGGTTTATCTTGCTTGAAGTACTGTTTAGGTAGCCCTGTTTTCTTGCTCTCCAATTAGTCCTTCTATACTAAATAACAGAAGATTGGAAGCAAATCTAAACATCTCCCTGCAGTAGTCATGGCCGAGTTAAGGACCAAAAATAAAAGTTACTACCTCATGTTGGATAAGGCATATCATAAACAACAAGCACTCAGTGGACATAAATCATTATTATAGCAGCCACCAACTTCTTTCTGACTAAAGTAAAATCACTTATGTCAAATATAAAGTTTCAGAGCTAACCCTTTAGTACCATCTATAGGATCTAAAACCCAATGTCGACCTTGGGAACCACCTTCAGATCTGCCACTGTCAATGGCCTTGAGAACGTCTTCTGAGGATAAAGTAACATTGTATGATCCATCACTAGTTAAAGAATCATTCACAAGTTTTGTAATGCGCACTATTTCCTGGGCACCATCTTTGCGAAGATCTTTAGAATCCTAAAGAGAAACCGAAACATTATTTAGAAGGAAAGAAGGATTCTATGATGTTACAAAAAAGATGGCTGATGCATGCTGCTGAAACTATTATTCACAAGTACAGAGATTCACCTCCTCGGCAACTAATGAGAATTCAGCACGAAGTTCCTGCTGCAGCACAAAACTAACCAGTGCCTGTGAGCCTGATGAAAATTTTAGAATATAAAAATGTCAGGGCAACACTTTAGTAATCAGTTTAGAGTTCTTTTCTGCCAACCCTTTCAGTTGAAAGATGACGAGACCAAGAACAGCATATATTACTTAAACCAGAAACTTTTAGGGATAAACAATGTAAAAATAAAAAATAAAAGATAAAAGAGCATCGCATCCAATAGAAAGTTTTGCTCAATGCAGGAAGGAAAACATCATTCAACTTTGTAAATTCCCTAGTATAACAAATTGTGAAAAGAAGGAAAAAAACTAAATTCCTAGTAACATACTAGCATGAAGGAAGAAGCAAGTAAATCATCAGGGTAAAAAAGGGAACCCATTTCAAATCCAAGATTCATATTTCTTAAAAGGGAATAAAAAACTGGTAATGCTGGGTGAAAGAACCAAAGAGGAAGGAGCAGTTTAGAAACAAACCATAATCAGCTACTGTTACAGGAGTTTTATCAGTTTTGGATTGAACATCTGATTGCAGCAAAGCATTTCGTACTTTCTGCAGATTAAAACAAACACCCAAAATCCAAATTCAGCTTCTATATATATACACAGCTTGACACGATGAAGTATATCACAGACCAAACCAAATGATAAAATCATCTGTAAATTTTCCTTTTGAAATTAAGTATGGTATTGAGATGCAATTCAGTGACTTCAATTTCCCCTAATACTAGAAAGGTCGATAATTCCAAATAATCGGCAAAGGGAGTTTATGTTTTGACACAAAAATTTAAACATCCTCTGTAAGAAGTCATTAAAGAACCCCACCACCCCCCTCCATCCCAAAAAAAAAAGTTCAGATTTTAAGTAAAAAATCCAAGGATGTGAGAAAATTAGTGGAAACCCAAAAAAACAAAATGCATAGAAAAATGAGTTTTTGATGAAAGGGGAAACCTGACAGAGACGAGCAGCAAGAGACGCTGCTTTCTTTGCAGCAGCCAGCTCTTTATCATAAGACATTGCCACGATCGATCACTGCTGAAGAAGAAGAGGAAGAAGGCAAGTGAGTGAGATGAAAAAGAGGGGGCTTTTAAGAGAGGGAAATAAATGTCAACGTGGATTCTTTTTCAAAACGGAGGTGTAACAGTGACTAATTCCTTCACGCTGCTCATTCTCATGAAAAGCGTTTTTATTTTTTAGTCAATATTCTATTTTTGGCCTTATGATTAAAAGACTATTAATCTCAACATATATTTTGTTCTTTAGTTCAAAATGAATTAAATTTCAATTCCATTTTAAAATATTAAAATATAGTTTTTATTTTTTATTTTTAAAAATAATTTTATAATTTTAAATTTTTAAATTTTAAAAAATTAATTAAATAGTTGACATGACAACCACGTGTATTTCATATCAGTAAAATTAACAAAAGTGTTATGAATATCTTATTAAGTGGATGTTCATCAAGATCAAAATAAGTTTGGATGAATTTTAAATTCTAGTTGTCTTTAGAATTAGAGTTCTATTCTATTTATACTTTCTATGTCTATAAAAATAGACCTTAGAGAAAAATTGTAAGACACTTCTATTGATCAATAAAATACGCTCTCTCTCTTGCTCTCTCATTCTCTTTGTTATTTATTATCTGTCTCTTTATTTTATAATACGTTATCAGCACGATTTTCATTTAATTTTTTTTTCTTTCAGTTGTCAATTGAGGCTGATGCACTATGGGTAACCATTAGAGTCTTTAACTACTCAATGCTCATGATAATAGCCAAGGTGATAACGATAATGTTAAAGATCTCAGGTATATTTCACTATGATTTATTTATTATATCATGTTTATTATAATTTGGGACTAATCAATGACAATATGAATAGATAAATTTTGATTTGAAATCCACGCATGTTTGCAATGGTGATTATGGAATAAATAATCTAGCGGAACATTTATAAGTCCGTCCTACAAAATTTGTTGCATTCCCAGAAGTGAATACAAACATAAAGAAAATTAAAAATATGATCATGGACCACTAAAAATGAAAACATAGTGATGAATAAAAAAACAATGAGGGTTCTCAAGAAACTTTTCAAAGGGCAAAGATAACTTATGTTATTAATATATACCTAACATATACTATGTAAGGACGAAACTAGAAATATTTTTAAGGCGGGAAGAAATAAAATTAAATATTTTTATAATAGAAAAAGTGAAATTTCATCATTTTAATAGTCTATATCTTTATAATTTTTAAATGATAAAATTAATTTTTTTTTATCCACTTGATGTTGATATGATACTATTTATAAATTATCATATAGGTTAGAAAATGAATAACCTAAATGATTAGGAATTTTTGTCACTTTTGTTTTAATTACAGAACTTGCTTATTCATTGGTTGTGACTGAAAAATATTATGAATATATTATTAAGTGGATGTCCATTAAGATCAAGATAAGGTTGGATGAAGTTTAAATTCTAGTTGTCATTAGAATTAGAGTTCTATTCTATTTATACTTTCTATGTCTATAAAAATAAATCTTAGAGAAGCATTGTAAGACACTTCTATTGATCAATAAAATACGCTCACTCTCTTGCTCTCTCATTCTCTTTGTTATTTACTATCTGTCTTTTTATTTTATAACACGTTATCAGTACAATTCTCATTTAATTTTTTTTCATTCAGTCGTCAATTGAGGCCGATGCACTATGGGTAACCATTAGAGTATTTAATTACTCAGTGCTCATGATAATAGCCAAGGTGATAACGATGATGTTAAAGATCTCAAGTATATTTCACTATGATTTATTTATTATATCATGTTTATTATAATTTGGGACTAATCATGACAATATGAATAGATGAATTTTGATTTGAAATCCACGCATGTTTGCGATGGTGATTATGGAATAAATAATCTACCGGAACATTTATAAGTTTGTCCTACTAAATTTGTTGCATTCCCAGAAGTGAATGCAAACATAAATAAAATTAAAAATATGATCATGGACCACTAAAAGTGGGAACATAGTAATGAATAAGAGAACAATGAGAGTTCTCAAGAAACTCTTCAAATGGCAAAGATAACTTATGTTATCAATATGATATGAAAGGTTTTTGGCGACATATGTGGGTATACCCAAATATTTTGTTTTTGTTAATATTCTTTGAGGAAGGATATTAGAATGTAGTAATGAATTCTATCATTATAGATGAAAAATGTTTATTTTATTTGGTACTGAAAAAAACCAATATTATTCCAATATTTGATAGTACAAAATTGGTCGAATGCTCCAGAATAGCTAATATATTAATATCTTATGATGGTTAATCCATTGGTTTAAAAGATATTCATAATGGATCTCATATTGAGATTTTGAATGAGGAAAAAAATTTATATTTTATATGAATCAAAAGAGGATTGGGTTATTGGTTTATATTGAATTGATTGTGATAATCTTTGTGATATTCTTTTGTCATTATCTCCATTAAGGGGTTAAAGTCAAAATATTTTACTGTGAAATATCTACTTAAATTGTGAAAGAAAAATATGAGCAATAGAATATGGTAATTCTATCTAAAGCTTGTTATGGTTAGATGTACCTGAAGAATTTTGGACATGTGAATATTTTGGCATATTTTCTGAAGCGAATATTGCATATAATTATTGAGAAATTATATTATATGACTTAGTGTCATTATAAACTCTACATTGATTTAAACATTTTTAGTAGTAAATGTCACAATGGTATTTATACGTGGATACCAAGTGAAAGAAATGATAGTAAAATTATCATTTTGCTACAATTTAGTTTAAATTGAAACGCATGTTAAAAGTAAACCAGAAGTTTACTGGTACAAATATATTTACTACTTAGCATGACCAGTTAGATCATCCTGGATCATATATGATGTGAAAATTAATTGAGAATTCATATGGACATTCATTAAAGAACTAGAAGATTCTTTAATTTAAAGAATTCTCATTTGTTAGTTGTTCTCAATGAAAATTGGTTGTTAAAAACCCACTAACTAAAGTTGAGATTTAATGTCTTGCATTTCTGAAATGAATACGAGCCAATTAATCCACCATGTGGATGGTTTTGATATTATATGATTTTGGTAGATGCATTTACAACATAAACACATATGTGTTATCAACTTGCAACCTGTCATTTGCAAGATTGTTTGATAATTAATTTCAGATAATGTAATTAAGACAATTCATTTTGCTAATATTGATGAGTTTATATCTCAGTCTTTTATTGATTGAGTTTGAAAAACTTTGGTAAAAGTTTGTTATTTATGCGGATAATGGTTTAGAGAAATTATTGATTGAACGCCTCAAATTATTACTTATGAGAACTAAACTTTCTCTTTCAACATGGGATTATGTTAATTTACGTGTTATACACATGAAGCCAATAAGTTTTAAATACTCTCCATTGCAATTGATTTTAGGTCAAAAGCTAAATATTTCTTATCTTTGAATTTCTGTATATGCGTATATGTTCCAATTGCTCCGTAACGCATAAGATGAGTGAATCTTCAAAGAAAGTTGGAAATATATATTAGGACCTCCTTTTTATTATGATATATTAAATATATTGGAAATTCAATTATAACATGATTGTTATTACTATTTTGACTTGATAGTTTTCTCGACATTAGGGGGAGAGAACTAATAACTTGTAATGAGTTAAGGGGGGGAGTAATTTGAATCAAAAGTTCAATAAGGATAACTCATTAAAGTTCCAAATATGAAAATTTTCATAAAAGGACAAAATCTAGGTGGTCATATAGTGAAGGTGGGTGCTCCAGAAGAGACCCAAGACATAACTAATAAGAAGAGATTCAGGTATCTGAAACTGAATATTAAAATAGTGAAAATAAGAGATCTCGATAAGTTAGGTCAAATTGAGAAAATGTCGAACCAATAATAAAAGTGGTCGACAATGGTTTTGCATGCAATATTATTGTGGAAATAATAAAATAAAAGGAGGATATTGAATAAATCTCTTAGGAAATATAGATATGGAATAAATTGCCAAAATAAAAGGACGTAACTCAAATACAATTAAATTTGTGGAGTTTTTGGACCAGCATCCAAATATCTAAAGGTATAAAGCCACTGAGGGTACAAATGAAGTAGTTTTGCAAAGGCGAAATAAGAATATGAAGTTTTTTGCTAAATCATAGCATTGATTATGAGAAGATATAATATTATTTTGTGGTGGATGCAATAATCTTTAGATATATTATTGCAGTTCATACTTGTGTCAACAACCTTTTTGTGAATCATTATATAGTAAAATTTATATTAAAATTCTTGAAGGATTTGGAATGTCAGATGAATATTGAAATATTGGGAAATTGTTTATTTATATGAATTGAAATAATTGAACATGTGGTAAAATTGACTTAGTCAATAGTAATTGAAGGAGGATTATAAAATGATCCAAAATACCTATTTGGGTTTTTATAGAAGAATCATGATTAAAGTTTGTTGAAACTCTTAAAGAGATCAAAATATATTTCCTCCAAATTTTCCCTCTCATGACTTTCAAAAGAATGGTGATATAAATGCTTAGTACATACATTCAAATAGTCATTTGAAAGACTAGTATTCAAGATTGAATACGTTGAATATGAGATATTATGTGATGTTTTTATGAGGGGGAGTAAATACGCATTGTACTCTTTTTCCCTTAATCGAGGTTTTGTCTCATTGGGTTTTTCTGGTAAGGTTTTTAATGAAGCAAGATGTTATGCGTATTATAGATATGTGTACTCTTTTTCCTTTACTAGAAAATTTTTTTCCCACAGAGTTTTTATCTTAATGAAGGTTTTAACGAGACACATTATCTATCAATGGACATCCAAGGGGGACTGTTATGAATATCTTATTAAGTGGATGTCCATCAAGATCAAGATAAGTTTGGATGAAGTTTAAATTCTAGTAGTCATTAGAATTAGAGTTCTATTCCATTTATACTTTCTATGTCTATAAATATAGACCTTAGAGAAGCATTGTAAGACGCTTCTATTGATCAATAAAATACGCTCTCTCTCTTGCCCTCTCATTCTCTTTGTTATTTACTATCTGCCTCTTTATTTTATAACAAAAAGTTAATTTTTCCATCCATTTTCTCAAAAAACCCTTTCGATTTTCTCAATTACTCACCTCTTTGTCTGAAAAAAGTTTCATGATCGATTAGTCATCTGTTTCATGATCGAGTAGTATTCGAATCAAGATTTAGGGTTTTTCGAACATCTGTTACAAGTATTTGACTCTATTTTCTGGGTTTATTTTCATCATCAAATTAAGAATGTCATTTTTAGCATACAAGCCATCAATGAGTTTTTTTTTTATTTTTTTATTTTAAAAAATATCATCGATAGAGGGTTTTTGTTTTTATGTTCTTTTAAAAAAACCCTTTTGTTTGGACTAATTCTCACAAATTGATTATTTTATTTCAAATTATATATAATTTTTATTTTTAATTCGTATTATATCTATCTTTTATTTTTTTTGTTAGCATTCATGAGTGATTGGATTTTCTTCCAGCGTTTAAGAGATTGAGGGTTAAAGGTATGTCTGCTATTGTCTGCTATGTGTGTTTCTTTACTGTTTGTGTATGTATGTATAATTATGTATGTTATGTACTATTATGTATGTTATGGTCTATATTGTTATGTAAGTTATGTATATTATTATGTTTGTTATGTATATATAATTATGTATGTTATGTTTACTGTTATGTATGTTATGTTTATTGTTATGTTTGTATTACTGTTTATTAATGTTTATGTACAGTTTGGTATAATGTCTTGGGATAATTGTGTGGTGCATATGCATTTGGGTGGAACTTTTGTTACAAACCCATGTGCATCCTATGTTGAAGGGGAAGTGCTGCAATGAGATTTGGACCTTGATTTTTTGTGTTATTATACTTTCTATGAGACGGTAGTGGAAGCTGGGTATAGAGTTGTGAGGAACTTTGTATATTCTGAGGGTGGGGTAGATTTAAGTAAGGGACTCTGTCTTTGCTATGATAATTTATCATTCATAGCAATGTTTAACCATATTAAACAAAACGGGTCGATACATGTATATGTTGAACACGAGGTAGACACACCTGATATTGTTGATGATACCATATTGTTGCCTGGCAATGGGAAAAAGGATGTAAATACTGGTGTTGGAGAACAGAATTGTAATGAAGAATTAAACTATAATGAGTGAGGTAATAGTGAGGCTAAGAAAACATTTACAGAGTTAGGTGGAGAATCTAATGTGAGACCAGACTTCAGTGAGAGTAGTGAGGCATGTGTTGAGAGTGGGGAAAGTAGTGAAAGCAGTGGATCCAGTGATATAGACATCTCATTAGGTAGTAGGGCTTTAGGGGCAGAATCTGAGGATGAAGAGGTGAGAAATTAAAGGATTAGTATAGAAAATGTAAAGGAAAAAAAAAACAAAGAGAATGAACAAAGGTAGGTAAAAGTAGTGAAAGGGGAGAGAAAAATGGTGAGGTTCCATTAGATGGGGGAACTGAATACGTTAATTTATCGGATCTGGGATCTTATGGAAGTGATTCAGATGGTGAGGTAATTTGTTGGAGTAACATACATGTTTGTTTCGACCCTAATAACCCAATACCACATTTGAAGCTTAGTATAATATTTAAAGGATCAGAGGAATTCAAGATTGTATTATCAAAGTATACTGTAAAGAAAAGGTTTGATATTGTACTTCTTAAGAATGAGAAGAGTAGGATTAGGGCGAAATGTAGGACTATAACATTTTTGAGCATTTGATACTTTTTTAAATATAAGTTAACTTGAAAGACTCAAATGATTCAAATAAAATTTGCGTAAATCATTTTCAAAATTACATACCTCCTAAGATTTCTCCTAAAAAACTATTAAGTCAATTCTGAAGACTTAAACTTTCATTTATGCTTAACTTTTCTAAGGAATTAACACTCTCATCTTCTAAAAGTAAACCTCAATCCGCTACCTTGTTGATTGCTCCGATCATCTGCATAGGGAATGATTTTGCCGTTTTGGTTTTCACCGGTGATTGAAGGGTCTGAATGAAGCTTCTAGAGTCTGGCTTGGTGTGTTTTGTTTATTTAGTTTTTTCGAACGGATCTTTCTTATGTTGGGTTTTGTTTCTTTCGGTTTTGTTGCTTTGGACTTGACAGATCTCCAGGCCCATTAATAATACCAAAACGGACTACATTTCAAATTCAATGTAGCACATAGCATTGCTCATGTTCTATTATATAAAAAATAATTTTTATAATCAAAATTAAAATGATAAATTTTGTAAATATTAATGATTAAATTTATCAATTTAACACTCACAATTTATTGGGGTTTAGTTTAAATTTTTTTTACTGCAGCTGGTGGATTTAATCAAATATAAGTAATGACTACAATCAGTGGAGGAGTTCTGACTTCACTTTGGCCCACCATCTTTTGGGGGTGTCTCTAGGAATGGAGAAATTCTGATTGAAGACAATAGTGGCTTCCGCGTGGGTCATGGCGAACCGTAACGACTGAGCTCAAACCAAAAGATGGGAGGAAGAGCTTGACTTCCAAAGCAATAAACTTGTTCTATATTGGGTTAATTGATTAGCCGGAAATCACTAACCATTACTATTATCAAAACCTATAGAAAAAAATTAAGCTCAAAGATGGCCTCACTTGTTTGTTTCACTACCCTTGTTCTTTCTTATGTTTGGATTGCACTCGTGGTCGCCATTTTTCCAACTTTGGGCACTGGTTCTACCAGATTAGCCACAACAGCCACGCTAGAGATGGAAGCAAAAGCTCTCCTTCATATAGGTTGGCGGAGTTGGCACGGGAATGACACTCTCGAACGTTGCACATGGGTAGGTATATCATGCAATGAAGCTGGGAGCATCACCCGCATTGTTTGTTCATGGCTTAAGGTTAATGGAAGCATCTCTCCTCTAATAGGTGCTTTTTCTTCTCTCGAGTACCTTGATCTTTCTCACAATAATCTAGCAGGTGAGTTACCTCAATCCCTTGGAAACCTTGCACGTTTAAAAGAGCTCCACCTTTCCAGTAACTCTATTGAAGGTATCCCTTCTACCTTGGGCAATATGGAGAGTTTGAACCTGTTGGACCTATCGCATAATAGAATTACTGGCCCTATCCCTTCTACCTCGGGCAACTTAACCAACTAGAAATTGTTGGACCTATCTGAAAACCAAATTATTGGACCTATCCCTTCTACCCTGGGCAACTTAACCAGCTTGAACTTTTTGAACCTATCCGGAAACCAAATTACTGGTCCTACCCCTTCTACCTTAGGTAAATTAACCAATTTACATGGGTATCATTGAGGCGACGGAGGACTTTGACATCCGATACTGTATTGGGACTGGAGGTTATGGTAGTGTTTATAGAGCGCAGTTACCAAGTGGAAAGATTGTTGCCTTAAAGAAACTTCATCGTAGAGACTCAGAGGTCCTAGCTTTTGACAAGAGTTTCAAGAATGAGGCAAAAATGTTATCGGAAATACGACACAAGAACATCGTAAAACTTCATGGATTCTGTCTCCATAGACGATGCATGTTTTTAATTTACAAATACATGGCTCGAGGGAGCTTATTTTGTGTCTTAGCAAACGATGTAGAAGCAATGGAGCTGGATTGGATCAAAAGAGTCAAGATAATCAAAGACACAGCATGTGCTTTTTCTTATCTGCATCATGATTGCCACCCACCGATAGTTCATCGAGACATATCAAGCAATAACATTTTATTGAACTCCAATCTTGAGGCTTGTGTCTCGGATTTTGGCACAGCTAGACTCATTGATCCCGATTCGTCTAATCAAACAATGCTGGTTGGAACCTACGGATATATTGCACCAGGTCAAGTTTCCAAACTTTGAGTCTGTTTTTGTTTTGTTATTCTACTTTGGGTTGTAAGTATGCCTTGTAGGTATTGAAAACTAAGCCCCGAGTCTTACACCATAATGAAAAGTGGCATCTTAGCTATTTTTCAAATGCTTGTTGTTAGAGATTAGCAACAGTTTATGCATATAGTGCCATGAATTATCAAGTGCTGAAACTGTCGATTTTAAGGGTTTCTTTTGTTGTTAAATGCAGAACTTGCTTATACTATGGTTGTAACTGAAAAATGCGATGTTTATAGCTTTGGAGTATTGGCACTTGAAATGCTCATGGGAAAGCATCCTGGTGAACTCTTGGTATCACTATCCGCATCATCGTCCAAGAATATGATGTTAAGTGATATTTTAGATCCACGTTTATCGCTTCCAAGCGATCGAAGAGTTGCAAAGGATATTGTTTTTGCTGCAACAATGGCCTTTGCTTGCTTAAGGTCGAACCCAAACTTTCGACCAACAATGAAGTGTGTGTCTCAAGAGTTACTTTCCCTGAAAAGACCAGTAGCAGATCGTCTCCAAGCTATCTCTCTGCTTCAACTCAAGGACCATGATCTGTATATGGATGATGAAGGCAGAATTCCATCTCAGAATTTGGGGGAAATTGTCGAAATCCAAGCTAGTTCTTCTACTTGATTTTCATGTATAGCATTATTTGAACAATGCAAGGCATCACTGTGTTATTTGATCTCTTCACTTCCGGTCTTTCCATTCAATATCAGATGCTTGTTAATTCTATCATTATAATTTTGTATTTGGATTTGCAGGTCTGTTATTATCAATAATTCTAGTGATTTAGAAACCAAGTCTTATTAATCAGTACTCTTACAAAAGTTCGAAACAAATTAAAATGGATCATGTTCTGCAAATCCCTAATAGTCAGCCCTGTATAAGCATACGCTATTTTCTCCTCACGTCACGTAAGTAATTTTATCTTGAATTTCAGGATTTTAATTTTAATTTATTTTTTTTTCAGTATGAAAATACTGATATGATATAAAATTATTAAAAAATAGATACAGATAATGTGGCATCGGTGTTTCATACAATCCCTTCTCAAAACAGAGAATTGATAGTATATCATGTCTTATCTTTATATTTCATTTTCTTCAAATTTTACAATATAAATGAGTTGCTTTATAAGATAACTCGACAAATCCCACTAATACAACTTTGAAACATGAAATATATTTCATGTACACAAAATAAATTAACTAAACATGTCGATTTTTACCTAAACACATCAAAATATCTACAATTAAGATTGATTTTACCTAACAAACACGCACTCATCACCGATAGCATGCACCAAAACATCTTCGTTCAATCTACGGATACATTCCGCAGACATTTTCTGCATTACTTCAACCTGCCATATAGATCGCGACTCATGTGTTCGCAAATTTTTTCTCACTTAAAAAGATCATCAGGCTTGTTGCATATGAATCGTTCGTATCATGACTGTCCACATAAAATTTTGCATGTTCACGTAATGTAACATATTATTGCAAATCTTCAACCCAACATCTGTAAAGGAGGCAAATTTTAATATCTTTAATCTTCAACTAGTTTAGACGTGTTTAAGTACTTATATTTTGTTAATATTAAATTATTTTTATCGTTGGACTATATCTAAAACCATGAAATTGTATTCTCCCATTTGGCTTTGCCCAAACTTCTATTTTTTTTTTCATAAGAAACGTTGAACACATTGTTCATGTAGGCGGCCAATAATTTTCGTAATAACTTTACAAAAAGTCATTATTTTTAATACGCATAATAACCTTTTTAGGCCATTTAATTTTATAAAAAAAATCACTTTAATCTTCAATTATTTTTTATCTTTTTTAATCATTGAACATGCATTTTTTTTTTCAAATCATTTCAAATTGGATAAAAAAGTTAAAGTTTGTTAGCTTTGCATACATATAGATTATCATGTTTAATTTTTTAAAATTTAAAAAATATTAAAAAATATTTTTATAGTTTTATATTTTTTGAATAATTTCAATGATTTTTAATTTTTTTAAAAAAATATCATTTTTATAATTGTTTTTAAAATTTTTAAAAATTAATTAAATATCGATTTGTCATCTACATCAGCAAAATTAAAAAAGATTTACTTTGCCATCTATTTTAAGGTGATTTAATAAAAAAAACACAATTTTAAAGATTAAAATAATAAAGAGTTAAAATATTTTTTTTATAAGATTAGAGGGTCAAATAAATCATCATCTTCTGAGCATATTTTCAGACGAAACATAATGAGAAAAATTAGGGTTTAACATAATCATTATTCCAAGGAAAGATAATATAACAGTGAGCGCCTTGTTTTTAAAAAGTGATAAAAAAGACAAATTATTTTCTACCAATGAAACGTTGAATACATTTGTTCATGCATCTGTTTTTTGCATTTTAGAAGCAAAAGGCTACAGCCTTCACTTTACGAGATTAAACGGAAGATGCTTTCATACTAGATTTTATTCTTTCCAATAGTTTCACATATAGGCAAATGTTGGATCAAGTCTTTATATATATGTATGTATGTATATGTTTTTACCGGCTCTTTAGAATTAGCTAGAGAGTTGGGAGTAAATTAAGCTTCAATCCTGATCTTAATAGCTATGGCATTCTCTTTTTACACTGGTTTTGTTATTTTACTTTTTTCACTCTCTATAACAGTGAGGAGCAGTGGGATTATTAGAGCAACAAACGATGATTAAGAATCTCTTGTAGCAGAGGCAAACACATGGAAGGCAACAGGGTGGTGGAGTAACTACAGCAACAGAGGTGTTCACCATTGTACACGGCCTGGTGTCAGATGCAGTGCTGCTGGAAGTGTCATCGAGATTGATCTTAGTGACCATGGTCTGAATGGGAGTATAACACCTCAAATAGGAGCACTTTCAAAGCTCAAATACCTCAACCTGTCCTGGAATGGTCTTACAGGTGAGTAACCTTCTTCACTTGGAATCCTCACTCAATTGGCAGTGCTCGATGTTTCTTATAATGAAATTCATTCCATTCCCATGGCAATTGAGAAGATGGAAAATCTTGTTTCTCTAAATTTGACGAGGAACCTCATTATTGATATGCCTTCAGCTATAGGTTTTTTGACCAATCTCACCCACTTGATTATGACCTCTAATCCATTGCGGAGCATCATCCCTCCCTAAATATGGAACCTGAAAAAGCTAATGACTCTCCACATTGATCATTGCATGCTTAGTGGTCCCATTCCTTCAAATATTGGAAAGCTAAAGAGTTTGGTTGATCTCGGTCTCTCAAACAACATTCTTAGTGGATCCATTCCACAGGAAATTGGGAGACTAACGAATTTGGTTACACTGGATCTATCTGTTGAAATATCAACATCAACTTATTGGAAAATAAGTGTAAGTGGTTTGTTAGTAGGAATGAATCCCACATTGCCTAGGAACAAAAGACAAATGAGTTATGAATCTCATATCCCATATTGCTTAGATAAATAAGGACAGTAAGATCTTGGGTCTATATAAAGAGCTATGTACTATGTATTATTCACATCAAGAAATAAGTCAAGTGTTGAATTTTTCATTTGATTTCTTCCTTCTTTCTCTTAGTGTTTTTGAGCTTTTGTTGGGCTGTGGGGTGTTCAACAATTGGTATCAGAGTCAAGTTACGTGTTAATTTTCTTTGTGGCTGCAGTATAGTCTAATCTGTCACATTAGAAAATAAGTTTTCACTGTTGCTTGGTTACTCATTTGCCTATAGGTGTGGTAGTGTGAGAGTGCATGTTTAGGAAAGTTCTGGCAAGGAAAGATTTGGTATTTAAGTGATGTCGTTACTTCCAAAAGTGAAGAAGAATGTGACGTAGAAGCATTCTTTGCAATAGAAGAGGAAGAACTAGCTCTTATGGCAATAACATCAAGTACAATTGGTTATGAAAATGATTAGATCATTGACTCGGGTTGTTCAAACCATATGATTGGAGATAAAGAGTTATTATCAGACTCCGGTATTCTCAAAAGAGAATTACAGTCTTCTAAGGTTAAGTTGAGTCTAGATGAAACTGAAATTATTGACGATGAGGGAGAAGAAAGCGAAACTCAAAGTCTGTGGAAAACTAGCGTTCACTACCAACCGATCGAAGAAGGTGAGCCTAATGGAATAGAAGAACCAATATCACTAAGAAGATCAACAATGCCAAATTCCAAATATGCTAATGTTGCCATAGTAGAAAAAACTGATTAGAGTGAGCCAATGGAGACCCGTGGGACGGCCAGAAAACAGAGTCGTTTGAGGGACGTACTGTTGACTTTGGAAAGTCGAGTGATCACTCTTGAAGAGTCCATAAGGGACGTCAAGGAGAAGATCGATGAAGTTAAGGAGGGACTCCCAAGTGGCTTGCAATTCATGAAAGAACAACTGAGAGAGTATGTATGGGATACTCTTGGTTCCTTAGAAAACAAGATGACGAGGAAGGATGATGCTCTTGAGGCAACGGTAGTAGCCTTGAAGGAAGAAATCACCGAGCTTAAGGGGGAGCTCAGGATTTACAAGGTTGCATTTGGTAATGAAATGTTGGCTTCGACACTGAAGCAATAGGCGATGAATGTGCCCAAACAGAAAGGGTTTAAAGGGGCAAGGTCCGCAAGTGAAGTGGATAACTTTCCTTGGGTAAAGTTCCAACAGGAATTCAAGGCACAGTTTTACCTAGAGTATGCCAAGAATGAAGCTCAAGCAAGGTTATGGTGGCTTACGCAACGAGGATTGGTTAGGAAGTATGTGCGGGAGTTTAGTGAATTCATGCTCCAGATTTCTGATTTGAGCGAAAAGGAAGTATTTTTCTCTTTCACGAATGGGTTGAAACCATGCGCGAAGCAAGAATTCCAACGTCGAGGTGTCAAAGAACTTACCAGAGCCATGATGGTGACAGAGTCCTTAGTGGAACTTGATCTGAGTAGAGACAGGTTCGAATCTTCCAAGCCCAATGGGAAGGGCAATGGTGGGGGAGACCATGAGAAAGATTATGTTGGACATAGCGATTATGGCAGTGGTAGTAGTAGCGACGGTGGGAAACCACAACATGAGAAGTGGAGACCTAACAACCCGAAAGAGAAGAGGAGCAAGATGAGATACTACCTTTGTAGAGGACCGCATATAAAGAAGAACTGCCCAAAGTTATCTTTGTTTTCGGCTATCAAGAGGAATGATGAGCTTTTTCTTATCTGCATCAAAGACACAGCATGTGCTTTTTCTTATCTGCATCATGATTGCCACCCACCGATAGTTCATCGAGACATATCAAGCAATAACATTTTATTGAACTCCAATCTTGAGGCTTGTGTCTCGGATTTTGGCACAGCTAGACTCATTGATCCCGATTCGTCTAATCAAACAATGCTGGTTGGAACCTACGGATATATTGCACCAGGTCAAGTTTCCAAACTTTGAGTCTGTTTTTGTTTTGTTATTCCACTTTGGGTTGTAAGTATGCCTTGTAGGTATTGAAAACTAAGCCCCGAGTCTTACACCATAATGAAAAGTGGCATCTTAGCTATTTTTCAAATGCTTGTTGTTAGAGATTAGCAACAGTTTATGCATATAGTGCCATGAATTATCAAGTGCTGAAACTGTCGATTTTAAGGGTTTCTTTTGTTGTTAAATTCAGAACTTGCTTATACTATGGTTGTAACTGAAAAATGCGATGTTTATAGCTTTGGAGTATTGGCACTTGAAATGCTCATGGGAAAGCATCCTGGTGAACTCTTGGTATCACTATCCGCATCATCGTCCAAGAATATGATGTTAAGTGATATTTTAGATCCACGTTTATCGCTTCCAAGCGATCGAAGAGTTGCAAAGGATATTGTTTTTGCTGCAACAATGGCCTTTGCTTGCTTAAGGTCGAACCCAAACTTTCGACCAACAATGAAGTGTGTGTCTCAAGAGTTACTTTCCCTGAAAAGACCAGTAGCAGATCGTCTCCAAGCTATCTCTCTGCTTCAACTCAAGGACCATGATCTGTATATGGATGATGAAGGCAGAATTCCATCTCAGAATTTGGGGGAAATTGTCGAAATCCAAGCTAGTTCTTCTACTTGATTTTCATGTATAGCATTATTTGAACAATGCAAGGCATCACTGTGTTATTTGATCTCTTCACTTCCGGTCTTTCCATTCAATATCAGATGCTTGTTAATTCTATCATTATAATTTTGTATTTGGATTTGCAGGTCTGTTATTATCAATAATTCTAGTGATTTAGAAACCAAGTCTTATTAATCAGTACTCTTACAAAAGTTCGAAACAAATTAAAATGGATCATGTTCTGCAAATCCCTAATAGTCAGCCCTGTATAAGCATACGCTATTTTCACCTTACGTCACGTAAGTAATTTTATCTTGAATTTCAGGATTTTAATTTTAAATTATTTTTTTTTCAGTATGAAAATACTGATATGATATAAAATTATTAAAAAATAGATACAGATAATGTGGCATCGGTGTTTCATACAATCCCTTCTCAAAACAGAGAATTGATAGTATATCATGTCTTATCTTTATATTTCATTTTCTTCAAATTTTACAATATAAATGAGTTGCTTTATAAGATAACTCGACAAATCCCACTAATACAACTTTGAAACATGAAATATATTTCATGTACACAAAATAAATTAACTAAATATGTCGATTTTTACCTAAACACATCAAAATATCTACAATTAAGATTGATTTTACCTAACAAACACGCACTCATCACCGATAGCATGCACTACGGATACATTCCGCAGACATATTCTGCATTACTTCAACCTGCCATATAGATCGCGACTCATGTGTTCGCAAATTTTTTCTCACTTAAAAAGATCATCAGGCTTGTTGCATATGAATCGTTCGTATCATGACTGTCCACATAAAATTTTGCATGTTCACGTAATGTAACATATCTTTAATCTTCAACTAGTTTAGACGTGTTTAAGTACTTATATTTTGTTAATATTAAATTATTTTTATCGTTGGACTATATCTAAAACCATGAAATTGTATTCTCCCATTTGGCTTTGCCCAAACTTCTATTTTTTTTTTTCATAAGAAACGTTGAACACATTGTTCATGTAGGCGGCCAATAATTTTCGTAATAACTTTACAAAAAGTCATTATTTTTAATACGCATAATAACCTTTTTAGGCCATTTAATTTTATAAAAAAAATCACTTTAATCTTCTATTATTTTTTATCTTTTTTAATCATTGAACATGCATTTTTTTTTTTCAAATCATTTCAAATTGGATAAAAAAGTTAAAGTTTGTTAGCTTTGCATACATATAGATTATCATGTTTAATTTTTTAAAATTTAAAAATATTAAAAAATATTTTTATAGTTTTATATTTTTTGAATAATTTCAATGATTTTTAATTTTTTTTTAAAAAATATCATTTTTATAATTGTTTTTAAAATTTTTAAAAATTAATTAAATATCGATTTGTCATCTACATCAGCAAAATTAAAAAAGATTTACTTTGCCATCTATTTTAAGGTGATTTAATAAAAAAACACAATTTTAAAGATTAAAATAATAAAGAGTTAAAATAATTTTTTTATAAGATTAGAGGGTCAAATAAATCATCATCTTCTGAGCATATTTTCAGACGAAACATAATGAGAAAAATTAGGGTTTAACATCATCATTATTCCAAGGAAAGATAATATAACAGTGAGCGCCTTGTTTTTAAAAAGTGATAAAAAAGACAAATTATTTTCTACCAATGAAACGTTGAATACATTTGTTCATGCATCTGTTTTTTTGCATTTTAGAAGCAAAAGGCTACAGCCTTCACTTTACGAGATTAAACGGAAGATGCTTTCATACTAGATTTTATTCTTTCCAATAGTTTCACATATAGGCAAATGTTGGATCAAGTCTTTATATATATGTATGTATGTATATGTTTTTACCGGCTCTTTAGAATTAGCTAGAGAGTTGGGAGTAAATTAAGCTTCAATCCTGATCTTAATAGCTATGGCATTCTCTTTTTACACTGGTTTTGTTATTTTACTTTTTTCACTCTCTATAACAGTGAGGAGCAGTGGGATTATTAGAGCAACAAACGATGATTAAGAATCTCTTGTAGCAGAGGCAAACACATGGAAGGCAACAGGGTGGTGGAGTAACTACAGCAACAGAGGTGTTCACCATTGTACACGGCCTGGTGTCAGATGCAGTGCTGCTGGAAGTGTCATCGAGATTGATCTTAGTGACCATGGTCTGAATGGGAGTATAACACCTCAAATAGGATCACTTTCAAAGCTCAAATACGTCAACCTGTCCTGGAATGGTCTTACAGGTGAGTAACCTTCTTCACTTGGAATCCTCACTCAATTGGCAGTGCTCGATGTTTCTTATAATGAAATTCATTCCATTCCCATGGCAATTGAGAAGATGGAAAATCTTGTTTCTCTAAATTTGACGAGGAACCTCATTATTGATATGCCTTCAGCTATAGGTATTTTGACCAATCTCACCCACTTGATTATGACCTCTAATCCATTGCGGAGCATCATCCCTCCCTAAATATGGAACCTGAAAAAGCTAATGACTCTCCACATTGATCATTGCATGCTTAGTGGTCCCATTCCTTCAAATATTGGAAAGCTAAAGAGTTTGGTTGATCTCGGTCTCTCAAACAACATTCTTAGTGGATCCATTCCACAGGAAATTGGGAGACTAACGAATTTGGTTACACTGGATCTATCTGTTGAAATATCAACATCAACTTATTGGAAAATAAGTGTAAGTGATTTGTTAGTAGGAATGAATCCCACATTGCCTAGGAACAAAAGACAAATGAGTTATGAATCTCATATCCCATATTGCTTAGATAAATAAGGACAGTAAGATCTTGGGTCTATATAAAGAGCTATGTACTATGTATTATTCACATCAAGAAATAAGTCAAGTGTTGAATTTTTCATTTGATTTCTTCCTTCTTTCTCTTAGTGTTTTTGAGCTTTTGTTGGGCTGTGGGGTGTTCAACAATTGGTATCAGAGTCAAGTTACGTGTTAATTTTCTTTGTGGCTGCAGTATAGTCTAATCTGTCACATTAGAAAATAAGTTTTCACTGTTGCTTGGTTACTCATTTGCCTATAGGTGTGGTAGTGTGAGAGTGCATGTTTAGGAAAGTTCTGGCAAGGAAAGATTTGGTATTTAAGTGATGTCGTTACTTCCAAAAGTGAAGAAGAATGTGACGTAGAAGCATTCTTTGCAATAGAAGAGGAAGAACTAGCTCTTATGGCAATAACATCAAGTACAATTGGTTATGAAAATGATTAGATCATTGACTCGGGTTGTTCAAACCATATGATTGGAGATAAAGAGTTATTATCAGACTCCGGTATTCTCAAAAGAGAATTACAGTCTTCTAAGGTTAAGTTGAGTCTAGATGAAACTGAAATTATTGACGATGAGGGAGAAGAAAGCGAAACTCAAAGTCCGTGGAAAACTAGCGTTCACTACCAACCGATCGAAGAAGGTGAGCCTAATGGAATAGAAGAACCAATATCACTAAGAAGATCAACAATGCCAAATTCCAAATATGCTAATGTTGCCATAGTAGAAAAAACTGATTAGAGTGAGCCAATGGAGACCCGTGGGACGGCCAGAAAACAGAGTCGTTTGAGGGACGTACTGTTGACTTTGGAAAGTCGAGTGATCACTCTTGAAGAGTCCATAAGGGACGTCAAGGAGAAGATCGATGAAGTTAAGGAGGGACTCCCAAGTGGCTTGCAATTCATGAAAGAACAACTGAGAGAGTATGTATGGGATACTCTTGGTTCCTTAGAAAACAAGATGACGAGGAAGGATGATGCTCTTGAGGCAACGGTAGTAGCCTTGAAGGAAGAAATCACCGAGCTTAAGGGGGAGCTCAGGATTTACCAGGTTGCATTTGGTAATGAAATGTTGGCTTCGACACTGAAGCAATAGGCGATGAATGTGCCCAAACAGAAAGGGTTTAAAGGGGCAAGGTCCGCAAGTGAAGTGGATAACTTTCCTTGGGTAAAGTTCCAACAGGAATTCAAGGCACAGTTTTACCTAGAGTATGCCAAGAATGAAGCTCAAGCAAGGTTATGGTGGCTTACGCAACGAGGATTGGTTAGGAAGTATGTGCGGGAGTTTAGTGAATTCATGCTCCAGATTTCTGATTTGAGCGAAAAGGAAGTATTTTTCTCTTTCACGAATGGGTTGAAACCATGCGCGAAGCAAGAATTCCAACGTCGAGGTGTCAAAGAACTTACCAGAGCCATGATGGTGACAGAGTCCTTAGTGGAACTTGATCTGAGTAGAGACAGGTTCGAATCTTCCAAGCCCAATGGGAAGGGCAATGGTGGGGGAGACCATGAGGAAGATTATGTTGGACATAGCGATTATGGCAGTGGTAGTAGTAGCGACGGTGGGAAACCACAACATGAGAAGTGGAGACCTAACAACCCGAAAGAGAAGAGGAGCAAGATGAGATACTACCTTTGTAGAGGACCGCATATAAAGAAGAACTGCCCAAAGTTATCTTTGTTTTCGGCTATCAAGAGGAATGATGAGCTGGAGGAAGGGAAGCCTGTTAAGAAGAAAGCATCGATGATTAATTTGATGGTACTCATTCCTGCCAAGAGGGATGGCAAGGAAGGTTGATGTTTGTAAACATCAACATTGTAGACCAGAAGAAGAATGTTCGTGTTGACACGGGCATGATACACAAAAAAGAAGTTGGTGTTGAGGGGGAGTGTTGAAATATCAACACCAACTTATTGAAAAATAAGTGTAAGTGGTTTGTTAGTAGGAATGAATCCCACATTGCCTAGGAACAAAAGACAAATGAGTTATGAATCTCATATCCCACATTGATTAGATAAATAAGGATAGTAAGATCTTGGGTCTATAGAAAGAGCTATGTACTATATGTTATTCACACCAAAAAATAAGTCAAGTGTTGAATTTTCCATTTGATTTTTTTCTTCCTTCTCTTAGTGTTTTTGAGCTTGTGTTGGGCCGTGGGGTGTTCAACACTATCCTCCAATATGTTTTCGGGTCCCATCCCATCTTCTTTCACCAACCTAACCAATCTATAATCGTTGCTCCTTCGTCGCAACCAACTTAATAGATCCATTCCACAGGAAATTAGGAGACTAACGAATTTGATTACATTGGATCTATCTTATAATATGCTTGTTGGTCCCATCCCTTCCTCATTGGGTCAATTAAAGGATCTCAGATCTCTTTATTTGACTTCAAACAAAATTTTTGGTCCACTCCCATCAAGTTTGAGTAATTTATCCAGACTGGAATCGTTCTCCCTTTATCAAAATAAAATAAATGGTTCCATCCCTTCAGCAATAACAAATCTTAAGAGGTTGACTAACTTGGATCTTGGTGCCAATAACTTGAGTGGTCAAATCCCTTCATTTCTTGGTCTTTTACCCATCTTGAGTCTTTTGTGGCTTGACTCAAATCTTTTTGAAGGTTTCATCCCATTAAATATTGGAAAATTAAAGAACCTGACTTTATTGTATCTCTCTAAAAACAAACTCACTGGCTCAATCCCTTTATCTCTTCTTCATTTACAAAATTTATGGTCTCTAGTCATGGCTTCGGATCTTTTGGAAGGTCCCATACCCGATGAAATTGAGAGTTTGAATGCCCTGATATACTTAGATCTCTCGAACAACAAATTGAGTAGATCCATTCCAACTCAGATTGGTAATTTGTCAAATTTACAATTCTTAAATTTGGTAAACAATAACTTGAGTGGAAGGATTCCCCTACAAATTGGTGGCTTATCTCTAAACTAGCTTCATCTAAACCATAACATCATTAGTGGAAATATACCTTCTCAACTCAATTCCCAAAACATTGATCTCAGCCATAACCTTCTCCAAGGAGTGATACCTTCCCAATTTGGGAATTTAACTCATTTAAACATCTTAGATCTCAGTTGGAATAATCTAACGGGCATGATTCCCAAATTTCCACTTTCTGTGGGGAACCTCAATTTGTCATTTAATTCACTACGGGGTCCAATTCTGAATGGATTATTGCATTTTGCACTCGACACATTTTTCAGGCAACAAGGATTTATGTGGTTCCATTCAAGGCTTCCTTCCTTGCCCTTCATCACCAAATGTAAACCGAGAAAGAAATATCAAAGTAGTGAAGCACAATCTGCTTGTTGTTATTCTGGTTCCAACTTTGTTATTTTCTGTCTCAACTTTTGCATTGGTGATATTCATCCTATTCCGACGATATAGAGCTAAAGCTTTCAAGACATCATCAACGCCATAGAGGATTTTGATATCAAATATTGCATTGGAACTGGGGGTTATGGTAGTGTCTACAGAGCAGTCTTACCAAGTGGCAAAGTTGTTGCTTTGAAAAAACTCCGTCGATTGGAAGCTGAGCAGCCAGCTTATGATACAAGTTTCCATAATGAGATCAAGTTTTTAACAAAAATACGACACAAGAACATCATCAAGCTCCATGGGTTTTGTCTCTACAATCGTTGCATGTTCTTGATTTATGAATATATGGAAAAGGGAAGCTTGTTTTACACCTTGAGCTTTGATGAGGAAGCTGTGGAATTGGATTGGACCAAAAGAGTGAACGTTGTCAAAGGTCTCGCACATGCTCTATCTTACATGCATCATGATTGCAACCTTCCAATGGTTCATCGAGATATCTCAAGCAATAACGTTTTGTTGAACTTGGAATGGGAAGCTTTTGTTGCTGATTTTGGGATTGCAAGATTTCTTAATCCTAATTCATTTAATCGAACTATAATTGTTGGAACGTACGGATATATTGCCCCAGGTTGTGTACCTTCACTCTCTTTTCCCCTTTTTATTTAGCTTCATTCATTCTTAGCTTGTACTGAATATTTGTTTTGAATTACATATTAGAATAATATGAGGGAAACAATTGGGAAAAGAAAATTTAACAAAGATAAAATATAAATAAAATTTTTGTTCTAACTTGATATTAGAGAATTCAAATGCAACTATACATGCTCCTACAATTGAATGTACAATATAAATTAAAATCTATTTTAACTTTTTTTTTTTGTTTTAATTACAGAACTTGCTTATTCATTGGTTGTGACTGAAAAATGTGACGTATATAGCTTTAGAGTGTTGGCATTGGAAATATTGATGGGAAAGCATCCTGGTGAATTTCTGTTAGTACTATCATCATTGTCGTCGCCATCTAGTGTCCAAAATGTCATGCTAAATGAAATTTTGGACCCTCGATTATCATTCCCAAGAAGTCGAAAAATGGTAGGAGACATTGCTTTCATTGCTATGATTGCTTTCGCATGCTTACGGGCCAAACCCAAATCTCGACCAACGATGAAATTAGTGTCTCAAGAATTTCTACGTATTAAGTCTCCAATTTCAATGCCTCTTCATGAAATATCTCTTATCGAGCTTAAGAATAATGAGATGTTTATGAACTGTGAAGGTTACAAATAAACAAATAGTAGTTAATCGGGTACTTTATGTTTAAGATCTCTTAAATATCTATTGGAGTATATCCAAATTCCAATCATATGAGATTGTAATAACATGCCTTTATCTAGTTTATTAATAGAGGATTGTAATAAGATGCCCGGGTAACTCATTAGCTATAAAATGAATAAATAAGAGATTGTAACTTGAAAAAGAATGTTAAAATCGATATTTACATCTGCTGCATATATCACTCAAACAATTATGTAATTAATTACGAAAGTTGCATCCAATTATAATGGTAAAAAGGGTTAAATTTGCTATTAGTCCCTTTACTTTACAAAAGTTGTGGTTATGTAATTAAAATTTATACTATCAAATATGACATAAAAAATTATGATGTAATTAAAAAAAATAAAAAATTATGGTGTAATGTATATATTATAAATACAACATCAGATTCTGGTACACCTCATGATATGAGTGAAAACAATTATGTAACAAATATATTTATAAAAAAAATACAATATAAATGAGGTTTTGTTTAAAATGATTAAATTAAAATATTAAAATCTATGGGATCTTGTGTTCAGATCCAATTATGTATATATTTGTTACAAAATGACGGATATTTAGTAATTTACTAATTGACCTGAGATCCGGTTGATAGGTGACATGATTCCAATTCAATTAATCATTTAATATATAATATTAATATAGATTTACATAGTAGTATAGTAGATTTATAAGATAGATAGATAAACTCTATTTTAATATGTTTATATATTTCAATGTTATAACACAAACTATTTCATCCACATTAGTGTTTGTATAAATTGATGTCGTTGATTGAGTTGACGTCATAAAGTTTACTCGATATCAACTCTAAAAAAATGACAATATCATGATAAATAATTAGAGTGTATTTAATATTACTAATTTAATATATCTACCTATTTAAATTTTCTTTATTCGTAATTTGATGTATTTAATATCGTGATGAGAATAGCTTCCAGTTTATGAAAAAGACAAGTCATTAGCATAATACAAATCAAGTTTTGTTAGACAATGAGTAAAGATTTTGAAAGTCAAATATATCCAATAATTCAGTTTTATATGTATTTAAATAAGCTAAAGTTTGAGAATCGGGAGTGCAGCTTCAATTCTAAACTTAAATGTGAAAGCGTATTTGAATCTATCGATTTTTTAAAATCTTTGAATTTTGTAGTTTTGATATTCTAAATTAACACATAAGTATTTTACAGAAAACGACTCTCTTTTTTCTGAAGATGGGATGTCAGAAAAGTTACGTATGTGTAATTTGAGAGATCATAGCCATAATACATAACTTTTACATGTTAACTGTAATTTCTAATTAGCCCATCAAAAATTAGAAATTAGTTATTAGAGTATCTACATATATTTAACTCATACTTTATTTAATAACTCAAGCCCAATAAACTTTTACCAAATTAAACCACTTTTAATTGTGACTAACCTTTTATGATATGATGGTAAATTGATAAGGGATAGAACTAAAATGTTTTAATCTCTAATTACTTGTACATCTAATTGTTTGTTTGGACTTGCAGTCAGGGCGTTTGTTCAATGGGATAATTCCATTTATAGCCCTTTCCTAAAATTAAAAGAGCAAATTTAGTCCTTTTTAACATTCAATTAAATGGAAAAAAATCATAAGTTTAGTACTTTTGAAAAATTAATAATTTAATTTACTTTGAACATTTTAGTAAAATTATTTTAAAATTTGGCCTCCACAAATTTTATAATCTTATCCCCTAAACAAAATTTCTGACTTTACCCTTACTTACTTTGATGTATTTATGTAAAAAAAAAAAAAATGTTTCATTTGAATCACCAATCTTTTAATTTTTTTTAATGGTACAAAATAAATAATTTCTATAGGATTACCTCAAAGATATATATATATATGTTCAGCCCCTCTCTTAAACCTTATCAAACATGCAATTTGCAAGGAGAAAAACACAACAAGATCGATATTAGAAAAATTAGGGTTTAACATTATCATATTACTTTATTAGAATGTTCAGGGAAGAATAAATACAACATTGAGCCCCATGTTTCTAAAAGTGATCAAAATTCATATCAATTTGTTTTCTAAAAATGTTTTAAGTTTGAAGGGTTTTTTCTTTCGGAGTTTCGAATATTTCTTTTGATTTTTTTATTTTTATATCCGTTTTATATATTAAAGAAATTTCGAATATTAGAATAAGAAATACAACAAGATCGATATTAGAAAAATTGGGGTTTAACATTATCATTATTGCTTTATTAGAAGCTTCAAGGAAGAATAATACAACATTGAGCTACATGTTTTGCAAAAGTGATCAGAAGTCAAATCAATTTGTTTTATAAAAATGTTTTATGTTTGAAGGGTTTTTTCTTTCAAAGTTTCAGTTTTTTTATTCTCTTCATTTTTATACTCGTTTTATATATTAGAGAAAAAAATTTTACCCGTAATTTCTTTATTTTCTTTTGAAAAGTTTTTTTTTTACGTAAAATTTGTGTATTTAATCTTTTAAATTTCTTTATTTATTTTACTTGTTCGTTATTAATACGAGTTTATCTCCAACAATACATATGTGGAATCAATGATGTGAAGTTATAATAGTTTGGCTACAATTTCCACGGAGAAAAACAACCTTTATGAGAGCACATTTTCAAATAAAAGAAGACTATCACATTTTCTGATTTAGACAATCAATTGGACTTCATTTTCTACCTTCAAATATAAAAATTAACCTACCACGTCTTCTTTACTTCAAGGTAGGTTCGGTTAGTCAGATGTAATATTACGACTCGTAATATTACATTTCGGAATAAAATTATTTTATTTAAATTCTCAATATTTTGATCATTTTTTAATTTTACATTTTTAAATAATGTCAAAATGTTATAATATAGGGTGTAATCTCATTACAACTTATTCTTTTTATGTTTTTTTAGGTTACGGGGCAATTTGCCCTTTGATTTTTTTTATTTTACTTAAATTATTTTTTCAACCAATTTAGCCAATTAGTTGAACTAATTCTCGAGACCTTGAATAAATGTCTACTGATTCCTCAAAGTTATTTCAGTGTTCTGGAATCTAGTTTCTAACACTAATAAGGTTGCTGAAAACCCGTAAGGAGGGTTAATCTTTGATTTCCTTGACCACCCCAAGAACAACTCGGATGATTCTTCCATCATAGGGTATAACTGTTTTTATATGGGTTATTTTGAGGCCTATAATTATTACTAATAAATTCGATTTGCTCATGCTCCATGTTAGACTTAAAGGGCAAACATTCTAGATTTATCATCCCCACTCCAGTCGCATCACATTGCATTACCGGATTCACCTATTTACTGAAACTAAATCTACCAATTTTTTTACTAAGAGGTTCATCCTGACTCGCCAACATAGCAACTACATCTATATTAAAAACACCAGTTGCCTTAGTAGGCTTTGTTCTCATAACCAATCTCATTATCTTCAAACCGTTGTAAATTTGAACTTGTAACCACAAAGGTAACCCATGATGAGGACACCTTCTTAAGAGACCCTTAAGTCTCTCTCATATACCATACAATGTCTCAAGGTCAAATTGAGCAAAAGAAGAGATATCATTCATCAACTTAGTTGTTTTAGCTGATGGAAACTACTTCAACAAAAACATTTTAGTCATCTTAGCCCAAGTGGTGACGAAACCCCGTGGAAGTGAATTCAACCATTGTTTTTCCTTGTTCCTCAAATAGAATGGAACAACCATAAGCATATGCCATCATCAGTAACGCCATTGATCTTAAATGTGTCACAGATCTCCAAAAAGTTAACTGAATGAGAATTCAGATCTTCATATTGCAACCCATCAAACTGAACATATTGTTGCACCATCTAAATAATATTCAACTTAATCTCAAAATTAATTGCAGCAATAGTCGATCTGGCAATACTCAATTCAGCTCCAACTAGAGTGGGCTTAGCATAGTCATACATAGTTCGAGGAGCAGGATGTTGCGGATTACCAAGATTAATATTCATCTTCACAGTAATGTCCTTTTACTCTTTACCGTTTATGAAAATCTGTTGTTCACCTTGCCTAGTTTCTCTAACCTCTTTCTGATTTCTACAAGCAGTGTTTTTGATCTCATTGTAAAAAATTAATGGTTCCAATCAGTTGCCTCTAGTTATAAACGAAGGGAACCAATAAGAAACAAACAAAAAGAAATCAGAATTTAAAAATTAAATTAAAAAAGTATTAAAATTAAAATTAAAATGGCTAAATTAATAGAAATAAAGTTTTCTTAATATTGTAGTCACTGACAATGGCGCCAAAAACTTGATGGTAACAAAACTAACTAAAAATTTAACTAAGACTAGTGCACCTATCAATTAGTTTTATAGTTAAAGTGAGCATCGTTCTCACGAGGACTACAAGTACTAATAATTACCGTGTTTCTATTATTTAACCGAATAATTTAAATGATCAATTAAATACTAAAATTAACTAATTTAATTAACTAACGAATATGACGAAAAACAAACCACAAAAATAATCGAATAACAACCAACAAATGAAACATTATCCAAGAAAAAATCTGCATGAATTTCAATAGTCATTGTCAATCTAAATTAAACAATTTCAATATCTCTTTCGAGCATAAAAGCAATTAACTCTAGGTTGATTAATTGAAATTTGTTTCTAATTAAAACTCCTATTATTGCATTAACTCATGTTATGTTGTGGATTCCTTTATTAGATTTGACACTAATCCGATAGATTTATGTCATCTTATTTCTAAGATTGCATGCAACTCTACTCAATTACACAAGATTTAATCTTAAACAGGGTCTATTCAACCACCGATTTACACACATCGAACATGGATCAATGCTCTAGAAATATCAAACCAAGAATTAAGCACACATAATTGAGAACAAGAAACTAAGTATTTATTGCGGAAAATAGAAATCAAACTACAGAATTCATCATAAGGTTCATCTCCCTTAGATATTTAGAAAATTAGTCCATGCTCGAAAATAAGACAATCCAAGATACAATATAACCGAAAGAAATAAAAAAAACTCATGATAAATTCCTATGAAATGAATTAGGAATCTTCAATCTTGACAAAAATCTTTTTCAAAGTCGGCTTCAATGATATTTTTTGAGTTGTTTTCTTGAGTATTCTTTAACAATTCCCTCATATCTTCTTATTTTTGTCATATATGTCTTAAATGATGTTTCGTTGTTCATTGCACAATTCCATAAAATCGACACGCCCTTCCACACGATTGTGTCTGGCCGTGTGAAAAGGTGTAGCTCGTGCGACTCCTTCAACTTGTTTTGACGCTTCAGTTTTCGCTTCTTTTTCTCCTAAGTGCTCTATTACGCACTTAAGCATGAATTTAAAGGATTAGGAGCATAAAATTCACAATTAACTTCAGATATCCAAAATATGTTAAGAATGACGCTAAAACATATTATTTTTAGCTCTTACCATAACATTTAATTAATTGTTTTTAAATTTTAAAAATAGTAAAAATAATTTTTATAGTGTTATACTTTTTAAATAATTTTAATGATTTCTAATTTTAAAAAATTAATTAAATGTTGATGTGTTATCCATGTCAACAAAGTTAAAAAATGTTAATTTTTTCATATATTTTGGGGTGATTTAATAAAAAACACAAGTTTAAGGGTTAAAAATGTGAAAAAATTAAATAGAAAATTAAAACAATATTTAAAAAGTTGGAGAGTCAAATAAATAATTATTATTTTTAACATAATCATTATTCCAAGGAAGAATAATAGAACACTGAGGACCTTGTTTTTTAAAAGTGATAAAAAGACAAAGCAATTTTGGTCTTCATTTTCTACCAATGAAAAGTTGAATACATTTGTTTATGTATTTGCTTTTTGCATTTTAGAAGCAAAAGGCTACAGCCTTCACTTTACTAGATTAAACCAAAGATGCTTTCATACTAAATTTTATTTTGTTAAGGTTATGTGATACAAATTTCTATTAAATAAAAAAAATATAGTGATAAGATAAGGGATTTGTGGGGGCAAAGGTCGAGGACCGGAAATTGGATTGCCTCCACGGTATGTTACAAACTGTACAAATAGAATTTGTATAGAAATACATTTTTTCTGTTTGATATTGATTAGAATACGATGTTTCAATATTATTACATTGCTTCTACTAGACATTGAATATTTTTTCTCTCCAACCCATGGTTGTTTTTCGAAAGAATTTTCACGTAAAATATACGTGTTCTTTCTTTTTTTTCCTTTACGATCGTTTTATATTGTCATTATCCACGTTAATTTAACAAGTTTCCTGAAGTAATCAATAGGAAAATATTGGGTAACCTTGAAGAACACATATAGGCAAATGTTGGATCAAGACTTTGTACTTAATTTCAAATCAATGTTGGATTCATTAGGGGTTTTTCCTAATGAACTTTTTGTATGTGGAGTCGAGTACTGTTATATTCCTAAATATTAATTGTAAAAACGTGAAATAAAATTAATTTTATAGTAGATCAAATAATCCCCTCATGTCTTTATATATATGTATGTATATGTTCTTGCTGGTTCTTCAAAATTAGCTGGAGAGTTGGGAGTAAAAGCTTCAATCCTGATCCTAATAGCTATGGCATTCTCTTTTTACACTTGTTTTGCTATTTGACTTTTTCTACTCTCTATAACAGTGAGGAGATGTGAGATTACTAGAGCAACAACTATTGATTCAGAATCTCTTCTAGCTGAGGAGAAAACATTGATGGAAACTGGGTGGTGGAGTAACTACAGCAACATAGGTGTTGACCATTGTACATGGCCTGGTGTCAGATGTAGTGCTGCTGGAAGTGTGATCGAGATTGATCTTAGTGGCCTTGGTCTGAATGGGGGCATAAAACCTCAAATAGGTGCTCTTTCTAAGCTCAAACACCTCAACCTGTCTTTGAATAACCTCACAGGTGAGTTACCCTCTTCAGTTGGAAACCTCACTCAATTGGCAGTGCTTGACGTTTCTTATAATGAAATTGATTCCACTCCCTTGGAAATTGAGAAGATGGAGAATCTTGTTTCTCTAAATTTGACGAGGAACCTCATTGTTATATACCTTCAGCTATAGGTCTTTTGACCAATCTCACCCACTTGATTATGGCCTCTAATCCATTGCGGAGCATCAACCCTCCCCACATATGGAACCTGAAAAAGCTAATGACTCTCCACCTCAGAAACTGCCAGCTCTATGCTTCTATTCCACCAAATATTGGAGAGTTGAAGAGTTTGGTTAGTCTCCATCTCTCGAACAACATGCTTGTTGGTCCAATCCCATCTTCTATCACCAACCTAACCAAGTCGTTGCTGCTTCATCGCAACCAACTTAATGGATCTATTCCACAAGAAATTGGGAGACTGAAAAGTTTGATTACATTGGGTCTAAATTCTAATATGCTTGTTGGTCCAATCCCATCTTCTGTCAACAACTTGACCAATCTTGCATAGTTGGTTCTTGATGACAACCAACTTAATGGATCCATTCCACAAGAAATTGGGAGGCTAACGAATTTGGTTACCCTGGATCTGTCCTGCAATATGCTTTTGGATCCAAATCCAATTATGTATATATTTTTTCTAGATTTTATATAAAATTATAACACATATTAGTATACTAGATTTATAAGATAGACAAACTTTATTTTAATATTTTTTATATATTTTAATGTTATAACACAAGCTATTTCATCCCCATTCTTGATTTATCACATTCTTAGAAGCTTAAACAAAGAAATACAAAAATATTCAAAAAAAAAAATAATACAAAACATCTTTTATAGTTAAGGGTGAGTAAAATCCAATTCGATTCAAAAAAACGCAAAAAATAATTTAAATTTTTAATTAAACAGTTCAAGTTATTTGAGTTGTTGGACCCCAATTTGTCTGGGCCCAACTCAAAACCCAAAATAAGCCAAAGAAACAAATTTTAAATTTAAATTTAAAATGTCTAATACATTTTTGGATTTAAATTTATTTAAATTTAAAAGGGTCCAATTACATGCCTAATTTACAAAACCCAATATTTACAACCCAATTTGACCCAATATTTAAACCTAAAGTCAAACCCTAAGCAGATCACTTGCATTGCTGCCACCCCTACCCTGAACATTCAGCTTCTGTCACGTCAGCACCGTCACCAGCAACTTGCCACCATTGCCACTGCAACCTGTAAAGGAGAAAAGACAATAATTAGTTGCAAAAAAAACAAATTAGCATGATTGTAAACAAGGCTTTAAAAGCCAAATTAAAATATGTTGTAGAGGAGGTTTTTTTTTCGAAATCAATACAGAGACAAAATACATTTTGAATCAATAAAAAAAATAAGAGGCAATCGATATTAGAAACAAAGATCAAATATCCAAGCATCCAAACTTTTAGTATTCTCAAGGCATAGAATATATATTTATTATCATTTATTATTCATGTAACATCCGCGTTCTTGAATCAGATTTGAGTGATAAAATAGAATTGAGAATTAGAAATGTTTAGTTGAAGTAATGAAGGTTAGAAAATTTCAAGGATTAAATAGTAAAGGAGAGAAAATATTGAGGATTAAATAGCGAATTATCCAAATTGAATTTTGAGTCATCATGGGAATTAGATTGATTGAGTAGGGGCAAAAGAGTAATTTGGTGGAAGATATTTTTGGAGGCAAAGTTTTGGGATAAAGTGTAAAGTTGGAAGGCACAAGGACTAAAAGTGCAATTTTACCATTTTTCTTAAGTGAGATATTTTAAGTGAGAATTCTAGAGAATTTGAGAGAAGAAAAAGTGATTAAAAATATGAAAATATCATCTTTTCATTAAGTAGCCGTCCATGCCCTTTTCTTCCATTTTTAACTTTTGCTTTTATTCCAAATAGGTCCTTCCATCAGTTTTAAGCTTTCCAAACTCCAAAACCTTTCATTTCCTTTGGAATTTCTAAAATAAAGCCATAAAAGAGAGTTATTAGACACCTCAAATCACGTATAAAGTTATTTTTTGGGTGTTAGAGAGATAAAGGACTAAATTGAAAAATTTTGAATTCAAGGGTTAAGGTAAGAAATGGTTAAATTCTCATGATATACATGTATTTTACTGTTATTTAGCATGAAATTATTGAATTATATCTTATAGCTTATATGTGTTTATGTGAAATTGAAGAAAAAGAGGAGAGGCAAGGATCAAATTGAAGACAAAGGAAAAGAATAAAGCAAGGGGTAAAAGAGAGGAAATTCAGCCTTTTTGTTGTAAGTACTACAAGAATTTTAGTTTATAGTCTATTCTCCATAATATATTTGAATTTTTAGCATGGAAATTGTTGTTTAATTATGTGTTATAAAGATGATTAAATGAGGTTAAAGTAGTGAAACAAGAGAAAGAAAATGTTTTCATTGAAACAGATTGGATAGAATCAGAGGATTAACTTCGAAAATTCACTAAAAATTGTATATAACGAGTTAAGTGTCAAATTATATATGTAATTAAATTTTATTGAGTCTAGTTTCATATGGAAGAAATAGTGAATTAAAAAGAGTTGTATATTTTGAGATATACTAGTTTTTGTGTAACAAGGCCAGGGTAGGTTCGAGTTCCCCTGTTTTGACTTTGAAAAATCATAGAAAAATGTAGAAAAATCATTAGAGGCTGAAATTTATATGGATAAATCCTTAATGAGTCTATTTTCAAAAGAAATAGACGGAAAAATCATTTGATCTCTGTAATAAAAGATAAATAATTTTTAGTGAAGAAAGGTCGAAACTATCAGGTAGCAGGGGAGGGATGAATTGAAAGAATTTACTGTACAAATTGGCTAAAGTAAAAATTCTGGAAATTTTATGGTAAAAATATGATTGAGTCTAGTTTCAGAAACATCAAGCAGATTATAATTTTTAATTCTGTAGCTCAAGATATAAATAATTTAGTGTCTGTGACGTAAGTGGACAGCTTTGAAAATTAATGTGAAAATAAGAGTAAGGAGGTATATGATGATTATGTATATGTGAATAGAAATGTAAATGTGATATGTGAAATAATGAGAAATGATGAATATGAGAAATTAAGCCCATGTAGACGAGTTAGAACCGTTGTGATAATAGTGGCATGCCATTAAGGAACACTAGCGCGCCCTCTGTTTAGCACGTTTCGTGCCCTCTGTTTAGCACTATGTGTGCCTTCTGTTATTAGCACTTCGTGTGCCCTCTGATTAGCACTTTGTGTGCCCTCTGTTACCCAGCACTTATATGCCCTCTGTTAAGTACTTTGGTACTTTCTGTTAGTTCCATTTATCCAATAGGTTCTATAATAGTCTACAATGGGCCAAATTGTGAAAAGTGACACAATTGTGAAATTAGCCAATGTGGCAAGTTATATGATTCATGTGAGTAATGCAAGTGAATTATGAATGAAAACATTTAAATATTTATTTATTATCTTTTGTAGTACTTACTAAGCCTTCACCGGCTTAAGGCGTTTATTTTAACGAGTAGGTACAAAGGTTACAAGAAGTTAAGATTGAGCTTGGGATCTCTCATCACATCATACCATCATTGGTGCTCAAGTTTAGGTACTTTACTTTTGATAAAAAATATGGCATGTACAATGGTTCATATATGCGTCCTTAGTAGTTGTTATTAAATGATATTTTGACCCAAATAAACTTAAAAATGAATTATTAAATGAAAGATTTTCTGTTACTCGATTTTTTTTCTGTATCAAACCTTAATGTAATGCTTCTATACCAGGTTTATATACGGGAATTGAGTATAGGAGTGTTACAATTCAAATTTCTAAACCTTTTTATATTCTAAATATATACTAATATATTATTTATTATATCATTATTATTCTTTATTAGTATTTATTTCGAAACGATTTTAAATAATAAATAAAAAAAGAAATTCGAAGGGTCATACCTGTATTCGGATGCCGTTGTTGTAGCCGTAAGCGGAGGCCCTCTAAGTTCATCCATACTCGTGAGAGTTTCAACACCTGAAAATTTATCAAAGATATTAAAAACAAAATTACAAAAAAATACAAAAAGCAGATTTAAAAACAAAAAAGGAAAATCAAAAAGAAAAAATCATTTTCGCAGATCTAAAAAAAAAAACAAATCAGATCCAGGTTTTGTTTTAAAATAAAAGCTCTAAAAAATCGAAAGAGGAATTTTTAACCTTTTTTTGTTTTTAAGAAGTTTCGACTCGATCTAGTTAGATAGGAGCCTGGATCTGTGATTTTCGAAAAGAAGATAAGAAAAGAAAGATTTTTTACTTACCGAACAACTGTGGACGACGGCGGCTGACAACAGGGCACGGTGGCGGACGGCGAAGTCGCGACGGCTCAATGACCGAAAGGATGAGAGCTTGAGAGAGAGAGAGGGAGAGGGGAGAGAGTTTTGAGATTTTTTTTTTGAAATTTTGAAGAGTAAAATGAAAAAGTGAAATTTTTTTTATTAAAATATGGTTTATATAAGCACCCAAAACGGCACCGTTTCAATATTTGACTCGAAATCCGACCTGTTTTACCCTTCGGATCCAGGTTTTTTGCTTTAAGGGCTAATTGCCCCTTTGGTCCTTCCATATTTTTCAATTGTTTCAATTTTGTCCTTATTGCAATTTTCAATTTATTTTAAATTTGTCCTATTATTTTAAATGCTTTACAATTTAATCCTTTGACTTTTGGAAGCTTGGAGAGCTGCCACGTGTTACCTTTTTAGGATTTATTAGTCAAAAGGTCCTTGAACTTTTCAAAAATTTGATTTGGACCCCAAACTTTTTAAAAATTTGATTTTAACCCTTAAACTTCTCTAAAATTATATTTTGACCACTAAACTTCCCAAAATCACATTTTTAACCCCCAAAACTTCCTAAAATCACATTTTGACCCTAAACTTTCTAAAATCACATTTTGACCCTAAACTTTTCCAAAATCATATTTTAACCCCAATTTTTTCCAAAATTACATTTTTGCCTTGAAATTCTCCAAAACTTCATTTTTTACCCTTTTTTTCGTTCCTTTTTCGATTCTTTGTACATAAAATTAAATTATTTTCTATGTATTTTAAATTAATCTAGTCATTTTCTCATTTATTTTGATTCATGATTCTTTCGTATTTCGTATTTTATTAATTTTATGCTTAAGTTTTCCATATTTATTATCCATATAATTGTTCTTTCTTTGTGTTATTTAATTTCGCCATTAATTGCACATTCTTATTTAATTTACGCGCTCATCGTTAAATTAAAATTGTTCCTGTCTCAAACAAATAATTTTAAAATTGAGGCAATATTCCTTTATTTCGGATTTTGAAAAATTGTGTCTTAACTTACTAGGAGCTATTTTTCTTCAAACCGGAATAATCGAATACCCTTTTAAAGGTTTGAAATGATTAGCAACGAATGAAGGCTTGTTATTTTCGGATCTCCAAATGTTATGTCTTAACTCACTGGACTTGACTTCTTTCCTCGATCATTTCAAAATAACAAGATGTCCTCACAAAATTCGATTTCCTTCTTAAATGTGTACATCAAATAAATCATTCATACAAGGATCGCATTTTAAACTTCACTCGAGGTTTCAAATTTTTGACAATCAAGACTAGATAATAATCGACGTGGTACCAATTTTGGGTTGTGAGGGTGCTAATCCTTCTTCACACGTAATCAACTCTCGAACCTGTTTTCTAGATTTCAAAGACCAAAATATTTTTCAAAATGGATTTAAAACGTTTTGTGGTGATCCAATTACACCAAATAAAAAAAAGATTAGTGGCGACTCCCGTTTTTCAATTAAAAATATTTTCAAGACTTTTTTCTTTTAAAAAAAATTGTTTCGACATGAGTTAATCAAGTTATTTGGATTAACTCGAATAAAAAATTAAGTTCTTCAGTTTAACTCAAATATGAATTACACAATTCGAGTTATTCGAAAATCCGAATAAGAAAAGACAAAACTACGTCGTTTTGATAAATATTTACCTTTTCTAAAGTTAAAAGTTAAAATCATTAAGTTAAAAGTCAAAACTACGTCATTTTAATAAATGTTTACTCATTAAGTTAAAAGACAAAATCATTATATTGTTTATGCAGTTAAATAATATTGTACTTTATTTACTAGTTAAACAATTGATCCATGTAAATGCAATATTGGATATAAATAATAGGATTCGTTAACTCGACTCAATTTGACTCGGTTCGATTCGATTTGAAAAAAATTCAAATTGAGTTCAGTTGCTAAAATAAGATTCGTCAACTCGACTAACTTGAAATTTTTTGACTTGATTCGACTCGATTTGATCGAATACTCACCCTTAGCTATAGCTACTCGTAATCTCTTTTAGCATTTAAATGAAAAAATATTTTTAAATATGTCAGAATAAACGACTCTTTAATTGTTGTAATACGAAAGGTACCACCCGAAACAGCTATAGCGGTGAGGTGATAATAGAAATTGACTATTAAGAACATAAGATTAGAAATAATATACAATACAAATTTTTAAATTATTTTACTTCTACAAAAATATTAAAAATATGTAAATTTATAAATTCATTTAATAAAATATTAAAATGTACCTTCGGTTATTATATAAAAAGGGAATTTTTAACCCTTTCAAATCTAAATAATTAAAATTTAAAAATTAAATAAATAATCAACAAATTAAATGTTTTCTGTCAAGTAATTAAGATGTACCGTATTTTCCCAAAAAATTGCAAGAGATTTATAAAAATTAACATTTCTCGAAAACACGTTTTTTTAGTTTAAAATTTGAAATTTTAAAATAAATTTATTTGATTCTTCAAAACTCGATTATAACGTTCAGGCCGAATTTGAGGGTTACACTAATATCATTTAAAAGAGAGATAAAGAATGAAGTACATAAATAGAGAAAGGAAGATCATATATTTGACCAATATGAACTATTGCACCATAAAAATTCTAAATTAAAATTTCCACCTCTTTCCAAATGGGAGTTGACATGAAAGATATATGAATGTGAGCCGATGTGGATTGGAAAACTCCATTCATTTTTCTAACTTCCAACCTTATTTTCTTTTCAAAAACGAGTTAATGTATGACACTAATCAATTTGTGTTATATGCAATATTTTCATAATCAGATCATTGGTCAAATTAATCAGATCATTGGTCAAATTTTTGATTCCAATGATTCATCTAGTGATGTTGTTACAAGCTGCATGATAATGATTTGTAGATCAATCGTTCTAACCGTTTAACCATATCAATATCACGATCAATTTTTTATATAACCAATGAATCAATCCGATTCAAACAATATTCTTTACATATGATTCATTTCCAATCGCTTTATTTTAATTGTAGAATTTTTACCAAGATTATTGCAACACAAGCAATTGATAGGTAAATCCAGCAAACTCTGGTACACCATCATTGCAATAATGTGCTTTTCAGTCTCTGCGACGGCATGTTCTCCGAAATTAATTGCAATGCATTGGTAATATATACATAATGAAACCTAAATTTACATCCAATCTAATTTCTAGAAATCACAACTTTGAAAAACTTACTTTATCATATATACATAATAAAATAATAAAATATATTCATTAACATATATAATTCAAAAAATATATATATATAATTAAAAAATATCACATCTTATCAAAATTAACTAACCATGAAAAAGAGAAAAATTTCTATATCGATTTATATTATAAACATAGCACAACTTGACTCTAATACCAATTGTTGGAAATCCTGATTTAAAAAATAGTTTTTAGTTATAGGAAAAGTTTAAAAATTTTGAAAGCCGATTCAATATTTTTTATATTTATAGCAATAAATTTTTCCCAAAAAATACTTGCACTTTGTGCAAGATGGATTTAAATCGTTCCCAGCTTTCAACCGAATGACCTTCTCTACAATCCTCATACCATGAATTGTGTTGATTTTGAGCTTGAGCAACATGAACCAAACATAGAATAAGATATGACACATGTTAACATTCTGTTGTGTTATGCATGCAAAATAAAAATAAAAATTCCTATTTTAAAATAATTTAATTAAAAAACAATTTTATTATTTTATGACACATGTCAACATTCTATTGACTATCAACCCAAAATCTAACAATGTTAGTTGGGTACCAATAAAAAGTAGGGGTAAACTACATTAGTAGTTACCCAACTATTAATAAATTTCTTTATTGGTAACCCAATAAGCAGTAGTAAACTAACTTAAAATTCGACTAAGACAAGTGCACCTATCAATTAATAGTATAGCTATGGTGAGCAAACATATCGTTTCCATGAGGACTAAAAGTACTAGTAATTAATATCTTTTTATTATTTAACCGATAAATTGGAGTGATTGATTAAAACTAAAATTAACTAAAGAACTCGACAAAGAACTAATTAGGAAAATAAACGATTAACAACCAAGAAGCGAGGCAATACTCAGGAAAGAATCCACCTAGGCTTCATCTATCATTATCAATATGAATTAAACAATTTCTTCACTTAGTATCTTAATCCATAGAAATCCCTAAATCATGTTAATATCTCTTACGAGAGTAAGAGCAATTGACTCCTATATTGATTAATTGAAATTTCTTTCTAATTAAAACATTTATTATCACATTAATTCGCTCTTTGGATCTCCTATTAGATTTGCCTCTATCCGATAGATTTATGTTGTCCTATTTTTAGGATTGCATACAACTCCATTCAATTATGCTAGATCTACTATTAATAAGGTCTATTCCTCACATAATTTAAGCACATCAAATATGGATTAATAACCCATAAATATTAAACCAATGATTAAGCACACATAATTGAGAACAAGATCTAAGTATTTATTACGTAAAACAAAAATTAAAAGATAGAAATCATTTTAGGGTTCATCTACTCTAGGTATTTAGAAAATTAGTTCATAATCGCAAATAAAAACGTCCAAAAGACAGTATAACCACAAGAAACAAATAAACTCATAATAAACTTCAAAGAAATCAAAAGGAGATCTTAAATCTTGATGGAAATATGCTTCAAAGTCGGCTTCAATGGTGTTTTTCGAGTTGTTTTCTTCAATATTTTATAACAGCTCACTCCCCTCTTCTTATCTTTGTCTTATATAGGACTTAGAATGCTCAAAAAACCTAAAAATTACGTTTTTTTTGCATGTTTGGAGTGCAATTTGCGATTTTGACACGGTTTGGCACATGACCATGTGGCAGATCATGTGGCTCACATGGTTGTGTGTCTAGCTTGTGTTAAATGGCCTAGCCTGTTAAAGTCAAGACAATTTTATCGTAAAAGAATTTATGAGAAAATTGTTGGGAAATGTGCCCATATTATAGTAAACATGTAATTGTTTTCTATTTATTTGAACGATGAATAAATAAAAACAGTTAATTTCATATTTCACTATTATGTATTTTGTATTTTTTGTCTTTCATATTTTGCATGCATAGCGAACTTGTGACAAACAAATATTAGCTCATTGATTGCCGAAGTTCAAATTGAAGATAAGTGGCATTGTAAGAACGTTTACATTGCGAGAAAGACAACTTACTTCAGTGAATAATCTAAATGAGCATGTAATCCCGTAAAAGAATCAAAGTAAACATTCGATTCAAACACTGAGAAGGATTATTATGTCGTCTACAAATCCAATCGGGGAGATGACTAGTCTTGGCTATCGGAGTAGTTGACTCCATGGGTAGAGACATAAATGTATTCATTGGTAGAATGATACATTGAATTGGACCCAAGATGAATTAATTCTGAATCCGTTTTGAATTAATTGACTTGTTACGTTCATAGTGTGATTTACCTAAATCCTGAGTTAGTCACTGACCATGCGTATACAACTCGTGTGCTTTGTTATAAGTGAAGGCTTATGCTCTAAAGATGATTGAGCCTATAATTGGAATGTTGGGTACATGACTTGTGTATGACATGACTTTACTAGCAATAGTGGAATTCATAGCTCAATTAAAGAGTTAATGATATCCTCTCATTGGTCTCGTTGGTATTGTGTGGTTGATAAATATGGAACGTGGCCACGTGTTGCTTGTTTTCGAACGAGCAATTTATCACAGTTATTTGTTGATAGTGATCATATTAATCATTAAGAAGACATAATGGTGACATTGAGATAAAATATGACTGTATTGAGTGAATGTATTTAACTCAAAAGAATCAATGATATCATATGAGGGTAACCCACACATGACAAGGTCATTGGAAAAAGCAACTGGTTGAATTGCTTTCGTAAGGAGTATGCAATAAGGAGTTTTCAATCATGGTACTTCTTATGGATTGACTCCATGATTAAGTAATTGCGAATTATCAGAACGATGCTTCTGGACATAATTGTAATTACCAGAGCCTAATTGTATATGTTTGATTGGTTCATCCGCTAGCTCAACAAAAGCTCGATCGGACTACATTGAATCTGAAGAAAATTCTACGACTTTGGAAATAATTTAATTGAGTCGATTTATTACGATGTGAAATTAAATTAGATGGTCGTGAGAATTGTTCAACTAGATAATTTGATTAAAGAATTTTCTTGAAAAATTAATTTGGAAAATCTAAGTGATTTTTGGAAAATTAATTTTGATAAAGTAAAATTAAATTAATCAAATTAATTAAAATTAATATGTTATTTTTGAAAATTAATTTTCAAGTCAAACAATTGGCCTAATTAGTAATTGAATTTGTAAATTGGACTATTCCAACAATAATATTATTTTAATAGTATTTTATTAATTTAATATTAAAGTGATTATCTTAATATTAAATTAAATTTAATATTTATCTTGTAGATAAATATTTTATTATTTTAATAAGATTTAATATTAACTTTAATCTAATATTTATCTTGATAAATATTATGTTAATTTAATATTAAAGTGATTAAGTTTAATCATAGTTAAACTCTCTAAACTCTCCCTATATAAAGAGAATCTTGGATCATTATTTTGACAACACACACTTGAATTCAAGAGAATGTTGTAGAGAGAAAATTCTCTAAAGAGATTATTTTGAAAAATCTCTAGAGATATTTTTTTACAATTTGATCTAAAAGTTTAGAGAAATTACAAAATTACCCCACTAGTAATTTTTGTGAATTTTTTTTTATTCGAAGCAAACCCACACTCGTCAGACGTGAGCTTGAGGATAGCGGAGAAGACTACTCGGTTGAAGTGCTCATCCTAAACGAATCGAAAATGTACAATTTTGGTTAAGTGTTTATTAATTTAGATATCACAACCAAAGATCTTGTTTTGGAAAAAAAATTTAAAACTTTGATTTTTTTCTAAATTTATTTTCCATTGCGTTTTAAACCGTTTTTTCCAACAGAAATATATTTTATCTTATCATTTAAATGGATTCATAATGACTAATTAATTTAATTTAATTTTCGAACTTCTATTATTTAATTATAAATAATTCAAAAACCTTAAATTTGTAACACCCCATACCCTACCCGATCACCTGTCCGAGCTATAAGGTGTCACATTCGTTATAAAAAAAAATACGATCGAATTAAAATCAATTAATATAATTTATCATAAAAATACAAGAAATATAAATATATAATATATCATATAATCATACTCGGGTCTTATATGAGCTTACAAAAGCTCTAATGTTAACTCGAGATCGAATTAGGACCTGATGCAGTCAAAACTAACTAAAAATATGACTAAAACAATTGCACTTATCAATTAATAGTATAGTTACGGTGAGCACAAATATCGTTTCCACAAGGACTAAAAGTACTTGTAATAACAGTTTTCCTATTATTTAACCGATCGAATAAAGTGATTGTTTAAAACTAAATTTAATTAAATTAATAAACTAAAAGTGCGACAAAGAATAAATCAAGAGATAATAAATGTTTTAATACCAAGAAACTAGATAATACCCAAGAAAGAATTCACTTAGATTTCATCTGCCATTATCATTTTGAATTAAGTAATTATTTACTTAGTATCTTAATCCATAAAAATCCCTAAATTATGCTAATACAACTATTCAAGCATAAAAGCATTTGACTCTAGGTTGATTAATTGAAATTTCTTTCTAATTAAAACCCCTATTGTCGCATTAATTCGATCTATTAGGTTTGCATGCAATTCCACTCAATTATGCTAGATTTACTCTTAACAGGGTCTATTCCTCCTCTGATTTAAGCACATCAAACAATAATTAATATCTCAGAAATACTAAATTAAGAATTAAGCACATAAAATTGAGAACAAAATCTAAGTATTTATTGCGTAAAATCAAAAATCAAATGACAAAATTCATCATAAGGTTCATCTCCCCTAGGTATTTTGGGAATTAGCTCATGCTAACAAATAAAAACATCTCAAAGTAGTATAACCGCGAGACGAAGAAAAACATATAATAAAATCAAAAGAAATTAAAAAGAGGTCTCCAATCTTGGTAGAAATCTACTTCAAAAATGGATTCAATGGTGTTTTCCTAATTGTTTTCTTGAATAATCTCTGACGGCTAGGGTTTGGGGAATGGAGGATTGTACAAAAAAATTCGAAGTGCTTAATTCATATCACTTCATCCCTTATTTATAATACATGAAAATCTCTAGTTGGATCTAAATTAAATTCTAAAAAGATAAATATAATTAAATCTAAACAATAATTTCCTAATTGGATCCAAATTAAACTCTAAATTATAAAGCGTAAAAGATAAATTAAAATTAAATATAAACAAAATAATAATAATCCTAAATATTAATCCTAAAAGATAGAGTTTAAATTTAAATAAAGTCTTATGTCCAATAAATCTCTTCCTAACTCTTTTATATTCAGACTTTTTGCCCCAAAATTTTCTTTTTGCCCTAAATTTTCTTTTTGCCCCAAATTTTATTTTTGTCTTCGATTTAGTCCATGACCATGTGTCCAGCCCGTGTGGCTCCTAAAATATGCTATTTTTTTAAAGTTTTTCACTTGTTTTTCGCTCTTTTTGCTCCCAAATGTTTTCATAAGTATAGAAACATGAATTTAAAAGATTATGAACATAAAATTCATTATTTTAAACCGACTAATCATCCAAAAGCGCATTAAGAATGAGGCTAAAACATGTTACTTTTGGCACTTATCAGGATCAAATTGTAAAAGATTCAAAATTACAGGATTGACAACATGATATGAGAGAGTTCCTTGTTTCAATGTAACATACTGTTTTGGTCTTATCATGACGACGGGGTTCCTTGTCTCGCCGTGACATTATAGGTTATTTCTCATCGTGATGACATACATTTGACGTTAATTTTCCAAGCATCATCACACACATTTACACCTAATGGTTAGTTGTTATAAGAAACATTTCAACACCAATTTAGACACATCAAAACTTTAACCACACTAGGCTAATACCTTATTATTTATAAGCCATACAACTAACGCAATTCACACAAAAAACTTATACATTTATACCTATATTCAGTAAGTCCTTAACATTACAGTCATTCTTACCATTTAGAACGTATATGAAAAAGGATTTATGAACATAATAAGATCACTTGGCCAAATTTACACTTTAAAATACCTAGTGTAAAGCATACATGGACTTAGAGAAAACAAAAATTTGAATCACTTAGGTACATGCCATACTTAAATCAAAATGGGATATACAAACTTTTGAGTCGAGAATTGTCCTCTGTATGCTAGAATCTACTTATTGCTCACTCGAAACTCTACTAAACATACACATTGAGAGAACAAAACGTATGCTGAGCAAAACGCTCAGTGGTAAGTCTATGATTCAAGTAAATGTAAACAAATTAAAATTATGCATACATCCATAACAAGTTCAACTGTTAACCTAAAATCATTCTTTTTCATGCCACAACACATTCATTTTTACAATGATAAATGTACATACATATATAATCGAACTTTCACTAATTCATTTAAGCATATATACAAGCTTACCAGTCATCTACAATTTCAAATACCATTTGATCATTTCTCTTGTCATCTCTAGTTCTTACATTCTCACTCATTTATCAATTTTAGTATATATACAATATGTTACATTTTATACCACATTACTATCATTTTCGAGCCTGTTGGCTCATTATTACTTAATTGGCTCCTTGGGCTCGTTTTTGGCTCATTTCACATGCTTTAGTAGTTCACATTCCAATTGGATTTAATTTCATTTACCATTTAGCCAATTCACATGTTTTTAACACTATTAACTTGACACAGACTCATAACGGATACATAGATCTATCACCCTGGGTTGCCCGACAACGATGATGCTAAACATGAATATATTACCACCTCGGGTTGCTTGGCAACTTGGTTTTTCTCAATTTGATTAAATTGTCATCTCGGATTGCCTGACAACAATGACTCAATGCACAATATCTGCCACCCCAGATTGCTCAAAAATGATGGTTTTAATTAATAATCTGACCATATGGCATGCCAACTGCATCCTACTCGATCCGAACAACTAATAGGGTAACCAATTTTCGATCCATTACAAATATATAAATTCACATTCTTTTATTCTCAATTTATCATATAACACAATATGCTTCAGTTCAATGTCATACAAATTTTCAAATATCCATCAAATCATAAAATTTTTATTCCACTCAATTTAGTCATTGTCTCGATAACCAAACTTAATCACATCAATTCCGGTCAACGGATCATCAATAACACACCTCGAATTCCATATAATGCAAAGATGACATGATTGTGTAGAAATAAATGGTTCTCGAATCATAGAAATACAAATCAAAATTCCGAGTTATTTGTCATCGACTTTAGATTTTTCTTTCCCTCTTGATGAATTTGGGTTAACGTTAATTATGAATAATCATGAAACATATGGCACTATCAATTTCCAATCAATTCATACAAATTTTGCAATTTATTCAATTTAGACCTTAAAATCAAGACTAACATAACTTTCAATTTAAAGCTCCAGATTGAAATTCGATTTCACAATTACTTATTAGGGATCTCGTATTTCTTATTCCTACTTTCAATTTTACATTTTATTCAATTTGGTCCATAATATACAAAACTATCAATTAAATTTTGCAATTTAATCCTTTTCTTAAACTAAACTTAATTTCTATCAATTTAACACCTAAAACTTTAAATTTTTAACAATGAAATCTCATCAAAACTTTACTAATTGCTTAAATTATTCCTTGGGTTAGCTTAATCAAGCTTCAAAGATAAAAAAAAATATATAAAAATCAAGGAAAATGACTAGGGACTTACTTGATATTAAGATTGAAAGCTTGGAAACCCTTTAGTGGCGTTAAAGCTTCTTCTCTAAACTTTGTGGCTGATTGGAAAAGATGGAAAATCCCTCTTTCCATCCATTAATTATCCTCAATTTCTAGTACCACTGAAAACTAGGTCGTTACCAAATTAATTATCCAGTCGTTTTTATACTTAGTGAGAAAATGCATTCAATTGTGAATGCGGCCCATTTCTCTATCTTCATCATTTCCATTCATTTGGTTCTACATGCAATTCATTTATGGTTTTAATGTTCTAGTGGAGGGATCGATTAGACATATATAATTAGGAACCAAATAATTTATAATTAAGTTCCATCTTTTCGTTTATTAATTATAGACTTATTTAGTCACAAAATCTTTCCATTATAGTATCGTGACTGAGCTCTCTCTAACTACATACCATTACAAAAGCTACTTAATTAGTGGTCGTCTAATGCATTTGTCATAAATGTGTTACCCTCATCGGATATTCTTAATTTTTTTGATCACCCAATTTTGAAAAGTTACAAAATGATCACGTAACTATTATTCAAATTTTTTTTGTCACTCAACTATTCAATTTTGTCTTTATTGGTCACCAATTGCTAACAAAAAATTGGAAACACCCAAATATTCAAGATAGTTGGGTGACCAAAACAGACAAAATTAAATAGTTAAGTGACCAGTTTGTAACTTTTCATTGTTGGGTGACCAACAAAGTATTTATTAATAGTTGGGGTGACTACTAATGTAGTTTACCCTACTTTTTATATGTACCTTACCAACATTGTTAGATTTTGGGCTTACAACCAATAGAATGTTGACATGTGTCATAAAAAATAATAAAAATATTTTTAATTAAAATATTTTAAAAATAGAAATTTTTATTTTTATTTTGCTTGCATAAAATAATAGAATGTTGACACATGTACTATATTGTTCTATGTTTGGTTCATGTTGCTTGAGCTCACACTTGACACAATTCGTGGTACAAGGATTAAGGGTGAGTAAAATTCGATTTGATTCAAAAAACTCGAGAAAAAAATTTAAATTTTGAATTAAATAGTTCGAGTTATTTGGATCAACTCGAATAAAAATCAAAATTTTTAGTTTAACTCAAATATGAATTACACAATATGAGTTATCCGAAAATTCAAATAAGAAAAAGCAAAACTATGTCGTTTTTATAAATGTTTAGTTTTTCTAAATTTAAAAGTCATAATCATTATGTTAAAAAAGGCAATACCATTATATTGTTCATGTAGTTAAATAATTTTATATTTCGTCTACTAGTTAAATAATCGGTCCATGTAAACGATACATTGAGTATAAATAATATGATTCGACTGGACTCAAAATTTTTTTACTCGATTTGATTTGATTCAATTCGAAAAAATTTCAAATTGAGTTTGGTTGCTAAAATAGGGTTCGTCAACTCGATTAACTCAAATTTTTTGACTTAATTCAATTCGACTCGACCGGATACTCACACCTAATGAGAATAATGGAGAAGGTCATTCGGTTGAAAGCTGAGAACAATTTAAATTCATCTCGCACAAAGTACATGTACTTTTCGAAAAAGTTTTATTGCTACAAATATAAAAAATTGACTTAGTTTTCAAAAATTTTAAACTTTCCTTGTAACTAAAAACTGTTTTTTAAATTTTATTTTCTAATAAGTGGTATCAGAATCAGATTGTGTTATGTTTATAGTATAAACTAATATCAAAATTTCTCTCTTCATGTTTGGTTAATTTTGATAAGATGTATCATTCTTTAATTATATTTGTTTTGGGTTATGTATGTGAATTATATATTTTATTATTTTATTATGTATATATGATAAATTAATTTTATTATTTTATTATTTTATTATGTGAATTATACATTAACCGTTGACGTGACGGTTCAAATATAATTAAATGCTGATGTAAAATTATTTATCTTAGTAAAATTATTAAAATCATTTTGAAATCATCATATCATCATCACCGTTTCTTCTCCTTCATTGTTTTTTTGCATCGTTCATCATCATGATGTTTTTGGCTTTTAATTTTTCTGTTTTTGTATATAAAATCAACTTAAGGGGTGATTACTGATACCTCAAAAGCTTTATTTTTTTATGGTTATGGGTAGCCTATTTTAAACTAAAAAAACTAAATTTTTCCTTTTCAGGGTTTTTGAAACCTATTGTTTGCCCCTAAATGAAATGAAAAAAAAACCCTAAATCGTTTTCCCTAAATGAAATCAAAGAAACAGTGAAAAACAAAGAGGGAAAACCACTTGATACTGAAACCATCTCTTTTTGAAAGTCATGAAAAAGGTTTTGTTCAAAGGCATTTCACTCACTACTCTCAATTTTCTTCACTCTTATACCAAAATAAGCCAAAGCCCAGTTCATTCGTTCACCCCACTCACCGCTTCAACTCGGTCTCGACTCAGGTTCTACTCATCCGGATCGGATTCTCTCATTTTAAAGAAGCTTGTCCTGTTATAGAATCTGCTTCAGTAGCTGTCTAAGGATGTAACTTTGCCTGTTGAGGATGTGAGTAATAAAGGTAAAGCATGGGTTAAAAAATATTAGATTTGGGTTTCTTTTTGGCAATTTGGTAATTGGGGATTTCAATTTACCAAGCTACGATCTAGATTTAACCCTATTTTTGGGATGGTTATTAGACGAGAAATATCACAAAATTGGAATCGGTGTCGATGATGTGATATCTTTTTGGCTGGTGAATTCGAATTTACACTTCTGCTTAGATCATGGAACTCCCAAAGTTGAAGCTCAATCGGTGGTTCACAGCAGTCTGGCATTCGGCATTCAAAGACGATAAGCTTTCACCATGCTTGATGGGAGTTTTAGGATTAAATCCAATCGGAAAAGTGATTTTGCATGTTGGGTTAAATCCACAGCTAGTAAATTCACCACCATTGTTTCACAGCAATTTAAGCTTACAAATGTAGTCAAGTTTTACTTCAATGTGACTTACAAGGTTTGATTTTTGGTGTGGGAAAATCATGATTTTTGGTGTAAGAATCAATGGAGAATAACGCATTTTTTTGTCTTTAAAATTCTAGGTTTTCCTTTTTCAATTCATTGGATATGAATTTGAAGATTGTGAATTGATTTATTGAAAAACCAGATCGATAATTTTATTCTATAATTTGACAAGGAAAAAGTAAAATTAATTGAAAAAACAATGGTGATGATGATTTTAAAATAATTTTAATAATTTCAAAAATTATTTGTTGATATGATATATAAGATAAAATAATATCACATCATAATTTAATTACATTTGGATCCTCACGTCAATAGTTAATGTTGATCGTTAGTCAACTAACAGTTATATTAGCATGTCGGTTAAATATAGATTAATTTGAGAAAAAAAATGTTAGGGGTTAAAATGTTCCAAAAAAACATAAAGGGCCAAAGTGACAAATAGTCAAACGTTAGGGGTTATTTTTTACATTATGTCTTTCTAGAAATTAGATTGGGTGTAAATTTGGTTTTCATTAAATTTTGGGATATGAAATTAGATCGTGAACTATAATTTCCACGTAGCTTATATTTTAATGTTAATTTTTAGAATAACTAATGTAAGTCGGAAACGGACTTAAGGTTTTTGTAACCATTATTTTCGGCAAATCCTGGAGAATTGGGACACATAAAAAATTGTTTGAAATGACACAAACCCAACCCAACCAACTGGTAAAAAGATCGTCATTGGGCCGATTGATGACTAGTGGTGGTTCAGTCAATGGTGGTCAATGGTGGTTCAATTGAAAGCGACGGCAGCAGTGACCCATGGTGGTGACAACGGTTGGATGGTAGATCCCTTCGATGATTTAGATGATTTAAATAATGGGTTTTGGATGACTAAAAATTCAAGATAGTTGACTTAAAAAAAAAGATAAAATTGAATATTAGAGTGACTATTTAGGCAAAATAGACTATATTAAAAGAATTTTATACAAAAAAAAAAAATCCCACTTTGGCAAAATACAAAGGTAATAAATTAAGTCTTGAAAGTTTCATATAATGTATTTTGAACAAAAAATGTACATAATAAGTGTTAAAAGTAATATGTTTTAATCCCATTATTAATGTGTTTTTAGATGATTATAAGATGTAAAATGATGAATTTTATGCTTCTAATTATTTAAATTCATGTTTCTATACTTAGGAGAGCATTTGGGAGAAAAATGAGCAAAAAATGAGCGACAATTGAAAAAAATTAAACAGATTTTAGGAGCCACATGGGTTGGGCACACGGCCATGTGAGCCATACGGTCATGTGCCAGGGCGTGTGGATTTTGTGAACTGCACTCCAAAACATGCGGAAAACATAATTTTTAGATTTTTTTGGCATTCTAAGACCTATATATACTAAATATGGTAAGAGGGAAGTAAGTCGTCAGAGAATAGTCAAGGAAATAACTCGGAAAACACCATTGGAGCCGTTTCTAAAGCAGATTTCCAGTAAGATTGAAGATCTCCTTTTAATTCCTTTGAAGTTTATTATGAGTTTCTTTATTTCTTGTGGTTATACGGTCTTTTGGATGTTTTTATTTGCTAGCATGAACTAATTTTCTGAATACTTAAGGGAGATGAACCCTATGATGAATTTTATCATTTGATTTATGTTTTACGCAATAAATACTTAGATCTTGTTATCAATTGTGTGTGTTTAATTCCCTATTTAGTATTTTCAGTATACTAATTCATGTTTGATGTGCTTAAATAGAGGAGGAAAAGTCATTGTTTAAGAGTAGATCTAGCATAATTGAGCGGAGTTGCATGCAATCCTAGAAATAGGATGACATAAATCTATCGGATTAGAGTCAAATCTAACAGGGAGATTCATAGATCAAGTTAATGCGATAATAGGGATTTTATTAGTAAGAAATTTCAAATAATCAACCTAGAGTCAGTTGCTTTTACTCTCGAAAGAGATATTACCATAATTTAGGGATTTTTACGGATTATGATATTAAGTGAATAAAATGTTTGATTCAGATTGATAATGATAGATGAAATCTAGATGAATTATTTCTCGGATATTGTTTCGCATCTTGGTTGTTAATCGTTTGCTTTCTTGATTTGTTATTTGTCGTGTTCTTTACTTAATTTAATTAATTAATTTTAGTTTTTTAATCAACCTCTCTTATTTTTCGGTTAAATAATAGAAAGACGATAATTACTAATACTTTTAGTCCTCGTGAGAACGATATCTTTACTCACCGTAGCTATACTATTAATTGATAGGTGCACTTGCCTTAATCATATTTTTAGTTAGTTTCAACTGTATTAGTACACAATATATTTAACTTTAATTCAAATTGGCTTATAATTTGTATCACTATTTAATTCAAATTATATATATACATATATAACACAATTAAAAACTGATCATTTACCATTCATGGAGTAAATAAGTTTTAAATAATTTGAACTAATTTAGAATTTGTATCATAATTTAAAAATTATTTTATACTAATATTTTATAACTAAATTTACATAAAAATATTTTTATAATTTTCAAAAATTGATTTTTTTATGAATTACAAACAGCAATTAACGCGACTCGAACTCAAGTTACACCTGAGGATCCTTAACCATCATGCCAATACACGGGGTTCCAAAAATTGATTATTTTAGTTTTTTATAATTTTAAATATTTTTTAGATTTTTGGGGATATTTAATGATTTTTTAATGAGTTTTAAATTTAAGTAATTTTCTTTTATTTTTTTTTGACACATGACAATGTGTCATTGGTAGATTTAATTTATTTTTAGCAGAAAATGGGGCTGGGATTGTGGGCTATATAGAATTTATTAACAGTACAGATACTAAAGTCATAATCTAACTATAGTACAGGGGTCAAAAGAGGTATTAAGCCATGGCTTGAAACTTTTCCTTTCACCGAGTCAAAATCCAGGAAACCACACAGCCTCATCTAAAAGCAAAGAAAGAATTTGAGAACTACAACTACGTATATGTCACCCATTCTTCCGTTTCCTATTTTTGGTTTCATGGACGTCCTGTGTCGCTGTTCTCTCTTTTATGTTCCAATAAATTCCCCAGCAAATCATCGGTGAATCACTATCCTTTATTTCTCTCAGAACATGAATAAGCTTTCTTTCTTCTTATCTTTGCTGCTTGTGGTTTCTGTTGCTTTCGTCAATGGCGAAAAATCAAAAGATGACAAATCAAAAGACGACAAATCAAAAGATGACAAGTCAAAGCATGAAGTCGGAATATATGAGCTGAAGAATGGGAACATGTCTGTTAAGTTCACCAACTGGGGTGCATCCGTTATCTCAATTATTCTTCCGGACAAATCTGGTTGGTCCCTTTTGTCTGGTTTGGTTTCGATTTCCTCGTCTCTGGGTTGATTGTTTCTTTCATATTTTTGGTCATTCTGCTACTTTTCAGGGAAACCAGGTGATATTGTTCTTGGATAAGATGATGTGAAAGAGTATATGGTGAGTTTTTGTTTCCCGTTTCTTCAGAGTTTTGCATCTTTTATTTCCATGATTTTGCTTGGGTTTTTGTCAATGGAGACATGGGGAATCACTGAGTTTTTCTCTTTCCGACACATTAAAGGAAAAAATGTACCGATAGATTGTTTTCCTATATGATCATAATAATAATAATAATATGTTTGAAGAATCTAATCCAAATCGAGAACTGGGTTTCGGTTTTTTATCAGCTTTGATTCTTTAAATATTATAAATGGCAGTGACATCATGCCATTTTCTTTTAATACATTGGCTTGATTAGTAGTAACCTGCAGGCTTGTAAGAATCATGATTTTCTTTTCTAAATCCAAAACTCTCCTCTGTATTTGCAGAGCGATTCTAATTACTTTGGTTCAGTTCTGGGACGGGTCGCAAATCGAATCGCAGGCAAAAAATTTCCATTAAATGGAGCTCAAGTTACAGTACCGGCTAATGATGGGAAAAACGCACTTCATGGTAAAGTTGAATCAATCTCTTAGCATTTCTAACGTTCCTTGCTCTTCTGATATTGAGTGTTGCAATTCAATGGAAAACATTAGGTGGCCCTAAAGGATTCTCTGATGTTATCTGGGAAATGAAGAAGATTGAGAAAGATTCTGCTGATCCCACCATAGTCTTTGCTTATGATAGCAAGGATGGTGAAGAAGGTTAGCAAATATACCAAGCATCTTCATTCCAAATATAATCATCCCCTAATATATTTGATTTCTGGTAATAGGATTTCCCGGCGAACTCAGAGTTACTGTCCGGTACCTCCTTCGCTCCGATAACCGGTTGAGGGTGCAGTTGAAAGCCAAGTCTTTAAACCAGCCTACCCCTGTGAATCTAGCAAGGCATATCTATTGGAACCTTGGTGACCATGACAGTGGCGATATCCTGTCCCATAAACTCCAGATTTACGCCTCCCAATACACGCCCGTCAATGCAGAACTCATCCCCACAGGCGCACTTCAACCTGTAAAAGTCACTCCATACGATTTCCTCGAGTTGAGACCCATCGGGATCCAAATCAAGGAACTCCAGAAAGGGTACGACATAAACTACGTCATAGACGGTCCGAACGACCACATCAAGATGAAGAGAACAGCAGTAGTGAAGGATGAGAAGTCGGGGAGAGTTATGAAACTGTATACCAATCAACCGGGTGTGCAGTTCATCTCCGGAAACCAGATCAATAACGTGAAGGGAAAAGGTGGGGTTGTATATAAACCTCATGCGGGACTGTGTTTGCAGACTCAAGGGTCTCCAGATGCAGTGAATCACCCCAAGGGTTCCCTTCCCAAATTATTTCCCCTGGTAAGCCTTACAAGCATAAAATCCATTACAAGTTCACCATTGCATCATCCGACAAGAAATCAGACAAGGCTTGACCACCACTCACCTTCTTTCCTACCAATGGAACTGATGAGATTTGATTTTATTTCATTCATGTTGTAACAGTTTTGATTTTATTTCTGATTCACAGTTCCCCCTATGGGAATTCATTGTATTTGTTGTAGTAATTCTTTCATTTTTGTGATTTGATCCTTATTCTTTCACCATTCAATTAAATACTAGTATTACTTCTTTTTTTGTTTCATTTGTGATTTAGATTACTGATTGCTGTATAATTAAAAGAAAAGATTCATGTTGGATTGGTTTCCCAGGCTAAAATTCTTCTTCCCGTGTCCTTTGATGCCATTTTCTCCCTAATGTTATTACTAATATTTTTTTAACTAATGATTTATATAAGGTGATAAAATTTTAGGTTTTGTTACTTGTTTATTAATTTTTTTCTTCAAGTATTAGTAATAATTTTATAATAATTAATATTCCTCAAGTAATTTTATAAAAAAATTACAATGTGATTATACTCTCTTAATCAAATTCGTTAGAAATTCAAATTCCTTTTGATTATTAAGCAATGTAATTATTAGTTTAATAATTACATTTTCATCCAATGGAAATGCACCTAAAAGTGAATTCATTCTTTTGAACATTAATGCATAGATGGGTGACCTTTTTAAGCCTATACCACTAGTACCATATAGAATTGGTTTTGTATTCGAAGCTTTTCATAAATCTTGATTTTGTATGGTAAGATTTTTGCAACACCCAACGTTTCGATTTGACATGTGACAAGATGAATTTTCAAGAAAATCATGAAAATGGGCCAAATAAAGGATTTTCGTGAAAGCAAGTTTATATTTGGGATGGACAATTTTGAAAATAATTTTAGAAAGGAAGATGTGAAAAAGGGTTAAATTGCAAATTTTGAAAAGTTTTGAGATTAAAGTGTAAGTTTAGCCAAAATAAAATAAATGAGTTATTATTGATTATTTGACATATGAATGAGTGGAATATATATTGGTACGATGAAAACCACTATAGGGACTAAATAAAAAAATTAAAAGCAAATTACTTGTTTTTACAAAGAAAATGCAAAAGTCTATGTTTTATGAACAAATAACGTTTAATGAATTTTTATTATGAATTTTGAGGTTGAATTGGACTAAGTGCATACTATTGGAAAGAAATTGTGTTAAGTAAAAAAAAAAAGCAAAATGATAATTCTATTACACAAGGGTATTTTGGTCAATTCTAAAAAATTTTATTGTAAAAATATTATTCATATGAGATAATTGGTGTATGGTTTGACATTTAGAACTTGGATTATATTGGTGGGCCACAATTTAGAAAACCATGGACTTAAAAGTTGTTGGGTTGGGCTATAACAATCTTCATCCGGTCTGATCGTTGAACTCAAGCTTCAAGATACTACAACAATTATAGAAACATTCACACGCAAATCCTAATATTGAATTCAATTTAAACAATCAAGTTGTTCTAAATACATGCATGATAGAAGTTATGAACCAAATAGAGAGTAAATCAAGCATACAAATATAGTTTAATAGATTCAAGCATGAATAAGGACCAATTTAAAAAAATTTCAAAACCTTGAATTAAGTATCGATACTAAGAAAATAAGTATCAATATTTTTGTGATAGGAATCATTACCGAAATCAATACCGATACCATTTTGGCATTCCACCTAATTTGGAAATTTGAACCAAAATCATTTTATCGATACCTTGGAAAAAGTATTGATCTTGACAATTGGGTATCAATATTATTTATAAGTATCGATACCAAATTGGCATTCTATTCATTTTGAAAATTGTTTATTCGGTCAAGTATCGATACCTTGGTCCCTGATATCGATACTTTTACCCATATTGTAAAAAATCACAAGTTTAAAAGTGCATTTCATGGTCAAATCAAATACCATATTAAGGATGCATACAAACACACACAACACCTACATAAATATTATTCAAAGCATTCCAAAACATATTACATAACATCCTATGAATGCCTAACCAATTTGCCTCAAGGCACCATCACAAACATGTTATCACATTATCAAACATTCCATAATGTCAAAAAACATATTTTACCAATATATAACTTGTCAAATTCCTACCTTTAAACATACCAAAGCTTACCATATCTCATAACATCTAGACCTATAGGTCCAACATTACAACTATCATAAGCATAGAAACCATAACATTCTATCCAAGCATCACCATTTCCAAACAATCTCATGATTCAAGATTAAGCATACAACTACTAATTATTCATTCAACATGTATCATATGATCATACCATAGCAATCTTTAAGTTCAAAATTATAAGATCTAAATAGGTCTAAAGCAAGGTTCAAATCTAGAAATCATCACAAATATTGTGGCTATTGTAAAAAGGTGGGCCACATTAAGGCAGAACGTTGGAAACTTCAAAATAAAATCAAAAGGGATGCCGAAAATGATGAGAAAGATAAGCAAAAAGCCAAAGTTGTTGATGCAAGTGTTTTCAAAGAAAGAGGTGATGATTTCTTGTTGGTGTCAACGAGCAAAAGTTTTCATCTTACTTTCAAATGGATCTTAAATTCAGGGTGCTTCTATCACATGTGTCGCAACAGGGACTAGTTCTCCATGTAAAATATTTGGAATTGGAATAGTAAAATTAGGATGCACGACGAAATTATTCGAACACTGTCAAATGTTAGGTATGTTCCTGATTTAAAGAAAAATCTTATGTCATTAGGAATTTTGGATTCTAACGGTTCCAAGATAGTTATTGAGTCAAATGACTTAAAAGTTTCTTGTGGAGTTTTTTTTTGTGATGAGAGGACAGAAAAAGGGAAACCTATATGTTTTGCAAGGGCCAATGGGTACTGGTGCAGCTGCAATTATCAAAGAAAAGTCGAAATCACCACCACGTCGCAATGAAAATCAATTTGATGTTTCAACAACACGATGTGACTTTTTCTCCACCAATTCTAATTCAACCAAACTTTGGCACATGCGACTGGGTCATATGAGTGAGAAAGGTATGACAGTTTTGTGCAATAGAGGTTTTCTCAAAGACACTAGAGTTGGTAAGTTAGGTTTTTACAAGCATTGCATTTTCGGGAAACAAACCCAAGTCAGTTTTGATTCAGTAGTGCACAGAATAAAAGAGACTCTATATTACATTCATTCCGATTTATGGGGTACATCTTTTGGCATATCAAAAAGAGGTAATAAATATTTCCTAACTTTTATTAATGACCACTCTAGAAAAGTTTGGGTTTATTTCTTGAAACAGAAAAGCGAAGTCTTCGGAATCTTCAAACAGTGGAAGACACTGTTAGAAAAACAAACTAGAAAATTCTTGAAGCGGATAAGAACAGGTAATGGTCTTAAGTTATGTTCGTTAGAGTTTAATAATTTCTACAAATAGGAAGGAATTGAAAAACATCGAATCGTTGTTGGAACTCCGCAACAGAATGGACTTGCAGAAAGAATGAACAGAACCTTGCTGGAAAAGGCTCGATCCAGGCTTTCTAATGAAGGCTTAGGGAAGGAATTTTGGGCTGAAGCTGTAAACTTGGCAAGTTATTTGGTAAATCGATCTCCTCATCAAGCATTGAATGGTAAAGTTCCAGAGGAGATATGGTCAGGTAATCCTCCGAAATATTCTAATATTAGAATTTTTTGTTATCTTGCTTATACTGAAGTTAGCCAAGGAAAGCTTGAACTAAGGGCCATTAAATGTATCTTTCTAGGATACTTTATCGGTACAAAAGGTTTTAAATTGTCTTGTTCAGAATCCAATAAAATAATTGTTAGCAAAGATGTTACATTTGATGAATCTGCCATGTTTCAATCAGAAAAGGAGACTTTTACTTTTAAAGACACAACACATCAAAGTGTCTTGAGTAAGGAGGAGTCAAAAGTCAGAATAGAGGGTGACGTCCCGACGAGCAAATGCCCAATGTTGCAACAACACGACGAACAGAAGTTTAATCTTGACGAAGAGTCACACGACATTGCGACGACACGACAAAATTCTAAGTCTTGTAAGTTTGAAGTTGTTTCAGATCTGTTTGGGGCTCCATCCGATCCTCAAGTACCCTAACCATCTCAATTAACCAATTATAAGTTGGCTCGTGATAGGAAAAGGCAAGAAATTTGACCACCACAGAAATATTGTGAAGGAAACCTAGTGGCTTATGATTTAAATGTTGTCAAGAGCATTAATTCAATCGATCATTTGTGTTCTTACAAGGCAGCAAGCCTTCGATTCTAGTAAATGGCTCGTTGCAATGGAAGAAGAGATGGAATCGCTTCAAAATAACGAGACTTGGATGCTACCAATTAGTAAAAGAATCATTGGTTGCAAATGGGTGTTTAAAAAGAAGGAAGGTTCAAGTCCTAACGACACTAAGTACAAGGCAAGACTAGTTGCAAAAGGCAATAGTCAAGTGGAGGGAGTTTATTTTCATGATGTTTTCTCTCCTAATGTCAAACATACGTCCATTCAAGAAATTTTGCCCTTGTTGCATCAAATGAATCTTGAGCTAGAACAGTTAGATTTAAAGACTACTTTCATTCATGTTGACTTTGAGGAGGACATCTACATGCGACAATTGGAAGGCTTCAAATTTGAAGGTAAAGAAGATCCTGTTTTTCTCTTAAAAAAGTCTCTATATAGTTTGAAGCAGTCTCCTTGATAGTGATATAAAAAGTTTGACTCCTTCATGTTGAGTATTGGTTTTTCTCGAAGTACGTATGACAGTTTTGTTTATCTACAATGTCTTGATGATGATTCTTTTATAGATTTGTTGCTTTATGTTGATGATATGTTAATTGAGGCTAAAAATCCATCTAAAATTGATCGTCTTAAAATCATGCTTAACTCTAAGTTCGATATGAAGGATTTAGGTGCAGCAAAGAAAATTTTGGGGATGAAAATTTTGAGAGATAGACATTTTGGAAAATTGTTTTTATCTCAACAGGGGTACATCAAGAAGATCCTTGAGTGGTTTGAGATGCAAGATGCAAAATTGGTGAATACTCCTTTAGCTACACACTTTAAACTTTCAATTTCAGATTCCTCATAGAATAAATAAGATGAAAGGTACACGTAAAAAATACCTTATTCAAGTGCAACTGGAAGTTTGATGTATGCAATGGTATGCACTCGTCCCGATATTTCACATGTTGTTAGTGTTGTTAGCTGATACATGACCAATCCTGGTAAGTTGCACTAGCATGCAATTAAGTGGATTTTCAGATATTTATGGGATACTTCTAACATGTGCTTAGAGTTTGGAAGAACTCAAAAGGGTTTAGTCGAATATGTTGATTTTGATTAGGAAAGAGACTTAGATCGAAGAAGGTCTCTCACATGTTACCTATTTGCTTTGGGGAATTGTGCCATTAGTTGGAAAGCGACACTTCAAGCTACAGTGACTTTGTCGAATACTGAAGCAGGGTACACGAAAATTACAGGAGCAATAAAAGAAGCAATTTGGTTAATGGGCCTATTCGGTGAATTGGTAAGTACAACTGACATATATTGTGATAGTCAAAGTGTCATACATCTCACCAAAGATAAAATGCATCATGAGAGAATGAAGCACATAAACATTCGTTATCATTTTGTTCGAGATATGATCATTCAAGGGGATGTTTAGATTCTTAAAATTGACATAGAACACAATTCGACCGACATGTTGACAAAGAGCCTTTCAGTTTCAAAGTTCAAGCATTGCTTGGACTTGGTAAGTATACAACAAAGAATCAGTTAAGCCCGTAACATGGCTCGGCAACAAAGTTGGTCTAAATACAAGTCAAGGTGGAGATTAGTGGGAGAATACCTCTTATTTTAATCAAAGTTTATTTTGGCTTTTTTTCTCCTAGTTAAAATCTAGTTTTAGTTTCCCACTTAAACTCTAATTAACTTAGAGTTGTTGTAGTCCTATGCTACGAATTTCAACCTATAAATAGACCTTAGTTACTTTAGGTTTTACATAACAAAAAATATTTAGATTGAGAGAACTTTGTTCTTTGTTTCGAGGTGTTTTTCTTGTGGGCTTCGGGTTTTTCTTTTAATTCTCTCCATCTTTTATACTCTCCTTTATTATAGAAAAAATCTCCTTTTGTCTGTGGTTTTTTAATCCTCTTTTGAGGAGTTTTTTCCACATAAAATTTACGTGTTTGATCTTTTCAAATTTTATTTTCTTCACTTTGTTCGTTGTTTAATCGAGTTTATCCCCTACAATTTTTATTCATTTTCTCTTGTGTTTTCATGACGTAGTACCACTTTTTGATAAAGCAAGTTTTTTACACTTTAAAAGGAACGAAGGATAGGTCTATTTCGATCTACTTTCTGAGTGCTTAAATAGGAAAGTTTACTAATTTATCGTCTAATTTAACGCAAAGGTCTATTGTTTCTAATTCTTCTTAATTGTATGAATAATTGTTGCTGCTATACTTTATTCAGTATACAGGATTTCAAATATTCATGGAAACATATTTATTGTTTTTTCCATTGATATATAATGATAATTTCAATTTTCCATTTCAGTTAAGTATATCTTTAGGTTATATTTTTATTCGCATTTCATTTACAATTAGTTTCATGTTTGAGGACAAAACGATTTAAATGTGGGGGAATTTGATAAGTGTGTAATTTTATAATTATTTATGATCTTTTTAGCCTTGAATTATGTTATTTATGCTCTTAATTATATTATTTATATTTATATTCTATTTATTATTGATTTAGGGAATAATTAGAGAAAATGAAGCTTAAAGTTTATTTTTGGTAAGTTTTTGCGATTTGGACGTTCAACACAATGCAATTTCAGTATTTTTGTCGTAACTAGAGCTAGAAACCTCCATTTTGAGCCAAGTATTATTATGGTCCCAAGAATAATGCATTGAGACTAAAATTTTCTTGACTGATAACAAGTGTTTTATAAGTGATATATCAAGTTAACACATAAGCATATGTTAAAGAACAATATGTCAGACTGATTCATAATGAGAATGATTATCGAATTTTTATTTAATAGTCATAACATTTATTGTTGTGATAATTGTATGTATGACCCTCAGACTCGAGATCATTGTCATAACATTTAATAGTCATAACAATGCAGCTCTCGCTGCAATAAAACCATGACTTGCTCTGGTACTAGATGTTGAATCTGATTAAAGACGCAAAACGTCTCTACTTGACTATTAATTAAATCAAGAGAGGCAGAGCACACAGGAAAATTCCACTCAGAGATTTTACCAAACAGGTGATGGGCAAGCACAATGTATGAAGAGAAGTATTTTCTTTTAGTAAACGTAGTGTCATGTTGTAAACCAAATTAAAGTTTCATTAACCATTTGCATTCAGCTCCATTATTGGAATGTTGGAAATTATTTCAAGAGGAGCGTTTAATTATAAAGCCCATGCAGGGTTATCCTATTCCTGATTTAATCAATCCCCCAAATTCCCCTTCTCAAATTATTGGAATCAACAGTTTCAATATAAGAATTTTAACTCCTTCACATTTACAATTCATTTTGTGATTTGATTCTTCTTCCATGAATTAAATAAACACTAATTACGTTCGTAGAAAGAATCCTGAGTAAGATTACAGGATACCACAATCGAAGAAAAAGATTTACTTGTGAGTAGGGGTTTAAATAAAACATTTATGCTCCATAATTGTAGAATTAAGCTCCAACTATTGAACAAGTTAAACTCAAACATGCTAGTATTTGGCTTGAGGTAGCTTGTAATGCTTACCAAGTTTTTCATTTAATATCCACAATTAATTTTATTTAGTTCAAACTCGAATTTGATTAGAAATAATCAAGTTTGAACCAAAGCAAGCAATAGAATAAGATAGAAATTTTTGAGTTTTATCTTGATTCAAATTCAAATTTTGAAAGTGAAGCATGAATGAGCTTGCGCCTTGGGGTTCGTATTTGAATTTCTCTGGCCACGGATAAATTTTTTTGGAGTTCACTTGACCCATCATTTTTCGGGTGTTTTTAGGAATAAATACACTTGACTTGATAACACTTTTCTACAGGCATATATATCCAATCCCTTGTTACACGTTGCATGACAATGATGTTTTTCTATAGGAAAAAAAACACAATATTTTCATAATAAAATCATTGGTCGAATCGATTAGATCATTAGTTTTTAATTTGATCGGTTCATCTGATTTGATTAAATAGATCATTAAAGAGTTCAAATGCTGATTAGAGCAATAATTTTTTAATAGTATTCGCATCACAATTCATATGCATTTGATGTTGATATGACACTATTTATTTTATATGTTATGTCAACAAATGTTTTAAAGATTATAAAAATATTAAAGAAATAAAATATCAAAATGAAATAGAAGCATGAGTTTTTCATGATTGTCACGTTGTTAGAAGGTTCAAGGAACAACATCCCTTGGAGCGTCCGCTTCACTCTCAAAACACAAAAACAAGTCGATGCATAATACGAATGATTCAAAGCACCTATTGCTTTTCTTCAATAACCGCGTTCTTTAGCAGATACTTCAACCATGAAAAACAGAACTTTTGTTAGGCAATGGCTAAAGACTTGAAAGGTATAACATTTTACCTAATAAAATTAAATTAATTTTATAATTTTTTATATGAAATAATATGATAATATATTGAAAGATTTTGTAGATATTTAATAAAAATATTTGCGACCCTTAATTTAAAATATGAGGTCTCGGAACCTTATTTTCCTAAAGCCACTTGACTTTTGAACCAAATCACTTGTACTAACTTTTAATTCAAAAATTAAAATTCATGAATTCAAAATATCGTATAAAAATTATTATTAACTCATATAATTTAAATATGAATTTGTTCGAATTTGTGGTCTCAAAACCATTGTTTTCGACACCACTAAAAAACGGGCTGTTACAACACAAGCTATTTTATCCACATTCTTGGAAGCTTCAACAAAGAAATACAAAACATCTACTATAGCTACTCATAATATTTTTTTAGCTTTTAAATCGAAGAAAAATATATTTAAGTACATTCAAATAAATATCTTTTTAATTGTTATAATACCTAAGGTACCACCCGAAATAGTTGTAATGGTGAGGTGAGAATATAAATTAACTATTAAAGACATTAGATTAAAAATGATATATAATAGAAGTTTTTTAAATTACTTTACTTTTACAAAATTATTAAAAAATATATGTAAATTTATAAATTCATTTAATAAAATATTAAAATGTGCCTTCCGATGTGATACTATATAAAATGGGAATTTTGAACCCTTTTAAATCAAAATAATTAAAATTAAAAAATTAAAATAAATAAGATCTATAAATTAAATGTTTTCTGTTAAGTAAATAAGATCTATGCATATATTCTCGAAAAATTGCAAGAGATTTGTCAAAATTAACATTTTTCGAAAACACAATTTTTTTAGTTTTAAATTTGAAATTTTAAAATAAATTTATGTGGTTTCTTACTATTCAATTGTAACGTTTAGGTCGAATTTAGGTGTCACACTAATATCATTTAAAAGAGAGATAGAGTGTGAAGTACATAAATAAAAAAAGCTACATCATATATTTTACCAATACGAACTATTGCAATATGAAAATTCTAAATTAAAATTTCCACCTCTTTACAAAAGGGAGTTATGGAAAAGTTTTAACATGAAAGATATATGAATGTGAACCGATGTGGATTGGAAAACTCCATTCATATTTCAAACTTTCAACCTTATTTTCTTTTCAAAAACGAGTTAATGTATGACACTAATCAACTTGTGTTATACGTAATGACCAAAGACTTACTTAAAATGTAATCTGTTTGATAAAATTAAAATGTAATCTATTTCATTCTTCCCCAAGTAAAAAAAAAAAAAAAATTTAAACTATTCAATATATATTGTTAAAATAAAAAATTTATCAATGTTATTTCTGCTCTCAGCATTAATTGCAATGGCTTAACAATATCATAATATAAATGTAATATGAATTAATTAAATATATCTTTTAATTTAAATACAATAAACTTGTATGTCTGTATATAAATACTAATTTACACTATTATTAATTAAAGACACATTTAGTTTTATAATTAATGTTACCATCCGACCAAATTAAATTATTTTAATTTACTTATAATTGGATTCAAAATTTGATAAATTTTCATAGCTCTCAAGACCATAATTGATTTATGCCCGCACGGGTTAGAAAACTTCATTCACAATGTCTAGACCATGTTTTCTCGCAAAAAATGCAACCAAAAGAGTCCAAGGTGCTAACAATTTCACAGATTTGCAGTCCGATGCTTGGAAATATGTCTTCCTTGATCCAAGACGCATTGTGCCACCCGTATGCGTTTTTGAACCCTGATTAAATGGACAAGGACACGAAGATGTTTTAGAAATAATAAAAACAAGTCGATCCCACGACGTTAGGTACAAATAACAAACAAAAAAATCACTAAACCTCGGGCATGAATATAGCACTAGGATTTTGAGTGTTGGGATCCAACTCAGTGCTATTAGCACCTTTCAATCCTAGAACAGATCGTGAAAACTCAATGACAGCAATCTGCATTCCTAGACTATGACTCTATCTTAATTAAAACCAAATAATTTTCCAATTTATATTATGATATTGTTAAACAACAACCTGAAACAGAGTGTGGGGATGTTGAGGGGATGGAAGGATTTCAATGGTTTTATCGACTCTTGCAAACTGGTGGATTTACCATTGGTGGGGAAAATGTTTATTTGGTATGGGCTAGATAAAAGGAAAAGTAGACTAGACAGATTCTTGGTGGATGAAGAATGGCTAGAAATTATTGAAGGCATTAGACAGGAGGGGCTGAAAAGATCGATTTCGGATCTTATTCTCCGATTTTACTAGCAAGTCAATCAGTTGACTGGGGTCTGAAACCATTCAAATTCTTTAATGTGTGGCTCACTAAAAAAGATTGCTTGAGTTTGATCTATAAAGAATGGAAAAATTCGATATGCAGGGACGTGGGGGTGTCGGTAAAACTTAGAAAAGTGAAAGGAGCGCTTAAAAAAATGGAATAATAATGCCGGAAAAAGGATTGAGTGACATCGAGGAAAAAACAAAAAAGTTGGATGGTCTAAGTGATACCCGTGAATTGACAGAGATTGAATTGGAGGAAATGAAAAGATTGAATGTAGAACTTTGGGAAGCAATTAAGTTTAAGGAGTCGATTTGGAGACTAAAATCTTCAATGGCTTGGCTAAAGGAAGGGGACTCAAACACGGCATTCTTTCTAATTAAAACTCCTATTGTCGCACTAATTCAATATTTGGATCCCCCTATTAGATTTGACTCTAATCCGGTAGATTTATGTCGTCCTATTTCTAATTATTTCGCTTTTTTACCTATTAGTAATATAAATAAATAAATAATTAAAAGGGAATATTTTTAAGAGGGATCAATTTTTATTTTTTAAAGGAATGAATAATCCATCTTTACTAGGAAGGACTTGGAGACATAACTTGATTTAATTTAAATTAAATAGCTTCTCCAAAACAAGAAACAAAGGTCAGACAGAAAGAGAGGTTTAGGAAGGACTTAATAAAAAAGCATCGCTTTTTCTTCATTTATTTCCTGCTTAGAAACTTCAACGAAGAAACACACAACATTCGCTAGAGCTTCTCCAAAAATGGAGATTTATTCTCTATTTGGAACTTTGATGGAAAGATTGCGTTTGAAGACATCATCAAAGCCACAGAGGATTTTGACATCAAATATTGCATTGGAACTGGGGGTTATGGCGGTGTCTACAGAGCAGTCTTACCAAGTGGCAAGGTTGTTGCTTTAAAAAAACTCCACCGATTGGAAGCTGAGCAGCCGGCTTACGATGCAAGTTTCCGAAATGAGATCAAGTTTTTAACAGAAATACGACACAAGAACATCGTCAAGCTCCACGGGTTCTGTCTCCACAATCATTGCATGTTCTTGATTTATGAATATGTGGAAAAGGGAAGCTTGTTTTATGCCTTGAGCATTGATGAGGAAGCTGTGGAATTGGATTGGACCAAAAGAGTGAACATTGTCAAAGGTGTCGCACATGCTCTGTCTTACATGCATCATGATTGCAATCCTCCAATTGTTTATCAAGATATCTCAAGCAATAACGTTTTATTGAACTCGGAAATGGGAAGCTTTTGTTGCTGACTTTGGGACTGCAAGACTTCTCGATCCTGATTCATCTAATAGAACTGTAATTGTTGGAACGTACGGATATAGTGCCCCAGGTTGTGTACGTTCACTCTCTTTTTCCCTTTTTTTTTTGTTTCATTCATTCTTAATTTGTACTAATTATTTGTTTTGAATTACAAAATGGGAAAACGAAAATTAAGAAAGATAAAATATAAATTAAATTTTTTGTTTTAACTTGAGATTAGAGAATTCAAATGCAACTAAACATGCACCTACATTTGAATGCACAATATAAATTCACATCTATTTTTAACTATTCTTTTTTGTTTTAATTACAGAACTTGCTTATTCATTGGTTGTGACTGAAAAATGTGACGTATATAGCTTTGGAGTGTTTTCATTAGAAATATTAATGGGAAAGCATCCAGGTGAATTGTTGTCAACACTATCATCGCTATCTAGTGTCCAAAAAATCATGCTAAATGAAATTTTGGACCCTCGATTATCACTCCCAAGAAGTCGCAAAATGGTAGAAGACATCACTTTCGTTGCTCTGATTGCTTTCGCATGCTTACGGGCCAAACCCAAAGATCGACCAACAATGAAATTAGTGTCTCAAGAATTCCTACACATCAAGTCTCCAATTTCAATACCTCTTCATGAAATATCTCTTATCGAGCTTAAGAATTTTGAGATGTTTATGAGCGGTGAAAGTTACAAATAAATAAATAGTATTTATCAGTAAAGGCATTGTCATTACTGTTTTCAGTCTTGATTTCTATGCTAAATAAGTTGTATAATGATAAAGTCTTAAGAATATTGATGTGATCATTCTTAAATGTCCTTAGTCAAATATTATTATGGTCCTAAGAATAATGCATTGAGATTAATATTTTCTTAATAGTTTCTATATACTCCATAGGTTATACATATTCATGTGTGAAGACTTTTATGTTTTTACACAACTTGGATCAAATCAAACATGCATAAAACTAAGGTTGGTAATAGTATTCTTAAAGTTTGATAACAAAATTGACAAAAAGAACTAAACTAGGGGTGAAACCAAAATTTTTTTTTAAGGAGGTCGAAATTTAATTGTAATTTTTATGATAGAAAAAAATGTAATTCCACTATTTTAATAGATTATATCTTTATAATTTAAAAAAAAAAATTAAAATTTTATATTATTAAAAGGAGCTAACATACAATTTTACTTTTACTAATTTAAAATTTAAAAAAAATCGTATGAAAAAACTCCACAGATTGGAAACAGAGCAACCGGCTTATGATGCAAGTTTCCGAAATGAGATCAAGTTTTTAACAGAAATACGACACAAGAACATCGTCATGCTCCATGGGTTCTGTCTCCACAATCATTGCATGTTCTTGATTTATGAATATATGGAAAAGGGAAGCTTGTTTTATGCCTTGAGCATTGATGAGGAAGCTGTGGAATTGGGTTGGACCAAAAGAGTGAACATTGTCAAAGGTGTCGCACATGCTCTATGTTACATGCATCATGATTGCAACCTTCCAATTGTTCATCGAGACATCTCAAGCAATAACGTTTTGTTGAACTTGGAATGGGAAGCTTTTATTGCTGATTTTGGGATTGCAAGACTTCTTGATCCTGATTCATCTAATCGAACTGTAATTGTTGGAACGTACGGATATATTGCCCCAGGTTCTGTACCTCTACTCTCTTTTTCCCTTTTTATTTAGCTTCATTCATTCTTTTAAATTACATATAAGAATAATATGAGGGAAACAAAGATCAAATATAAATAAAATTTTTATTTTAACTTGAGATTAGATAAATCAAATGCAAATATACATGCACCTACAATTGAATGCACAATATAAATTAAATTTTATTTTTAACTATTTTTTTGTTTTAATTGTAGAACTTGCTTATTCATTGGTTGTGACTGAAAAATGTGACGTATATAGTTTTGGAGTGTTGGCATTGGAAATATTGATGGGAAAGCATCCTGGTGAATTATTGTCAACACTATCGCAATCGTCATCACCATCTAGTGTCCAAAGTGTCAAGCTAAATGAAATTTTGGACCCTCGATTATCACCCCCAAGAAGTCGAAAAATGGTGGGAGACATTGCTTTTGTTGCTATGATTGCTTTCGCATGCTTACGTGCCAAACCCAAATCTCGACCAACAATGAAATTTGTTTCTCAGGAATTCCTACGCATTAAGTCTCCAATTCCAATGCCTCTTCATGAATTATCTCTTATCGAACTTAAGAATCATGAGATGTTTATGAGCGGTGAAAGTTACAAATAAACAAATAGTAATTGATCAGGTGCTACATTTTTAAGAAAATATGAGCATCATATTCTCTTAAATATTTATTAGAGTATGGCCACATACCAATCATACGAGGATTGTAATATCATACTTTTACTTAATTTATTAATAAAGACGATAATTATTATTTTCAGTCTCTATTTCCGAATTTGAGAGTTTAAATTAAACATTTAAAAACTCAGTCGGAATAATGAAATATTTTTTGGAAATATTTTTCCAAGGTTGAAAAGTGTTCAAAATATTATTTTCCAGTTTTTAAGAAGTCAAAAAAATATATTTTTATCAACTTTTAAGGGGTCCAAAAAAAATTTTAGCTTTTAAGGGCTCAAATTTTTTTTACCAACTTTTAGCGTACCAAAAAAAAATTTTCTCCAACTTTTAAGGAATCTAAGATCCCTATTTTATTGTTTTGTCTAGTTCCCCAAAAATGTCAAGAACGGGCCTATATCCAATCCCTTGTTGCACATTGCATGAAGATATATTTTTTAAAAAAAATAATATTTTCATAATTAGATTATTGATCAAATCGATCAAATCATCAACTTTTTGTTGGACTGGTTCATCTAGTTTGATTAAATAAATTATTTAAAAGTTTAGACAAATAAAAATAAAAAACTCAATTCAATTCACTTTTTAGTTTAATTCAATTTTTACTGTTTACATTTTTTTTTTGTCAATTTAACCTCTCTTTTTTACCAAAATTCAACTATTAACTTTTTAAAAAATAAAATTATTTTTTTAATGAAAATACTAACTAAAACAATAATTTTTTAATAATGTTCATGTTGCAACCTTTATCCACTTAATGTTGATATGATACTATTTATAAATTATCATATAGGTTAGAAAATGAATAACCTAAATGATTAGGAAAGTTCCCATAACCATGGAGTGGAATTAGGAAATTATCGAATGCGTAAATATACCATTAACCAAAAACACGCGGATCCTAAGGCGGGTAAGGTCGGATTCGGGTCGGTCCATGGGTAGAGGGTTGAAACGGCATCGTTTTGGGCACTTTGAACCCTGCTCAAACGGCGTCATTCCATCCTATTATTTAAGTCAAATTTTGTCTCCAAAAAATATTTTTCCAGCCATTTTTAACAAAAATCCCTTTTGCCCCCTTTTTTTTCTCTCAAAACAAACCCATGGCCGTCCGATGTCCGACCAATGCGCCGTTGAAGCCACATCGCACGAGCTTCGCCGTCCATCGCGCGTGGTCGCCGCGAACCACCACGCGTTAACGTGCCTACCGTCGGTCACCTCCGCACACGCCACGCGTCGCCGATCAGGTAAGCCGAATGCCCTTTTCTTATTCCTTTTCTTTTTTCTTAAAAATTCAAACCCCCCCCCTTTTAAAAGGAAAACCCTTATTAGAACAATCCAAGTTTTGAAGGTTAAATCTGAGTTTTTTATTTTTTTCGAAACTTAGATCCAGGTTTTAATGCATGAAATCAAACCCAGTTTTGGAAGTGTTCCTGATGTTTTTTTAATTCTGTTATTCTATATTTTAAAACCTTTTACTCCCTCTTCGAGTTTCTTTACAGATCCGAGGATGACGAAGCATAGGCGATGTTCGTGGTTTTGCGACGGCGACGGCTTGGATGGCTCCGAGGGCGGCTCCGGTGGTGATCGTCGGACAAAGATAAGTTCTGACTTTTCAGTTTCTTTTTTTTATTAAAATAATTAATAATAATAATAATATTATTAATTATTATTATTAATACTCTTTATTAAATACGTTTTGAAAATAAAAAGAAATAAATGACAACATTGGGTATTGAATACAGGTATTAATGCATACACAGAATATAAACATTTTTTATTTCAACTGTTAAAATAATAAATAGGCAATACGCATTCATGAATTTAAAACCTATACCTGGCAATCTGCTCTTAGCTGGCTATTAATAGATTCTTTTTTTTTTATTTCCAAGTGCTTCGAAAATCTATTCTCTTATATTGATTTGTAATTGTTCGAAAAAAAACACATAGTCTGTAACTTCTATTACAAGGCTTTGAACTTGGTTTTATAACCAGAATTACAATCATTTCCTTTTGTTTTTATGTCATTAAACTGCTGTCATTTTTTTCTTTTGCAGGTGCGGCAATGGAGGTTGTAGCAACGACGGTGGCAGTGATGCAGTGCAAGTTGCTGGTCGGTGCTGCTGGTGCTGACGTGGCAGCCTCTGGTTAGACGTGGGTGGACGGCAACAGTAGTGCAAGTTGGGGTGGCAAAAGTTTAGCTACCAGATTAGGGTTTGACTTTGTTTTAGGCTAGTTTGGGTCATTTGGGCCCGTTTAAGTTAATTGGAATGGACTCAGGTTTTGGGTCTGTTTGGATCAGGCCCAGTTTGGGCTTTGTAAAAATAGATACTTTGTTTGTAATAAGACTTTTTAAATTTAAAATAATTTTAATTTTAAAAGTAAATTTAAACTTAATTTAAATTTAAATTTAAAATAAATTAAATCTTATAATAAATTTAAAAAGGAATTTAGTTTAAGCCCGGTCAAAATTAGGCTTCAACAGTATGTATCCATATCTAATTTTATTTTTGCAATTAATAAAATCAACTACAATTGAACGTGCCTATTAATCGAGTAAGATTGAAATTTTTTGAATTTTATCCTGATTCAAATTTAAATTTTGAAAGTTGAACATGACTGAGCTTAAGCTTTGGGTTTCATATTGGAATTCCTCAACCCAATTAGCACGGATTAGAATTTTTTAAAATCTAATTTCTAACATACCTATTAAGTAATGCCTATACTTTTCTACAAGTACATATATCCAATCAGGCTCGATCTTTGGGGTTATCTGGAGGTGTGATCGCCCAAGGTCCAAGGTTGAAAAGTGTTCAAAATATTATTTTTCAGTTTTTAAGAAGTCCAAAAAAAATATTTTTATCAACTTTTAAGGGGTCCTAAAAAAATTATTTTAGCTTTTAAGGGCTCAAAATTTTTTTACCAACTTTTAACTTACCTAAAAAAAAATTTCTCCAACTTTTAGGAATCTAAGATCCCTGTCAAGACCATTTTTAAAACACGTTTCGAAAATTATTTTAAAATTGAAAAATGGGAGTCACCACTAATTTTTTATTTGGTGTGATTGGATCACCACAAAACGTTTAAAATCCGTTTTGAAAAATGTTTTGGTCTTTGCAATCCAGAAAACAGGCTCAGGAGTCGGTTACGCATGAGGAAGGGTTAGCACCCTCATACGCCCAAAATTGGTACCATATTGATTACTTTCGAGTCTTGATTTGCTAAAACTTTGAAAACTCGAGTAAAATTTAAAATACGATCTTTGTCTTCAGAAAACTTTGCAAGATTTCAAAGAAAACCCTTTTTCAGGAAATCCGTCCCCGTGTTTCGAATCTTTATGAGAACTAGAAGTCGTGTCCAACACATTAGGGCACTACGTTCTCTGATTCTAAAAAGTCATGCTAAATGAAATTTTGGACCCTCGATTATCACTCCCAATAAGTAGCAAAATGGTAGAAGACATCACTTTTGTTGCTCTGATTGCTTTCGCATGCTTACGGGCCAAACCCAAAGATCGACCAACAATGAAATTAGTGTCTCAAGAATTCCTACACACCAAGTCTCCAATTCCAATACCTCTTCATGAAATATCTCTTATCACGCTTAAGAATTATGAGATGTTTATGAGCGGTGAAAGTTACAAATAAATAAATAGTATTTATCAGTAAAGGCATTGTCATTACTGTTTTCAGTCTTGATTTCTATGCTAAATAAGTTGTATAATGATAAAGTCTTAAGAATATTGATGTGATCATTCTTAAATGTCCTTAGTCAAATATTATTATGGTCCTAAGAATAATGCATTGAGATTAATATTTTCTTAATAGTTTCTATATACTCCATAGGTTATACATATTCATGTGTGAAGACTTTTATGTTTTTACATAACTTGGATCAAATCAAACATGCATAAAACTAAGGTTGGTAATAGTATTCTTAAAGTTTGATAACATAATTGACAAAAAGAACTAAACTAGGGGTGAAACCAAAAAATTTTTTAGGGAGGTCGAAATTAAATTGTAATTTTTATGATAGAAAAAAATGTAATTCCACTATTTTAATAGATTATATCTTTATAATTTAAAAAAAAAATTAAAATAAAATTGTGTATGATTAAAAGGAGCTAACATACAATTTTACCTTTACTAATTTAAAATTTAAAAAAAATCGTATGAAAAATCTTAAATTTTATTTTATTTTAGGGGTGCGTCGCCACTGAACTAAACTCAGCACAAAACACTCTTAGACTAATGCTCTTGATGTTAATGTTATTGTTGGTTACACAAAAATATTCAAAGTTATTGTATGAGGGAAACTGAAAATTAAAATAGACCAAAAAAATTGGTGAATTCATATAATCATCTTTAAAAGATGATATTTAGCTGATTTTAAAATTCAAATCTTTAACATTTTATACATTAAAATGATCTTTAAAGGAGTCGTAACAATTATTACTAGGGAAATGAAACAGCAAAATTGGTGATTTTCTTCTCACTTTAGCTTTTTTCTTTATATACCTAACATATATTATGTAGGGACGGAACTAGAAATATTTTTAAGGCGGGACGAAATAAAATTAAATATTTTTATAATAGAAAAAATGAAATTTTATCATTTTAATAGTTTATATCTTTATAATTTTTAAATGATAAAATTAATTTTTTTTTGAGGCGTCAAAGTGTAATTTTACCACATATTAATTTAAAATTTTTAAAATTATAAAAAAATTAAAGATGAAATTTTTTATTTTAGGAGGTCAACCTTGCCAACCCTCCTTGACTCTGCCTTTGTATATGTGGTTTTTTTGCTTGAGGGTAGGAGGCAAATGCATGAATTTTTTTTGCTTATTCTTTTCTACAAGCATATATATCCAACCCCTTGTTACACGTTGCATGATAATGATGTTTTTCTTAAAGGAAAAAACACAATATTGTCATAATCAGATTATTAGCCGAATCAATCATAATAAGGTTATTAGTCGAATCAATCATATTATCATTTTTTTTTTTCGACTGATACATCTAATTTGTAATTGAATTGTTACACGTTGCAGGATCACGATGGTTTTTTTAAAAGAAAAAACACAATATTATCATAATCAAATTATTAGTTGAATCAATTAGATAATCAATTTTTTGTTTGATCGGTTCATCTCATTTGTAATTGAGTTGTTACGCAATTTATCATATTTGATAATATTTTCGAATTGCACAACCCAATGTATGTACCCATCTCAAATTTTATTTTTGTAGTTAATAAAATCAACTACAATTGAATGTGCCTATTAATAGAATAAGATTGAAATTTTTGAATTTTATCTTGATTCGAATTTAAATTTTGAAAGTGGAACATGACTGAGCTTAAGCTTTGGGTTTCCTATTGGAATTCCTCAACCCAATTAGCACGGATTAGAATTTTTTAAAATCTAATTGCTAACATATCTATTAAGTAATGCCTATACTTTTCTACAAGCATATATATCCAATCAGACCCAGTCTTGGGGTTGTCTGGAAATGCGATCACCCAAGGCCCAAGGTTAAAATGTGTTCAAAATATTATTTTCCAATTTTTAAGAAGTCCAAAAAAAAAATATTTTCATCAACTTTTAAGGGGTCCTAAAAAAATTATTTTAGCTTTTAAGGACTCAAATTTTTTTTTTACTAAAACGTACCTAAAAAAAAAAATTTCTCCAACTTTTAAGGAATCTAATATCTCTATTTTATTGTTTTGCCTAGTTCCCCAAAAATGTCAAGAACAAGCCTATATCCAATCCCTTGTTACACATTGCATGATGATGATGTTTTTTTTTTTTTTGTCAATTTAACCTCTCTTTTTTAGCAAAATTCAACTATTAACTTTTCAAAAAATTGAATTATTTTTTTAATGAAAATACTAACTAAAAAAATAATTTTTTAATAATGTTCATGTTGCAATTTTTATCCAATTGATGTTGATATGATACTATTTATAAATTATCATATAGGTTACAAAATGAATAACCTAAATGATTAGGAAAGTTCCCATAACCATGGAGTGGAATTAGTAAACAGAAAAGCATGAGTTTTTCATCATTGTCACTTTGTTAGAAGGTTCAAGGAAGAAGTCCTTTAGAGCCTCCACTTTACTCTCAAAACACAAATACATGTCAATGCATACAAAAATGATTATTTTTATAGTTTACCCTTTAAATTTTGAAAGTGAAACATGACTGAGCTTGAGTTTTGGGTTTCGTATTGGAATTCCTCAAACCAATTAGCACGGATTGGAATTTTTGAAAATCTAATTGCTAACGTATCTATTAAGTAATGCCTATACTTTTCTATATCCAGTCCCTTGTTACACGTTGCATGATAATGATTTGAAAAGTTCCGATAGCCATGGAGTGGAATTAGTAAATAGAAAAGTATGAGTTTTTCATGATTGTAACTTTGTTAGAGATCTTCAAGGAAGAAGTCCTTTAGAGCCTCCACTTTACTCTAAAAACACAAATACAAGTCAATGCAATGCATACCAAAACATAATATTCAAATTATTAGGAGTTTTTTGGCGTCTATGGTGGAATGTAGGATCTTATGTATATTTTTATTTAAATTATTTTTTCTGGATTAGAAATACCATGGAAGGACACATCCAAGTGAATTTTTGTCAATGCTTGGAAGCATTTTTCCTTCACTGAGATAGAAATTTAGGAAGGAATAATGATTCAAAGCACCTATTGCTTTCCTTCATTAATCACGTTCTTCATCAAAAACTTCAACCAAAAAAAAAAAAGAGTTAACGTGGACAACATTAATGTTTGTATGACACTAATCAACTTGTGTTAGTAGTACAATGCTTAGAACTATTCATAAGCCCTTCCCAACTCATAAATACGAGGATAATACGCTTCAGCGCATTCGAACCCACGTCCTCCTATATTGACAACTTTCTTAACCCTTTAACAACGCGCACACACCTTCACACACAGGTGCTCGAACCTGAGACTCCTAGGATGAACAATTTCCACTAAAGTCACTTGTTGGATTCAAGTTTAGACGTTTCTTAAGTATTTATATTTTGTTAATATTGAAATGTTAATATAAAATATATTCTCCAATTTGACCATGCCGAAACTTTTATATTTTTTTGGGTTTTCTATAAGAAATGCAACAAAATCGATATTAGAAAAATTAGGCTTTAATAGTAGCATTATTGCTTTATTAGAAGCTTCAAGGAAGTGGATCATAATTACACATAAAACATAAAAAAAAAAGTTTCCAATTTAAGAAGTGGGTCATTTGAAAATTGAGAATGAAATTTGACATTCACATCTGCAGTGAATTTAACTCTATGGGTTATCTGTACGTATATGTATTCCTCAGCAAAGGAAAACTTTGTTCTGTCTACAACCGAGAATAACAGAGTCCAATACAAACACAATGGACCCGTATCAAGTTTCCATGGAGTGGAATTAGTAAATAGAAAAGCATCAGTTTTTCATCATTGTCAGTTTCTTAGATGCTTCGAGGAACAACATCCCTTAGAGCGTTCACTTGACTCCCAAAACACAAATACAAGTCAATACATAATACGAAAAACACAACTTTTGTTAGGCAATGATTAAAGATGGATCTTGTCTACTTCTCTGTATCTCATCAGGAAGACAGATTTGGTCTACTTCTCTGTATCTCATCAAGAAGATAACCGCTATATTGCTTTGACAATTTCTCTGTATCTCATCAGGAATACGGGGTTTAAAGTTTCACTCACATTGAGCTTCACTTCATTGATTTGGTCTACTTCTCTACATCTCATCAGGAAGATGACCGTTTCATCATTTTGACGTTTTACTCTATCCAATGATCAAGGTAAGAGATCGTATGCTTCAATCTTCTTCTATTCAACTTCAAGGTATAAGATTTGCCTTGGTGGTCTCGATTTTTCCCTCCATGCTTCAAGGTATCAGCTTCAATGTTTCCTTCGTTCTTTTCGCCATTTACGGGGATGTGACCTGTAAAGTATGCTTCTATAGACCTCTATGTAGGCCCAAGTTATTAGGATGTCATGATCAGAATGAATCAAATGTCTCTAACTAATGAATGCGCATGATAAATGTCTGGTTCATTTATCATTATTATTTGGGTTAACAAGGTCTGTTGTTTGTCCGAATTTTGCCATGAGTGCGCTACCTTGTCTCCTTCTAGGCTTAGCTTGAACTATTTGTTTTCAATTTTTTTTTCAATTGGTGGTCCTGTTTCGGGCCCCTTTACCACTTAGGAAATTCCAAACTAATGCTCATGGATCTTTGTATGATTTACTGTTAGTTCATTTTCGTTATTTTTAATGCAAGATGTTCGAAAAAAAAGTATGAGGGAATAAGGTCGAAATTTATTGAAAATTCAATTCAAAAGGAAGAATCAAAGATGGCAAACATTAGTAAAAAAATTGTCAGGTATAGAACAAAAAGACAATTATATGCCTCAAATATTGCAAGATAAGCTTTTCTGAGCTGATTCGCTGAGAATCATTTTGAGCCTGATATTACCTCGAAAGATAAGTTTTCTAAAGTCGTGTTCAACACGTTAGGGCACAACGTTCTCAGAATTTCGAAATTGAAGAACATTTTGAAAGGTTTAAAAAGGATATTCGATTGTACGAATTATACGAAAAATCACATCCAGCATGTTAGGGCATGATTTTTCGAAGTTTTCACACGACCGGATATTACCTCGATTTTAAAATCATTTGTATTTTTTGGAACAGAAAGCAATTTTAGAAATGAGTATGCAAATTAAACACGAATATATAATTTATTAGCAAAATTAAATAATACGAAGACAGAACAATTAAGCAAATAAGTAGATACACAAAATAAGCATAAGATTAATAAAATACGAAATACACAAAAAGCACGAATCAAAATCATCAATAAGATTAATTTAAAATATGAAAAAAATAATTTAATTTTATATACAAAGAATCGAAGAGAAATAAAAAACAGCGGTCAAAAAATGAAATTTCAGAGAATTTGGGATCAAAATGTAATTTTAGAAAAATTTAAGGGTTAAAAATATTTTGGAAAATTTAAGGGCTCAAAATATAATTTTGGAAAAGTTTAAGGGTAAAAATGTAATTTTGGAGAAGTTTAGGAGTCAAAATAAATTTTTTAGAAAAGTTTAGGGGTTAAAATGTAATTTTTAGAAAGTTTAGGGGTTGAAATGTGACTTTAGGAAACTTTAAGGGTTAAAATGCATTTTTGGACAAGTTTAAGGGTCAAAATGTGATTTTTGTAAAGTTTGAGGGTTAAAATGTAATTTTGGAGAAGTTCGAGGGTCAAAGTGTGATTTATTTTTGTACATATTAAATTGCTTCACACTTAAACTTTTGTACATTTTTCAATTTAGTCTCTATTGCCATGTAATTTATTTTTCACCATATAAGAACATTAATCAAATAATTCATTATAATATCTTATTTCACTTAACAAAATTTCATGCATATCACTTCTCTTGTTTCAAGTATAAATTTCAAAAAGTTTACAATTTAATCCTTAATATCATGAAGATTCATTATTTACTATAATTTCACATTAACATAAATTTGTAATCAATTCACTACTTCGTTTAAATTCTTTATCATAAATCTCAAATGTATGTTTGTTTCATTGAAAACAACTTTTATGAAATATTTTAAAGAAATCTGTCAAATAACAAAAAACAGTCTACAGTGAAACAAACGGAGCCTAAGATTATTTCACTATTTTACGTTTTAGTAATATAAATAAATAAATAATTAAAAAGAAATATTTTTAAGAGGGATCAATTTTGATTTTTTAAAGGATTGGTCCTTCTAATGAATAATCCATCTTTATTAGGAAGGACTTGGAGACATAACTTGATTTAATTTAAATTAATTAGCTTCTCCAAAACAAGAAACAAAGGTCAGACAGAAAGAGAGGTTTAGGAAGGACTTGATAAAAAAGCATTGCTTTTTCTTCATTTATTACCTGCTTAGAAACTTCAACGAAGAAACACACAACATTCGCTACAGCTTCCACTTTACTCCTAAGAGACCAACACAATTCAATAACATACTACTAATCATTTTGTATTTAAATAAGATTCAGTTTGAGAGTTGGGAGTGAGGCATCAATCCTTAACTTAATAGCTATGAAACCCTACTTTCACACCACTATCCCTACGCTCTTTTTACTTTTCGCAATTGTAATGAGCAGTGGAATTACGAGAGCAACAAGCGATGATTTACAATCTCTTGTAGCAGAGGCAAACGCATTGACGGCAACAGGGTGGTGGAGTAACTACAGCAACAGAGGTGTTCACCGTTGTACATGGCCTGGTGTCAGATGCAGTGCAACTGGAAGTGTCATCGAGATTGATCTTAGTGGCCGTGGTCTGAATGGGAGTATAACACCTCAAATAGGAGCACTTTCAAAGCTCAAATACCTCAACCTGTCTTGGAATGATCTTAGAGGTGAGTTACCTTCTTCACTTGGAAACCTCACTCAATTGGCAGTGCTTGATGTTTCTTATAATGAAATTCATTCCATTCCCATGGCAATTGAGAAGATGGAGAGTCTTGTTTCTCTAAATTTGACGAGGAACCTCATTGTTCATATGCCTTCAGCTATAGGCCTTTTGAACAATCTCACCCACTTGATTATGACCTCTAATCCACTGCGGAGCATCATCCCTCCCCAAATATGGAACCTGAAAAAACTAACGACTCTCCATCTCGGAAACTGCCAGCTCTATGGTTCCATTCCACCAAATATTGGAAAGCTGAATGCCCTGGAATACTTAGATCTCTCAGACAACAAATTGAGTGGACCCATTCCAACTCAGATTGGTAATTTGTCAAATTTAATATTCTTAAATTTGGCAAACAATAACTTGAGTGGAAGGATTCCCCTGCAATTTGGTGGCTTATCTCTAAACCAGCTTGATCTAAGCCATAACTTCATTAGTGGAAATATACCTTCTCAACTAATTTCCCAAATCATTGATCTTAGCCATAACCTTCTCCAAGGAGTGATACCTTTCCAATTTGGGAATTCAGTTTATTTAGACATCTTAGATCTCAGTTGGAATAATCTAACGGGCATGATTCCCGAATTTCGATTTTCTGTGGGGATCCTCAATTTGTCATGTAATTCATTATGGGGTCCAATTCCGGATGGATTATTGCTTTTTGCACCCGATACATTTACAGGCAACAAGGATTTATGTGGTTCCATTCAAGGCTTCCTTCCTTGCCCTTCATCCCCAACTGTAAACCGAGAAAGAAATATCAAAGTAGTGAAGCACAATCCGCCTATCGTTATTCTGGTTCCAACTTTGTTATTTTCTGTCTCGACTTTTGCATTGGTGATGTTCATCCTTTACCGACGATTTAGAGCTAAAGCTTTGAAATCTGTTCCAAGTCCAACAAAAAATGGAGATTTATTCTCTATTTGGAACTTTGATGGAAAGATTGCTTTTGAAGACATCATCAAAGCCACAGAGGATTTTGATATCAAATATTGCATTGGAACTGGGGATTATGGCAGTGTCTACAGAGTAGTTTTACCAAGTGGCAAGGTTGTTGCTTTAAAAAAACTCCACCAATTGGAAGCTGAGCAGTCGGCTTACGATGCAAGTTTCCGAAATGAGATCAAGTTTTTAACAGAAATACGACACAAGAACATCGTCAAGCTCCACGGATTTTGTCTTCACAATCGTTGCATGTTCTTGATTTATGAATATATGGAAAAGGGAAGCTTGTTTTATGCCTTGAGCATTGATGAAGAAGCTGTGGAATTGGATTGGACCAAAAGAGTGAACATTGTCAAAGGTGTCGCACATGCTCTGTCTTACATGCATCATGATTGCAACCCTCCAATTGTTCATCGAGACATCTCAAGCAATAACGTTTTGTTGAACTCCGAATTGGAAGCTTTTATTGCTGACTTTGGGACTGCAAGACTTATTGATCCTGATTCATCTAATCGAACTGTAATTGTTGGAACATACGGATATATTGCCCCAGGTTCTGTACATTCACTCTCTTTTTCCTTTTCTTATTTAGTTTCATTCATTCTTAATTTGTACTAATTATTTGTTTTGAATTACATAATGGGAAAACCAAAATGAAGAAAGATCAAATATAAATAATTTTTTTGTTTTAACTTGAGATTAGAGAATTCAAATGCAACTAAACATGCACCTACATTTGAATGCACAATATAAATTCACATCTATTTTTAACTATTCTTTTTTGTTTTAATTGCAGAACTTGCTTATTCATTGGTTGTGACTGAAAAATGTGATGTATATAGTTTTGGAGTGTTGGCATTGGAAATATTGATGGGAAAGCATCCAGGTGAATTGTTGTCAACACTACCATCGCTATCTAGTGTCCAAAAAGTCATGCTAAATGAAATTTTGGACCCTCGATTATCACTCCCAAGAAGTCGCAAAATGGTAGAAGACATCACTTTCGTTGCTCTGATTGCTTTCGCATGCTTACGGGCCAAACCCAAAGATCGACCAACAATGAAATTAGTGTCTCAAGAATTCCTACACACCAAGTCTCCAATTTCAATACCTCTTCATGAAATATCTCTTATCACGCTTAAGAATTATGAGATGTTTATGAGCGGTGAAAGTTACAAATAAATAAATAGTATTTATCAGTAAAGGCATTGTCATTACTGTTTTCAGTCTTTATTTTTGTGTTAAATAAATTGTATAATGATAAAGTCTTAAGAATATTGATGTGATCATTCTTAAATGTCCTTAGTCAAGTATTATTATGGTCCTAAGAATAATGCATTGAGACTAAAATTTTCTTGACTGATAACAAGTGTTTTATAAGTGATATATCAAGTTAACACATAAGCATATGTTAAAGAACAATATGTCAGACTGATTCATAATGAGAATGATTATCGAATTTTTATTTAATAGTCATAACATTTATTGTTGTGATAATTGTATGTATGATCCTTAGACTCGAGATCATTGTCATAACATTTAATAGTCATAACAATGCAGCTCTCGCTGCAATAAAACCATGACTTGCTCTGGTACTAGATGTTGAATCTGATTAAAGACGCAAAACGTCTCTACTTGACTATTAATTAAATCAAGAGAGGCAGAGCACACAGGAAAATTCCACTCAGAGATTTTACCAAACAGGTGATGGGCAAGCACATTGAATCAACAGTTTCAATATAAGAATTTTAACTCTTTCACATTTATAATTCATTTTGTGATTTGATTCTTCTTCCACATCTTCTGCCTAATTCATATTCCACATCTTTTGTCTATCTAGATCCAAATCAAGTATCATATTCAGATTAGTCTTGAATTTCACATCCATCCTATTTTCAAAAGGAATCTTAAATTTTGTGAACCAAACGCACCCTAATTTTTAAATAGGACAAGGGGATACACAGCAAAGGCTCTAGGCCTAAAACCATGCTTTCAAGTTCTAGTGTATGGTTACATCATCATAATTGTGGAGACGAGATTTATTGATCCCATTAATGTTCATGCATGCTAAATGTAAATGTAAATGCTTGTACACGCATTAGGGAGAAAAGCACTAAAGGGCAAAATAATTAAGAGGAAAGGATGAAGCCTGCCTCTAAAACGGATCATGAGGATGGAGCTTTCTCTTTCAGGGATTCTTTAACCGCATTCAACAGTAATGGCATTAACTTCTGGTTGGTGACAATGATGCCTGTGTCCACATCAAGATGCTTTCCCTCGGAAAAATCCAAGGGCTGCCCTGCAGCATCTGTGACCACACCCCCAGCTTCTGCAAATCATGAGTTGCAAACAGGTAAAAGGGCAGAGTAATAAACCAATGTCAGCCAATTAATCCTTAGCACTTTGACAGAAAGCTGATGGAGTGAAATTGGTCCATACCAGTCACAACAATACACCCAGCAGCATGATCCCATATTTTCTCTCGATACCCTTTGTGAGGAAAACGGAGATATATGGCTCCATCTCCTCTGGACAGAGCACCATATTTTGCCTGGCTGTCAATTCTGACTGGTGGTGCTTTGACACCGAGTTTCTGTTTACATCTCAACATTTTCAGTGCATTATCCAAGTGTTGGTCTATATATATGCGTGTGTAGAGAAAAGAGAGAGGGGAAGTACTTGGGCAATCAAACTAGATAAATCATGCATGGAGTGTGCTGCTTCATATGACTCAAAGAATGATGCTTCTTCAGGATTTTCAACAGCACTTACTTGCACCTGGATCCCATAAAATTGTACAAGTTGCAAATACGTACTCAGATAAATAGAAATAAATTATAATAAATTATAAAATCATTATAACCTTCACTGCCGAAGAACCATCAAGTGGCTGCATATAAGTTCCACCACCAACTTCAGCAAAGAAAAGGCAGCCAACTTCATTATTTGGAGAATGCTGGCCGGCATCCTTGAGGGAAGTTAGTGGAAGATTTGGACAAGCCAGCACACCCAGAACAACTTTTCCTCCATCTAGCAAAGCCAATGCTATTGCATACTGATCTCCCCTCAGAAAACTACAATGTAAAACATCAAAAACCATAGGCTAAGTCATCAAGTTGGTCTAAAAGCACAAACAATGAGAATAAAGTACCATTTCTTGTAATTGGAAAAAGGTAGAGATCATTATTTAGATATCAGGGATTAAAATAAGCAAAAATAAAATAAAAAGATCAGTTATTTCTTTTACACCAAATTGTAAAGAAATCCGAACATAACATATATAATAAAGATAAAACGAAGAAAAAACTGAGGAAATCATTTAGTTCTAGAACATCAAATTCAAAGGCCTGGCCATGCAAAACCAAGACAGACTTGTGGTTTATCTTGCTTGAAGTACTGTTTAGGTAGCCCTTTTTTCTTGCTCTCCAATCAATCCTTCTATACTAAATAACAGAAGATTGGAAGCAAATCTAAACATCTCCCTGCAGTAGTCATGGCCGAGTTAAGGACCAAAAATAAAAGTTACTACCTCATGTTGGATAAGGCATATCATAAACAACAAGCACTCAGTGGACATGAATCATTATTATAGCAGCCACCAACTTCTTTCTGACTAAAGTAAAATCACTTATGTCAAATATAAAGTTTCAGAGCTAACCCTTTAGTACCATCTATAGGATCTAAAACCCAATGTCGACCTTGGGAACCACCTTCAGATCTGCCACTGTCAATGGCCTTGAGAACGTCTTCTGAGGATAAAGTAACATTGTATGATCCATCACCAGTTAAAGAATCATTCACAAGTTTTGTAATGCGCTCTACTATTTCCTGGGCACCATCTTTGCGAAGATCTTTAGAATCCTAAAGAGAAACCGAAACATTATTTAGAAGGAAAGAAGGATTCTATGATGTTACAAAAAAGACGGCTGATGCATGCTACTGAAACTATTATTCACAAGTACAGAGATTCACCTCCTCGGCAACTAATGAGAATTCAGCACCAAGTTCCTGCTGCAGCACAAAACTAACCAGTGCCTGTGAGCCTGATGAAAATTTTAGAATATAAAAATGTCAGGGCAACACTTTAGTAATCAGTTTAGAGTTCTTTTCTGCCAACCCTTCCAGTTGAAAGATGACGAGACCAAGAACAGCATATATTACTTAAACCAGAAACTTTTAGGGATAAACAATGTAAAAATAAAAAATAAAAGACCATCGCATCCAATAGAAAGTTTTGCACAATGCAGGAAGGAAAACATCATTCAACTTTGTAAATTCCCTAGTATAACAAATTGTGAAAAGAAGGAAAAAAACTAAATTCCTAGTAACATACTAGCATGAAGGAAGAAGCAAGTAAATCATCAGGGTAAAAAAGGGAACCCATTTCAAATCCAAGATTCATATTTCTTAAAAGGGAATAAAAAACTGGTAATGCTGGGTGAAAGAACCAAAGAGGAAGGAGCAGTTTAGAAACAAACCATAATCAGCTACTGTTACAGGAGTTTTATCAGTTTTGGATTGAACATCTGATTGCAGCAAAGCATTTCGTACTTTCTGCAGATTAAAACAAACACCCAAAATCCAAATTCAGCTTCTATATATATACACAGCTTGACACGATGAAGTATATCACAGACCAAACCAAATGATAGAATCATCTGTAAATTTTCCTTTTGAAATTAAGTATGGTATTGAGATACAATTCAGTGACTTCAATTTCCCCTAATACTAGAAAGGTCGATAATTCCAAAGAATCGGCAAAGGGAGTTTATGTTTTGACACAAAAATTTAAACATCCTCTGTATGAAGTTTAAATTCTAATTGTCATTAGAATTAGAGTTCTATTCTATTTATACTTTCTATGTCTATAAAAATAAATCTTAGAGAAGCATTGTAAGACACTTCTATTGATCAATAAAATACGCTCACTCTCTTGCTCTCTCATTCTCTTTGTTATTTACTATCTGTCTTTTTATTTTATAACACGTTATCAGTACAATTCTCATTTAATTTTTTTTCTTTCAGTCGTCAATTGAGGCCGATGCACTATGGGTAACCATTAGAGTCTTTAATTACTCAGTGCTCATGATAATAGCCAAGGTGATAACGATGATGTTAAAGATCTCAAGTATATTTCACTATGATTTATTTATTATATCATGTTTATTATAATTTGGGACTAATCATGACAATATGAATAGATGAATTTTGATTTGAAATCCACGCATGTTTGCGATGGTGATTATGGAATAAATAATCTAGCGGAACATTTATAAGTTTGTCCTACTAAATTTGTTGCATTCCCAGAAGTGAATGCAAACATAAATAAAATTAAAAATATGATCATGGACCACTAAAAGTGGGAACATAGTAATGAATAAGAGAACAATGAGAGTTCTCAAGAAACTCTTCAAATGGCAAAGATAACTTATGTTATCAATATGATATGAAAGGTTTTTGGCGACATATGTGGGTATACCCAAATATTTTATTTTTGTTAATATTCTTTGAGGAAGGATATTAGAATGTAGTAATGAATTCTATCATTATAGATGAAAAATGTTTATTTTATCTGGTACTGAAAAAAACCAATATTATTCCAATATTTGATAGTACAAAATTGGTTGAATGCTCCTGAATAGCTAATATATTAATATCTTATGATGATTAATCCATTGGTTTAAAAGATATTCATAATGGATCTCATATTGAGATTTTGAATGAGGAAAAAAAATTATATTTTATATGAATCAAAAGAGGATTGGGTTATTGGTTTATATTGAATTGATTGTGATAATCTTTGTGATATTCTTTTGTCATTATCTCCATTAAGGGGTTAAAGTCAAAATATTTTACTGTGAAATATCTACTTAAATTGTGAAAGAAAAATATGAGCAATAGAATATGGTAATTCTATCTAAAGCTTGTTATGGTTAGATGTACCTGAAGAATTTTGGACATGTGAATATTTTGGCATATTTTCTGAAGCGAATATTGCATATAATTATTTGGAAATTATATTATATGACTTAGTGTCATTTTAAACTCTACATTGATTTAAACATTTTTAGTAGTAAATGTCACAATGGTATTTATATGTGGATACCAAGTGAAAGAAATGATAGTAAAATTATCATTTTGCTACAATTTAGTTTAAATTGAAACGCATGTTAAAAGTAAACCAGAAGTTTACTGGTACAAATATATTTACTACTTAGCATGACCAGTTAAATCATCCTGGATCATATATGATGTGAAAATTAATTGAGAATTCATATGGACATTCATTAAAGAACTAGAAGATTCTTTAATTTAAAGAATTCTCATTTGTTAGTTGTTCTCAATGAAAATTGGTTGTTAAAAACTCACTAGCTAAAGTTGAGATTTAATGTCTTGCATTTCTGAAATGAATATGAGCCAATTAATCCACCATGTGGATGGTTTTGATATTATATGATTTTGGTAGATGCATTTACAACATAAACACATATGTGTTATCAACTTGCAACCTGTCATTTGCAAGATTGTTTGATAATTAATTTCAGATAATGTAATTAAGACAATTCATTTTGCTAATATTGATGAGTTTATATCTCAGTCTTTTATTGATTGAGTTTGAAAAACTTTGGTAAAAGTTTGTTATTTATGCGGATAATGGTTTAGAGAAATTATTGATTGAACGCCTCAAATTATTACTTATGAGAACTAAACTTTCTCTTTCAACATGGGATTATGTTAATTTACGTGTTATACACATGAAGCCAATAAGTTTTAAATACTCTCCATTGCAATTGATTTTAGGTCAAAAGCTAAATATTTCTTATCTTTGAATTTCTGTATATGCGTATATGTTCCAATTGCTCCATAACGCATAAGATGAGTGAATCTTCAAAGAAAGTTGAAAATATATATTAGGACCTCCTTTTTATTATGATATATTAAATATATTGGAAATTCAATTATAACATGATTGTTATTACTATTTTGACTTGATAGTTTTCTCGACATTAGGGGGAGAGAACTAATAACTTGTAATGAGTTAAAGGGGGGAGTAATTTGAATCAAAAGTTCAATAAGGATAACTCATTAAAGTTCCAAATATGAAAATTTTCATAAAAGGACAAAATCTAGGTGGTCATATAGTGAAGGTGGGTGCTCCAGAAGAGACCCAAGACATAACTAATAAGAAGAGATTCAGGTATCTGAAACTGAATATTAAAATAGTGAAAATAAGAGATCTCGATAAGTTAGGTCAAATTGAGAAAATGTCGAACCAATAATAAAAGTGGTCGACAATGGTTTTGCATGCAATATTATTGTGGAAATAATAAAATAAAAGGAGGATATTGAATAAATCTCTTAGGAAATATAGATATGGAATAAATTGCCAAAATAAAAAGACGTAACTCAAATACAATTAAATTTATGGAGTTTTTGGACCAGCATCCAAATATCTAAAGGTATAAAGCCACTGAGGGTACAAATGAAGTAGTTTTGCAAAGGTGAAATAAGAATATGAAGTTTTTTGCTAAATCATAGCATTGATTATGAGAAGATATAATATTATTTTGTGGTGGATGCAATAATCTTTAGATATATTATTGCAGTTCATACTTGTGTCAACAACCTTTTTGTGAATCATTATATAGTAAAATTTATATTAAAATTCTTGAAGGATTTGGAATGTCAGATGAATATTGAAATATTGGGAAATTGTTTATTTATATGAATTGAAATAATTGAACATGTGGTAAAATTGACTTAGTCAATAGTAATTGAAGGAGGATTATAAAATGATCCAAAATACCTATTTGGGTTTTTATAGAAGAATATGATTAAAGTTTGTTGAAACTCTTAAAGAGATCAAAATATATTTCCTCCAAATTTTCCCTCTCATGACTTTCAAAAGAATGGTGATATAAATGCTTAGTACATACATTCAAATAGTCATTTGAAAGACTAGTATTCAAGATTGAATACGTTGAATATGAGATATTATGTGATGTTTTTATGAGGGGGAGTAAATACGCGTTGTACTCTTTTTCCCTTAATCGAGGTTTTGTCTCATTGGTTTTTTCTGGTAAGGTTTTTAATGAAGCAAGATGTTATGCGTATTATAGATATGTGTACTCTTTTTCCTTTACTAGAAAATTTTTTTCCCACAGAGTTTTTATCTTAGTGAAGGTTTTAACGAGACACATTATCTATCAATGGACATCCAAGGGGGACTGTTATGAATATCTTATTAAGTGGATGTCCATCAAGATCAAGATAAGTTTGGATGAAGTTTAAATTCTAGTAGTCATTAGAATTAGAGTTCTATTCCATTTATACTTTCTATGTCTATAAATATAGACCTTAGAGAAGCATTGTAAGACGCTTCTATTGATCAATAAAATACGCTCTCTCTCTTGCTCTCTCATTCTCTTTGTTATTTACTATCTGCCTCTTTATTTTATAACAAAAAGTTAATTTTTCCATCCATTTTCTCAAAAAACCCTTTCGATTTTCTCAATTACTCACCTCTTTGTCTGAAAAAAGTTTCATGATCGATTAGTCATCTGTTTCATGATCGAGTAGTATTCGAATCAAGATTTAGGGTTTTTCGAACATCTGTTACAAGTATTTGACTCTATTTTCTGGGTTTATTTTCATCATCAAATTAAGAATGTCATTTTTAGCATACAAGCCATCAATGAGTTTTTTTTTTTTTTTTTTAAATATCATCGATAGAGGGTTTTTGTTTTTATGTTCTTTTAAAAAAACCCTTTTGTTTGGACTAATTCTAACAAATTGATTATTTTATTTCAAATTATATATAATTTTTATTTTTAATTCGTATTATATCTATCTTTTATTTTTTTTGTTAGCATTCATGAGTGATTGGATTTTCTTCCAGCGTTTAAGAGATTGAGGGTTAAAGGTATGTCTGCTATGTGTGTTTCTTTACTGTTTGTGTATGTATGTATAATTATGTATGTTATGTACTATTATGTATGTTATGGTCTATATTGTTATGTAAGTTATGTATATTATTATGTTTGTTATGTATATATAATTATGTATGTTATGTTTACTGTTATGTATGTTATGTTTATTGTTATGTTTGTATTACTGTTTATTAATGTTTATGTACAGTTTGGTATAATGTCTTGGGATAATTGTGTGGTGCATATGCATTTGGGTGGAACTTTTGTTACAAACCCATGTGCATCCTATGTTGAAGGGGAAGTGCTGCAATGAGATTTGGACCTTGATTTTTTGTGTTATTATACTTTCTATGAGACGGTAGTGGAAGCTGGGTATAGAGTTGTGAGGAACTTTGTATATTCTGAGGGTGGGGTAGATTTAAGTAAGGGACTCTGTCTTTGCTATGATAATTTATCATTCATAGCAATGTTTAACCATATTAAACAAAACGGGTCGATACATGTATATGTTGAACACGAGGTAGACACACCTGATATTGTTGATGATACCATATTGTTGCCTGGCAATGGGAAAAAGGATGTAAATACTGGTGTTGGAGAACAGAATTGTAATGAAGAATTAAACTATAATGAGTGAGGTAATAGTGAGGCTAAGAAAACATTTACAGAGTTAGGTGGAGAATCTAATGTGAGACCAGACTTCAGTGAGAGTAGTGAGGCATGTGTTGAGAGTGGGGAAAGTAGTGAAAGCAGTGGATCCAGTGATATAGACATCTCATTAGGTAGTAGGGCTTTAGGGGCAGAATTTGAGGATGAAGAGGTGAGAAATTAAAGGATTAGTATAGAAAATGTAAAGGAAAAAAAAAACAAAGAGAATGAACAAAGGTAGGTAAAAGTAGTGAAAGGGGAGAGAAAAATGGTGAGGTTCCATTAGATGGGGGAACTGAATACGTTAATTTATCGGATCTGGGATCTTATGGAAGTGATTCAGATGGTGAGGTAATTTGTTGGAGTAACATACATGTTTGTTTCGACCCTAATAACCCAATACCACATTTGAAGCTTAGTATAATATTTAAAGGATCAAAGGAATTCAAGATTGTATTATCAAAGTATACTGTAAAGAAAAGGTTTGATATTGTACTTCTTAAGAATGAGAAGAGTAGGATTAGGGCGAAATGTAGGACTATAACATTTTTGAGCATTTTATACTTTTTTAAATATAAGTTAACTTGAAAGACTCAAATGATTCAAATAAAATTTGCGTAAATCATTTTCAAAATTACATACCTCCTAAGATTTCTCCTAAAAAACTATTAAGTCAATTCTGAAGACTTAAACTTTCATTTATGCTTAACTTTTCTAAGGAATTAACACTCTCATCTTCTAAAAGTAAACCTCAATCCGCTACCTTGTTGATTGCTCCGATCATCTGCATAGGGAATGATTTTGCCGTTTTGGTTTTCACCGGTGATTGAAGGGTCTGAATGAAGCTTCTAGAGTCTGGCTTGGTGTGTTTTGTTTATTTAGTTTTTTCGAACGGATCTTTCTTATGTTGGGTTTTGTTTCTTTCGGTTTTGTTGCTTTGGACTTGACAGATCTCTAGGCCCATTAATAATACCAAAATGGACTACATTTCAAATTCAATGTAGCACATAGCATTGCTCATGTTCTATTATATAAAAAATAATTTTTATAATCAAAATTAAAATGATAAATTTTGTAAATATTAATGATTAAATTTATCAATTTAACACTCACAATTTATTGGGGTTTAGTTTAAATTTTTTTTACTGCAGCTGGTGGATTTAATCAAATATAAGTAATGACTACAATCAGTGGAGGAGTTCTGACTTCACTTTGGCCCACCATCTTTTGGGGGTGTCTCTAGGAATGGAGAAATTCTGATTGAAGACAATAGTGGCTTCCGCGTGGGTCATGGCGAACCGTAACGACTGAGCTCAAACCAAAAGATGGGAGGAAGAGCTTGACTTCCAAAGCAATAAACTTGTTCTATATTGGGTTAATTGATTAGCCGGAAATCACTAACCATTACTATTATCAAAACCTATAGAAAAAAATTAAGCTCAAAGATGGCCTCACTTGTTTGTTTCACTACCCTTGTTCTTTCTTATGTTTGGATTGCACTCGTGGTCGCCATTTTTCCAACTTTGGGCACTGGTTCTACCAGATTAGCCACAACAGCCACGCTAGAGATGGAAGCAAAAGCTCTCCTTCATATAGGTTGGCGGAGTTGGCACGGGAATGACACTCTCGAACGTTGCACATGGGTAGGTATATCATGCAATGAAGCTGGGAGCATCACCCGCATTGTTTGTTCATGGCTTAAGGTTAATGGAAGCATCTCTCCTCTAATAGGTGCTTTTTCTTCTCTCGAGTACCTTGATCTTTCTCACAATAATCTAGCAGGTGAGTTACCTCAATCCCTTGGAAACCTTACACGTTTAAAAGAGCTCCACCTTTCCAGTAACTCTATTGAAGGTATCCCTTCTACCTTGGGCAATATGGAGAGTTTGAACCTGTTGGACCTATCGCATAATAGAATTACTGGCCCTATCCCTTCTACCTCGGGCAACTTAACCAACTAGAAATTGTTGGACCTATCTGAAAACCAAATTATTGGACCTATCCCTTCTACCCTGGGCAACTTAACCAGCTTGAACTTTTTGAACCTATCCGGAAACCAAATTACTGGTCCTACCCCTTCTACCTTAGGTAAATTAACCAATTTACATGGGTATCATTGAGGCGACGGAGGACTTTGACATCCGATACTGTATTGGGACTGGAGGTTATGGTAGTGTTTATAGAGCGCAGTTACCAAGTGGAAAGATTGTTGCCTTAAAGAAACTTCATCGTAGAGACTCAGAGGTCCTAGCTTTTGACAAGAGTTTCAAGAATGAGGCAAAAATGTTATCGGAAATACGACACAAGAACATCGTAAAACTTCATGGATTCTGTCTCCATAGACGATGCATGTTTTTAATTTACAAATACATGGCTCGAGGGAGCTTATTTTGTGTCTTAGCAAACGATGTAGAAGCAATGGAGCTGGATTGGATCAAAAGAGTCAAGATAATCAAAGACACAGCATGTGCTTTTTCTTATCTGCATCATGATTGCCACCCACCGATAGTTCATTGAGACATATCAAGCAATAACATTTTATTGAACTCCAATCTTGAGGCTTGTGTCTCGGATTTTGGCACAGCTAGACTCATTGATCCCGATTCGTCTAATCAAACAATGCTGGTTGGAACCTACGGATATATTGCACCAGGTCAAGTTTCCAAACTTTGAGTCTGTTTTTGTTTTGTTATTCTACTTTGGGTTGTAAGTATGCCTTGTAGGTATTGAAAACTAAGCCCCGAGTCTTACACCATAATGAAAAGTGGCATCTTAGCTATTTTTCAAGTGCTTGTTGTTAGAGATTAGCAACAGTTTATGCATATAGTGCCATGAATTATCAAGTGCTGAAACTGTCGATTTTAAGGGTTTCTTTTGTTGTTAAATGCAGAACTTGCTTATACTATGGTTGTAACTGAAAAATGCGATGTTTATAGCTTTGGAGTATTGGCACTTGAAATGCTCATGGGAAAGCATCCTGGTGAACTCTTGGTATCACTATCCGCATCATCGTCCAAGAATATGATGTTAAGTGATATTTTAGATCCACGTTTATCGCTTCCAAGCGATCGAAGAGTTGCAAAGGATATTGTTTTTGCTGCAACAATGGCCTTTGCTTGCTTAAGGCCGAACCCAAACTTTCGACCAACAATGAAGTGTGTGTCTCAAGAGTTACTTTCCCTGAAAAGACCAGTAGCAGATCGTCTCCAAGCTATCTCTCTGCTTCAACTCAAGGACCATGATCTGTATATGGATGATGAAGGCAGAATTCCATCTCAGAATTTGGGGGAAATTGTCGAAATCCAAGCTAGTTCTTCTACTTGATTTTCATGTATAGCATTATTTGAACAATGCAAGGCATCACTGTGTTATTTGATCTCTTCACTTCCGGTCTTTCCATTCAATATCAGATGCTTGTTAATTCTATCATTATAATTTTGTATTTGGATTTGCAGGTCTGTTATTATCAATAATTCTAGTGATTTAGAAACCAAGTCTTATTAATCAGTACTCTTACAAAAGTTCGAAACAAATTAAAATGGATCATGTTCTGCAAATCCCTAATAGTCAGCCCTGTATAAGCATACGCTATTTTCACCTTACGTCACGTAAGTAATTTTATCTTGAATTTCAGGATTTTAATTTTAAATTATTTTTTTTTCAGTATGAAAATACTGATATGATATAAAATTATTAAAAAATAGATACAGATAATGTGGCATCGGTGTTTCATACAATCCCTTCTCAAAACAGAGAATTGATAGTATATCATGTCTTATCTTTATATTTCATTTTCTTCAAATTTTACAATATAAATGAGTTGCTTTATAAGATAACTCGACAAATCCCACTAATACAACTTTGAAACATGAAATATATTTCATGTACACAAAATAAATTAACTAAACATGTCGATTTTTACCTAAACACATCAAAATATCTACAATTAAGATTGATTTTACCTAACAAACACGCACTCATCACCGATAGCATGCACTACGGATACATTCCGCAGACATATTCTGCATTACTTCAACCTGCCATATAGATCGCGACTCATGTGTTCGCAAATTTTTTCTCACTTAAAAAGATCATCAGGCTTGTTGCATATGAATCGTTCGTATCATGACTGTCCACATAAAATTTTGCATGTTCACGTAATGTAACATATTATTGCAAATCTTCAACCCAACATCTGTAAAGGAGGCAAATTTTAATATCTTTAATCTTCAACTAGTTTAGACGTGTTTAAGTACTTATATTTTGTTAATATTAAATTATTTTTATCGTTGGACTATATCTAAAACCATGAAATTGTATTCTCCCATTTGGCTTTGCCCAAACTTCTATTTTTTTTTTCATAAGAAACGTTGAACACATTGTTCATGTAGGCGGCCAATAATTTTCGTAATAACTTTACAAAAAGTCATTATTTTTAATACGCATAATAACCTTTTTAGGCCATTTAATTTTATAAAAAAAATCACTTTAATCTTCAATTATTTTTTATCTTTTTTAATCATTGAACATGCATTTTTTTTTTTCAAATCATTTCAAATTGGATAAAAAAGTTAAAGTTTGTTAGCTTTGCATACATATAGATTATCATGTTTAATTTTTTAAAATTTAAAAAATATTAAAAAATATTTTTATAGTTTTATATTTTTTGAATAATTTCAATGATTTTTAATTTTTTTAAAAAAATATCATTTTTATAATTGTTTTTAAAATTTTTAAAAATTAATTAAATATCGATTTGTCATCTACATCAGCAAAATTAAAAAAGATTTACTTTGCCATCTATTTTAAGGTGATTTAATAAAAAAAACACAATTTTAAAGATTAAAATAATAAAGAGTTAAAATATTTTTTTTATAAGATTAGAGGGTCAAATAAATCATCATCTTCTGAGCATATTTTCAGACGAAACATAATGAGAAAAATTAGGGTTTAACATAATCATTATTCCAAGGAAAGATAATATAACAGTGAGCGCCTTGTTTTTAAAAAGTGATAAAAAAGACAAATTATTTTCTACCAATGAAACGTTGAATACATTTGTTCATGCATCTGTTTTTTGCATTTTAGAAGCAAAAGGCTACAGCCTTCACTTTACGAGATTAAACGGAAGATGCTTTCATACTAGATTTTATTCTTTCCAATAGTTTCACATATAGGCAAATGTTGGATCAAGTCTTTATATATATGTATGTATGTATATGTTTTTACCGGCTCTTTAGAATTAGCTAGAGAGTTGGGAGTAAATTAAGCTTCAATCCTGATCTTAATAGCTATGGCATTCTCTTTTTACACTGGTTTTGTTATTTTACTTTTTTCACTCTCTATAACAGTGAGGAGCAGTGGGATTATTAGAGCAACAAACGATGATTAAGAATCTCTTGTAGCAGAGGCAAACACATGGAAGGCAACAGGGTGGTGGAGTAACTACAGCAACAGAGGTGTTCACCATTGTACACGGCCTGGTGTCAGATGCAGTGCTGCTGGAAGTGTCATCGAGATTGCTCTTAGTGACCATGGTCTGAATGGGAGTATAACACCTCAAATAGGAGCACTTTCAAAGCTCAAATACCTCAACCTGTCCTGGAATGGTCTTACAGGTGAGTAACCTTCTTCACTTGGAATCCTCACTCAATTGGCAGTGCTCGATGTTTCTTATAATGAAATTCATTCCATTCCCATGGCAATTGAGAAGATGGAAAATCTTGTTTCTCTAAATTTGACGAGGAACCTCATTATTGATATGCCTTCAGCTATAGGTATTTTGACCAATCTCACCCACTTGATTATGACCTCTAATCCATTGCGGAGCATCATCCCTCCCTAAATATGGAACCTGAAAAAGCTAATGACTCTCCACATTGATCATTGCATGCTTAGTGGTCCCATTCCTTCAAATATTGGAAAGCTAAAGAGTTTGGTTGATCTCGGTCTCTCAAACAACATTCTTAGTGGATCCATTCCACAGGAAATTGGGAGACTAACGAATTTGGTTACACTGGATCTATCTGTTGAAATATCAACATCAACTTATTGGAAAATAAGTTTAAGTGGTTTGTTAGTAGGAATGAATCCCACATTGCCTAGGAACAAAAGACAAATGAGTTATGAATCTCATATCCCATATTGCTTAGATAAATAAGGACAGTAAGATCTTGGGTCTATATAAAGAGCTATGTACTATGTATTATTCACATCAAGAAATAAGTCAAGTGTTGAATTTTTCATTTGATTTCTTCCTTCTTTCTCTTAGTGTTTTTGAGCTTTTGTTGGGCTGTGGGGTGTTCAACAATTGGTATCAGAGTCAAGTTACGTGTTAATTTTCTTTGTGGCTTTAGTATAGTCTAATCTGTCACATTAGAAAATAAGTTTTCACTGTTGCTTGGTTACTCATTTGCCTATAGGTGTGGTGGTGTGAGAGTGCATGTTTAGGAAAGTTCTGGCAAGGAAAGATTTGGTATTTAAGTGATGTCGTTACTTCCAAAAGTGAAGAAGAATGTGATGTAGAAGCATTCTTTGCAGTAGAAGAGGAAGAACTAGCTCTTATGGCAATAACACCAAGTACAATTGGTTATGAAAATGATTAGATCATTGACTCGGGTTGTTCAAACCATATGATTGGAGATAAAGAGTTATTATCAGACTCCGGTATTCTCAAAAGAGAATTACAGTCTTCTAAGGTTAAGTTGAGTCTAGATGAAACTGAAATTATTGACGATGAGGGAGAAGAAAGCGAAACTCAAAGTCCGTGGAAAACTAGCTTTCACTACCAACCGATCGAAGAAGGTGAGCCTAATGGAATAGAAGAACCAATATCACTAAGAAGATCAACAATGCCAAATTCCAAATATGCTAATGTTGCCATAGTAGAAAAAACTGATTAGAGTGAGCCAATGGAGACCCGTGGGACGGCCAGAAAACAGAGTCGTTTGAGGGACGTACTGTTGACTTTGGAAAGTCGAGTGATCACTCTTGAAGAGTCCATAAGGGACGTCAAGGAGAAGATCGATGAAGTTAAGGAGGGACTCCCAAGTGGCTTGCAATTCATGAAAGAACAGCTGAGAGAGTATGTATGGGATACTCTTGGTTCCTTAGAAAACAAAGATGACGAGGAAGGATGATGCTCTTGAGGCAACGGTAGTAGCCTTGAAGGAAGAAATCACCGAGCTTAAGGGGGAGCTCAGGATTTACAAGGTTGCATTTGGTAATGAAATGTTGGCTTCGACACTGAAGCAATAGGCGATGAATGTGCCCAAACAGAAAGGGTTTAAAGGGGCAAGGTCCGCAAGTGAAGTGGATAACTTTCCTTGGGTAAAGTTCCAACAGGAATTCAAGGCACAGTTTTACCTAGAGTATGCCAAGAATGAAGCTCAAGCAAGGTTATGGTGGCTTACGCAACGAGGATTGGTTAGGAAGTATGTGCGGGAGTTTAGTGAATTCATGCTCCAGATTTCTGATTTGAGCGAAAAGGAAGTATTTTTCTCTTTCACGAATGGGTTGAAACCATGCGCGAAGCAAGAATTCCAACGTCGAGGTGTCAAAGAACTTACCAGAGCCATGATGGTGACAGAGTCCTTAGTGGAACTTGATCTGAGTAGAGACAGGTTCGAATCTTCCAAGCCCAATGGGAAGGGCAATGGTGGGGGAGACCATGAGGAAGATTATGTTGGACATAGCGATTATGGCAGTGGTAGTAGTAGCGACGGTGGGAAACCACAACATGAGAAGTGGAGACCTAACAACCCGAAAGAGAAGAGGAGCAAGATGAGATACTACCTTTGTAGAGGACCGCATATAAAGAAGAACTGCCCAAAGTTATCTTTGTTTTCGGCTATCAAGAGGAATGATGAGCTGGAGGAAGGGAAGCCTGTTAAGAAGAAAGCATCGATGATTAATTTGATGGTACTCATTCCTGCCAAGAGGGATGGCAAGGATGGTTGATGTTTGTAAACATCAACATTGTAGACCAGAAGAATAATGTTCGTGTTGACACGGGCATGATACACAAAAAAGAAGTTGGTGTTGAGGGGGAGTGTTGAAATATCAACACCAACTTATTGAAAAATAAGTGTAAGTGGTTTGTTAGTAGGAATGAATCCCACATTGCCTAGGAACAAAAGACAAATGAGTTATGAATCTCATATCCCACATTGATTAGATAAATAAGGATAGTAAGATCTTGGGTCTATAGAAAGAGCTATGTACTATGTGTTATTCACACCAAAAAATAAGTCAAGTGTTGAATTTTCCATTTGATTTTTTTCTTCCTTCTCTTAGTGTTTTTGAGCTTGTGTTGGGCCGTGGGGTGTTCAACACTATCCTCCAATATGTTTTCGGGTCCCATCCCATCTTCTTTCACCAACCTAACCAATCTATAATCGTTGCTCCTTCGTCGCAACCAACTTAATAGATCCATTCCACAGGAAATTAGGAGACTAACGAATTTGATTACATTGGATCTATCTTATAATATGCTTGTTGGTCCCATCCCTTCCTCATTAGGTCAATTAAAGGATCTCAGATCTCTTTATTTGACTTCAAACAAAATTTTTGGTCCACTCCCATCAAGTTTGAGTAATTTATCCAGACTGGAATCGTTCTCCCTTTATCAAAATAAAATAAATGGTTCCATCCCTTCAGCAATAACAAATCTTAAGAGGTTGACTAACTTGGATCTTGGTGCCAATAACTTGAGTGGTCAAATCCCTTCATTTCTTGGTCTTTTACCCATCTTGAGTCTTTTGTGGCTTGACTCAAATCTTTTTGAAGGTTTCATCCCATTAAATATTGGAAAATTAAAGAACCTGACTTTATTGTATCTCTCTAAAAACAAACTCACTGGCTCAATCCCTTTATCTCTTCTTCATTTACAAAATTTATGGTCTCTAGTCATGGCTTCGGATCTTTTGGAAGGTCCCATACCCGATGAAATTGAGAGTTTGAATGCCCTGATATACTTAGATCTCTCGAACAACAAATTGAGTGGATCCATTCCAACTCAGATTGGTAATTTGTCAAATTTACAATTCTTAAATTTGGTAAACAATAACTTGAGTGGAAGGATTCCCCTACAAATTGGTGGCTTATCTCTAAACTAGCTTCATCTAAACCATAACATCATTAGTGGAAATATACCTTCTCAACTCAATTCCCAAAACATTGATCTCAGCCATAACCTTCTCCAAGGAGTGATACCTTCCCAATTTGGGAATTTAACTCATTTAAACATCTTAGATCTCAGTTGGAATAATCTAACGGGCATGATTCCCAAATTTCCACTTTCTGTGGGGAACCTCAATTTGTCATTTAATTCACTACGGGGTCCAATTCTGAATGGATTATTGCATTTTGCACTCGACACATTTTTCAGGCAACAAGGATTTATGTGGTTCCATTCAAGGCTTCCTTCCTTGCCCTTCATCACCAAATGTAAACCGAGAAAGAAATATCAAAGTAGTGAAGCACAATCTGCTTGTTGTTATTCTGGTTCCAACTTTGTTATTTTCTGTCTCAACTTTTGCATTGGTGATATTCATCCTATTCCGACGATATAGAGCTAAAGCTTTCAAGACATCATCAACGCCATAGAGGATTTTGATATCAAATATTGCATTGGAACTGGGGGTTATGGTAGTGTCTACAGAGCAGTCTTACCAAGTGGCAAAGTTGTTGCTTTGAAAAAACTCTGTCGATTGGAAGCTGAGCAGCCAGCTTATGATACAAGTTTCCATAATGAGATCAAGTTTTTAACAGAAATACGACACAAGAACATCATCAAGCTCCATGGGTTTTGTCTCTACAATCGTTGCATGTTCTTGATTTATGAATATATGGAAAAGGGAAGCTTGTTTTACACCTTGAGCTTTGATGAGGAAGCTGTGGAATTGGATTGGACCAAAAGAGTGAACGTTGTCAAAGGTGTCGCACATGCTCTATCTTACATGCATCATGATTGCAACCTTCCAATGGTTCATCGAGATATCTCAAGCAATAACGTTTTGTTGAACTTGGAATGGGAAGCTTTTGTTGCTGATTTTGGGATTGCAAGATTTCTTAATCCTAATTCATTTAATCGAACTATAATTGTTGGAACGTACGGATATATTGCCCCAGGTTGTGTACCTTCACTCTCTTTTCCCCTTTTTATTTAGCTTCATTCATTCTTAGCTTGTACTGAATATTTGTTTTGAATTACATATTAGAATAATATGAGGGAAACAATTGGGAAAAGAAAATTTAACAAAGATAAAATATAAATAAAATTTTTGTTCTAACTTGATATTAGAGAATTCAAATGCAACTATACATGCTCCTACAATTGAATGTACAATATAAATTAAAATCTATTTTAACTTTTTTTTTTGTTTTAATTACAGAACTTGCTTATTCATTGGTTGTGACTGAAAAATGTGACGTATATAGCTTTAGAGTGTTGGCATTGGAAATATTGATGGGAAAGCATCCTGGTGAATTTCTGTTAGTACTATCATCATTGTCGTCGCCATCTAGTGTCCAAAATGTCATGCTAAATGAAATTTTGGACCCTCGATTATCACTCCCAAGAAGTCGAAAAATGGTAGGAGACATTGCTTTCATTGCTATGATTGCTTTCGCATGCTTACGGGCCAAACCCAAATCTCGACCAACGATGAAATTAGTGTCTCAAGAATTTCTACGTATTAAGTCTCCAATTTCAATGCCTCTTCATGAAATATCTCTTATCGAGCTTAAGAATAATGAGATGTTTATGAACTGTGAAGGTTACAAATAAACAAATAGTAGTTAATCGGGTACTTTATTTTTAAGATCTCTTAAATATCTATTGGAGTATATCCAAATTCCAATCATATGAGATTGTAATAACATGCCTTTATCTAGTTTATTAATAGAGGATTGTAATAAGACGCCCGGGTAACTCATTAGCTATAAAATGAATAAATAAGAGATTGTAACTTGAAAAAGAATGTTAAAATCGATATTTACATCTGCTGCATATATCACTCAAACAATTATGTAATTAATTACGAAAGTTGCATCCAATTATAATGGTAAAAAGGGTTAAATTTGCTATTAGTCCCTGTACTTTACAAAAGTTGTGGTTATGTAATTAAAATTTATACTATCAAATATGACATAAAAAATTATGATGTAATTAAAAAAAATAAAAAATTATGGTGTAATGTATATATTATAAATACAACATCAGATTCTGGTACACCTCATGATATGAGTGAAAACAATTATGTAACAAATATATTTATAAAAAAAATACAATATAAATGAGGTTTTGTTTAAAATGATTAAATTAAAATATTAAAATCTATGGGATCTTGTGTTCAGATCCAATTATGTATATATTTGTTACAAAATGACGGATATTTAGTAATTTACTAATTGACCTGAGATCCGGTTGATAGGTGACATGATTCCAATTCAATTAATCATTTAATATATAATATTAATATAGATTTACATAGTAGTATAGTAGATTTATAAGATAGATAGATAAACTCTATTTTAATATGTTTATATATTTCAATGTTATAACACAAACTATTTCATCCACATTAGTGTTTGTATAAATTGATGTCGTTGATTGAGTTGACGTCATAAAGTTTACTCGATATCAACTCTAAAAAAATGACAATATCATGATAAATAATTAGAGTGTATTTAATATTACTAATTTAATATATTTACCTATTTAAATTTTCTTTATTCGTAATTTGATGTATTTAATATCGTGATGAGAATAGCTTCCAGTTTATGAAAAAGACAAGTCATTAGCATAATACAAATCAAGTTTTGTTAGACAATGAGTAAAGATTTTGAAAGTCAAATATATCCAATAATTCAGTTTTATATGTATTTAAATAAGCTAAAGTTTGAGAATCGGGAGTGCAGCTTCAATTCTAAACTTAAATGTGAAAGCGTATTTGAATCTATCGATTTTTTAAAATCTTTGAATTTTGTAGTTTTGATATTCTAAATTAACACATAAGTATTTTACAGAAAACGACTCTCTTTTTTCTGAAGATGGGATGTCAGAAAAGTTACGTATGTGTAATTTGAGAGATCATAGCCATAATACATAACTTTTACATGTTAACTGTAATTTCTAATTAGCCCATCATAAATTAGAAATTAGTTATTAGAGTATCTACATATATTTAACTCATACTTTATTTAATAACTCAAGCCCAATAAACTTTTACCAAATTAAACCACTTTTAATTGTGACTAACCTTTTATGATATGATGGTAAATTGATAAGGGATAGAACTAAAATGTTTTAATCTCTAATTACTTATACATCTAATTGTTTGTTTGGACTTGCAGTCAGGGCGTTTGTTCAATGGGATAATTCCATTTATAGCCCTTTCCTAAAATTAAAAGAGCAAATTTAGTCCTTGTTAACATTCAATTAAATGGAAAAAAATCATAAGTTTAGTACTTTTGAAAAATTAATAATTTAATTTACTTTGAACATTTTAGTAAAATTATTTTAAAATTTGGCCTCCACAAATTTTATAATCTTATCCCCTAAACAAAATTTCTGACTTTACCCTTACTTACTTTGATGTATTTATGTAAAAAAAAAAAAATGTTTCATTTGAATCACCAATCTTTTAATTTTTTTTAATGGTACAAAATAAATAATTTCTATAGGATTACCTCAAAGATATATATATATATATATATGTTCAGCCCCTCTCTTAAACCTTATCAAACATGCAATTTGCAAGGAGAAAAACAAACTTTATGAGAGCACATTTTCAAATAAAAGAAGACTATAACTTTTTCTTATTTAGACATTCAATTGGAATTCATTTTGCTACATTTAAATATTAAAAATAACTTACTACGTCTTCTTTACTTAAAGGTAGGTTTGGTTAGTGAAATTTAATATTACGATTCAATAAGAAAAGCAACAAGATCGATATTAGAATAAAAAACACAACAAGATCGATATTAGTATAAAAAACACAACAAGATCGATATTAGAAAAATTAGGGTTTAACATTATCATATTACTTTATTAGAATGTTCAGGGAAGAATAATCCAACATTGAGCTCCATGTTTCTAAAAGTGATCAAAATTCATATCAATTTGTTTTCTAAAAATGTTTTAAGTTTGAAGGGTTTTTTCTTTCGGAGTTTCGAATATTTCTTTTGATTTTTTTATTTTTATATCCGTTTTATATATTAAAGAAATTTCTTTTTATCTGCGATTTTTTAAATACATCAAAACCGATATTAAAATAAAAAACGCATCAAGACCGACATTAGAATAAAAAACACAACAAGATTAATATTAGAAAAATTGGGGTTTAACATTATCATTATTGCTTTATTAGAAGCTTCAAGGAAGAATAATACAACATTGAGCTACATGTTTTGCAAAAGTGATCAGAAGTCAAATCAATTTGTTTTATAAAAATGTTTTATGTTTGAAGGGTTTTTTCTTTCAAAGTTTCAGTTTTTTTATTCTCTTCATTTTTATACTCGTTTTATATATTAGAGAAAAAAATTTTACCCGTAATTTCTTTATTTTCTTTTGAAAAGTTTTTTTTTTACGTAAAATTTGTGTATTTAATCTTTTAAATTTTTTTATTTATTTTACTTGTTCGTTATTAATACGAGTTTATCTCCAACAATACATATGTGGAATCAATGATGTGAAGTTATAATAGTTTGGCTACAATTTCCACGGAGAAAAACAACCTTTATGAGAGCACATTTTCAAATAAAAGAAGACTATCACATTTTCTTATTTAGACAATCAATTGGACTTCATTTTCTACCTTCAAATATAAAAATTAACCTACCACGTCTTCTTTACTTCAAGGTAGGTTCGGTTAGTCAAATGTAATATTACGACTCGTAATATTACATTTCGGAATAAAATTATTTTATTTAAATTCTCAACATTTTGATCATTTTTTAATTTTACATTTTTAAATAATGTCAAAATGTTATAATATAGGGTGTAATCTCATTACAACTTATTCTTTTTATGTTTTTTTAGGTTACGGGGCAATTTGCCCTTTGATTTTTTTTATTTTACTTAAATTATTTTTTCAACCAATTTAGCCAATTAGTTGAACTAATTCTCGAGACCTTGAATAGATGTCTACTGATTCCTCAAAGTTATTTCAGTGTTCTGGAATCTAGTTTCTAACACTAATAAGGTTGCTGAAAACCCGTAAGGAGGGTTAATCTTTGATTTCCTTGACCACCCCAAGAACAACTCGGATGATTCTTCCATCATAGGGTATAACTGTTTTTATATGGGTTATTTTGAGGCCTATAATTATTACTAATAAATTCAATTTGCTCATGCTCCATGTTAGACTTAAAGGGCAAACATTCTAGATTTATCATCCCCACTCCAGTCGCATCACATTGCATTACCGGATTCACCCATTTACTGAAACTAAATCTACCAATTTTTTTACTAAGAGGTTCATCCTGACTCGCCAACATAGCAACTACATCTATATTAAAAACACCAGTTGCCTTAGTAGGCTTTGTTCTCATAACCAATCTCATTATCTTCAAACCGTTGTAAATTTGAACTTGTAACCACAAAGGTAACCCATGATGAGGACACCTTCTTAAGAGACCCTTAAGTCTCTCTCATATACCATACAATGTCTCAAGGTCAAATTGAGCAAAAGAAGAGATATCATTCATCAACTTAGTTGTTTTAGCCGATGGAAAGTACTTCAACAAAAACATTTTAGTCATCTTAGCCCAAGTGGTGACGAAACCCCGTGGAAGTGAATTCAACCATTGTTTTTCCTTGTTCCTCAAATAGAATGGAACAACCATAAGCATATGGCATCATCAGTAACGCCATTGATCTTAAATGTGTCACAGATCTCCAAAAAGTTAACTGAATGAGAATTCAGATCTTCATATTGCAACCCATCAAACTGAACATATTGTTGCACCATCTAAATAATATTCAACTTAATCTCAAAATTAATTGCAGCAATAGTCGATCTGGCAATACTCAGTTCAGCTCCAACTAGAGTGGGCTTAGCATAGTCATACATAGTTCGAGGAGCAGGATGTTGCGGATTACCAAGATTAATATTCATCTTCACAGTAATGTCCTTTTACTCTTTACCGTTTATGAAAATATGTTGTTCACCTTGCCTAGTTTCTCTAACCTCTTTCTGATTTCTACAAGCAGTGTTTTTGATCTCATTGTAAAAAATTAATGGTTCCAATCAGTTGCCTCTAGTTATAAACGAAGGGAACCAATAAGAAACAAACAAAAAGAAATCAGAATTTAAAAATTAAAATAAAAAGTATTAAAATTAAAATTAAAATGGCTAAATTAATAGAAATAAAGTTTTCTTAATATTGTAGTCACTGACAATGGCACCAAAAACTTGATGGTAACAAAACTAACTAAAAATTTAACTAAGACTAGTGCACCTATCAATTAGTTTTATAGTTAAAGTGAGCATCGTTCTCACGAGGACTACAAGTACTAGTAATTACCGTGTTTCTATTATTTAACCGAATAATTTAAATGATCAATTAAATACTAAAATTAACTAATTTAATTAACTAACGAATATGACGAAAAACAAACCACAAAAATAATCGAATAACAACCAACAAATGAAACATTATCCAAGAAAAAATACGCATGAATTTCAATAGTCATTGTCAATCTAAATTAAACAATTTCAATATCTCTTTCGAGCATAAAAGCAATTAACTCTAGGTTGATTAATTGAAATTTGTTTCTAATTAAAACTCCTATTATTGCATTAACTCATGTTATGTTGTGGATTCCTTTATTAGATTTGACACTAATCCGGTAGATTTATGTCATCTTATTTCTAGGATTGCATGCAACTCTACTCAATTACACAAGATTTAATCTTAAACAGGGTCTATTCAACCACCGATTTACACACATCGAACATGGATCAATGCTCTAGAAATATCAAACCAAGAATTAAGCACACATAATTGAGAACAAGAAACTAAGTATTTATTGCGGAAAATAGAAATCAAACGACAGAATTCATCATAAGGTTCATCTCCCTTAGATATTTAGAAAATTAGTCCATGCTCGAAAATAAGACAATCCAAGATACAATATAACCGAAAGAAATAAAAAAAACTCATGATAAATTCCTATGAAATGAATTAGGAATCTTCAATCTTGACAAAAATCTTTTTCAAAGTCGGCTTCAATGATATTTTTTGAGTTGTTTTCTTGAGTATTCTTTAACGATTCCCTCATATCTTCTTATTTTTGTCATATATGTCTTAAATGATGTTTCGTTGTTCATTGCACAATTCCATAAAATCGACACGCCCTTCCACACGATTGTGTCTGGCCGTGTGAAAAGGTGTAGCTCGTGCGACTCCTTCAACTTGTTTTGATGCTTCAGTTTTCGCTTCTTTTTCTCCTAAGTGCTCTATTACGCACTTAAGCATGAATTTAAAGGATTAGGAGCATAAAATTCACAATTAACTTCAGATAATTATCCAAAATATGTTAAGAATGACGCTAAAACATATTATTTTTAGCTCTTATCATAACATTTAATTAATTGTTTTTAAATTTTAAAAATAGTAAAAATAATTTTTATAGTGTTATACTTTTTAAATAATTTTAATGATTTCTAATTTTAAAAAATTAATTAAATGTTGATATGTTATCCATGTCAACAAAGTTAAAAAATGTTAATTTTTTCATATATTTTGGGGTGATTTAATAAAAAACACAAGTTTAAGGGTTAAAAATGTGAAAAAAATTAAATAGAAAATTAAAACAATATTTAAAAAGTTGGAGAGTCAAATAAATAATTATTATTTTTAACATAATCATTATTCCAAGGAAGAATAATAGAACACTGAGGACCTTGTTTTTTAAAAGTGATAAAAAGACAAAGCAATTTTGGTCTTCATTTTCTACCAATGAAAAGTTGAATACATTTGTTTATGTATTTGCTTTTTGCATTTTAGATGCAAAAGGCTACAGCCTTCACTTTACTAGATTAAACCAAAGATGCTTTCATACTAAATTTTGTTTTGTTAAGGTTGTGTGATACAAATTTCTATTAAATAAAAAAAATATAGTGGTAAGATAAGGGATTTGTGGGGGCAAAGGTCGAGGACCGAAAATTGGATTGCCTCCACGGTATGTTACAAACTGTACAAATAGAATTTGTATAGAAATACACTTTTTCTATTTGATATTGATTAGAATACGATGTTTCAATATTATTACATTGCTTCTACTAGACATTGAATATTTTTTCTCTCCAACCCATGGTTGTTTTTCGAAAGAATTTTCACGTAAAATATACGTGTTCTTTCTTTTTTTTCCTTTACGATCGTTTTATATTGTCATTATCCACGTTAATTTAACAAGTTTCCTAAAGTAATCAATAGGAAAATATTGGGTAACCTTGAAGAACACATATAGGCAAATGTTGGATCAAGACTTTGTACTTAATTTCAAATCAATGTTGGATTCATTAGGGGTTTTTCCTAATGAACTTTTTGTATGTGGAGTCGAGTACTGTTATATTCCTAAATATTAATTGTAAAAACGTGAAATAAAATTAATTTTATAGTAGATCAAATAATCCCCTCATGTCTTTATATATATGTATGTATATGTTCTTGCTGGTTCTTCAAAATTAGCTGGAGAGTTGGGAGTAAAAGCTTCAATCCTGATCCTAATAGCTATGGCATTCTCTTTTTACACTTGTTTTGCTATTTGACTTTTTCTACTCTCTATAACAGTGAGGAGCTGTGAGATTACTAGAGCAACAACTATTGATTCAGAATCTCTTCTAGCTGAGGAGAAAACATTGATGGAAACTGGGTGGTGGAGTAACTACAGCAACATAGGTGTTGACCATTGTACATGGCCTGGTGTCAGATGTAGTGCTGCTGGAAGTGTGATCGAGATTGATCTTAGTGGCCTTGGTCTGAATGGGGGCATAAAACCTCAAATAGGTGCTCTTTCTAAGCTCAAACACCTCAACCTGTCTTTGAATAACCTCACAGGTGAGTTACCCTCTTCAGTTGGAAACCTCACTCAATTGGCAGTGCTTGACGTTTCTTATAATGAAATTGATTCCACTCCCTTGGAAATTGAGAAGATGGAGAATCTTGTTTCTCTAAATTTGACGAGGAACCTCATTGTTATATACCTTCAGCTATAGGTCTTTTGACCAATCTCACCCACTTGATTATGGCCTCTAATCCATTGCGGAGCATCAACCCTCCCCACATATGGAACCTGAAAAAGCTAATGACTCTCCACCTCAGAAACTGCCAGCTCTATGGTTCTATTCCACCAAATATTGGAGAGTTGAAGAGTTTGGTTAGTCTCCATCACTCGAACAACATGCTTGTTGGTCCAATCCCATCTTCTATCACCAACCTAACCAAGTCGTTGCTGCTTCATCGCAACCAACTTAATGGATCTATTCCACAAGAAATTGGGAGACTGAAAAGTTTGATTACATTGGGTCTAAATTCTAATATGCTTGTTGGTCCAATCCCATCTTCTGTCAACAACTTGACCAATCTTGCATAGTTGGTTCTTGATGACAACCAACTTAATGGATCCATTCCACAAGAAATTGGGAGGCTAACGAATTTGGTTACCCTGGATCTGTCCTGCAATATGCTTTTGGATCCAAATCCAATTATGTATATATTTTTTCTAGATTTTATATAAAATTATAACACATATTAGTATACTAGATTTATAAGATAGACAAACTTTATTTTAATATTTTTTATATATTTTAATGTTATAACACAAGCTATTTCATTCCCATTCTTGATTTATCACATTCTTAGAAGCTTAAACAAAGAAATACAAAAATATTCAAAAAAAAAAATAATATAAAACATCTTTTATAGTTAAGGGTGAGTAAAATCCAATTCGATTCAAAAAAACGCAAAAAATAATTTAAATTTTTAATTAAACAGTTCAAGTTATTTGAGTTGTTGGACCCCAATTTGTCTGGGCCCAACTCAAAACCCAAAATAAGCCAAAGAAACAAATTTTAAATTTAAATTTAAAATGTCTAATACATTTTTGGATTTAAATTTATTTAAATTTAAAAGGGTCCAATTACATGCCTAATTTACAAAACCCAAAATTTACAACCCAATTTGACCCAATATTTAAACCTAAAGTCAAACCCTAAGCAGATCACTTGCATTGCTGCCACCCCTACCCTGAACATTCAGCTTCTGTCACGTCAGCACCGTCACCAGCAACTTGCCACCACTGCCACTGCAACCTGTAAAGGAGAAAAGACAATAATTAGTTGCAAAAAAAACAAATTAGCATGATTGTAAACAAGGCTTTAAAAGCCAAATTAAAATATGTTGTAGAGGAGGTTTTTTTTTCGAAATCAATACAGAGACAAAATACATTTTGAATCAATAAAAAAAATAAGAGGCAATTGATATTAGAAACAAAGATCAAATATCCAAGCATCCAAACTTTTAGTATTCTCAAGGCATAGAATATATATTTATTATCATTTATTATTCATGTAACATCCGCGTTCTTGAATCAGATTTGAGTGATAAAATAGAATTGAGAATTAGAAATGTTTAGTTGAAGTAATGAAGGTTAGAAAATTTTAAGGATTAAATAGTAAAGGAGAGAAAATATTGAGGATTAAATAGCGAATTATCTAAATTGAATTTTGAGTCATCATGGGAATTAGATTGATTGAGTAGGGGCAAAAGAGTAATTTGGTGGAAGATATTTTTGGAGGCAAAGTTTTGGGATAAAGTGTAAAGTTGGAAGGCACAAGGACTAAAAGTGCAATTTTACCATTTTTCTTAAGTGAGATATTTTAAGTGAGAATTCTAGAGAATTTGAGAGAAGAAAAAGTGATTAAAAATATGAAAATATCATCTTTTCATTAAGTAGCCGTCCATGCCCTTTTCTTCCATTTTTAACTTTTGTTTTTATTCCAAATAGGTCCTTCCATCAGTTTTAAGCTTTCCAAACTCCAAAACCTTCCATTTCCTTTGGAATTTCTAAAATAAAGCCATAAAAGAGAGTTATTAGACACCTCAAATCACGTATAGAGTTACTTTTTGGGTGTTAGAGAGATAAAGGACTAAATTAAAAAATTTTGAATTCAAGGGTTAAGGTAAGAAATGGTTAAATTCTCATGATATACATGTATTTTACTGTTATTTAGCATGAAATTATTGTATTATATCTTATAGCTTATATGTGTTTATGTGAAATTGAAGAAAAAGAGGAGAGGCAAGGATCAAATTGAAGACAAAGGAAAAGAATAAAGCAAGGGGTAAAAGAGAGGAAATTCAGCCTTTTTGTTGTAAGTACTACAAGAATTTTAGTTTATAGTCTATTCTCCATAATATATTTGAATTTTTAGCATGGAAATTGTTGTTTAATTATGTGTTATAAAGATGATTAAATGAGGTTAAAGTAGTGAAACAAGAGAAAGAAAATGTTTTCATTGAAACAGATTGGATAGAATCAGAGGATTAACTTCGAAAATTCACTAAAAATTGTATATAACGAGTTAAGTGTCAAATTATATATGTAATTAAATTTTATTGAGTCTAGTTTCATATGGAAGAAATAGTGAATTAAAAAGAGTTGTATATTTTGAGATATACTAGTTTTTGTGTAAAAAGGCCAGGGTAGGTTCGAGTTCCCCTGTTTTGACTTTGAAAAATCATAGAAAAATGTAGAAAAATCATTAGAGGCTGAAATTTATATGGATAAATCCTTAATGAGTCTATTTTCAAAAGAAATAGACGGAAAAATCATTTGATCTCTGTAATAAAAGATAAATAATTTTTAGTGAAGAAAGGTCGAAACTATCAGGTAGCAGGGGAGGGATGAATTGAAAGAATTTACTGTACAAATTGGCTAAAGTAAAAATTCTGGAAATTTTATGGTAAAAAGATGATTGAGTCTAGTTTCAGAAACATCAAGCAGATTATAATTTTTAATTTTGTAGCTCAAGATATAAATAATTTAGTGTCTGTGACGTAAGTGGACAGCTTTGAAAATTAATGTGAAAATAAGAGTAAGGAGGTATATGATGATTATGTATATGTGAATAGAAATGTAAATGTGATATGTGAAATAATGAGAAATGATGAATATGAGAAATTAAGCCCATGTAGACGAGTTAGAACCGTTGTGATAATAGTGGCATGCCATTAAGGAACACTAGCGCGCCCTCTGTTTAGCACGTTTCGTGCCCTCTGTTTAGCACTATGTGTGCCCTCTGTTATTAGCACTTCGTGTGCCCTCTGATTAGCACTTTGTGTGCCCTCTGTTACCCAGCACTTATATGCCCTCTGTTAAGTACTTTGGTACTTTCTGTTAGTTCCATTTATCCAATAGGTTCTATAATAGTCTACAATGGGCCAAATTGTGAAAAGTGACACAATTGTGAAATTAGCCAATGTGGCAAGTTATATGATTCATGTGAGTAATGCAAGTGAATTATGAATGAAAACATTTAAATATTTATTTATTATCTTTTGCAGTACTTACTAAGCCTTCACCGGCTTAAGGCGTTTATTTTAACGAGTAGGTACAAAGGTTACAAGAAGTTAAGATTGAGCTTGGGATCTCTCATCACATCATACCATCATTGGTGCTCAAGTTTAGGTACTTTACTTTTGATAAAAAAATATGGCATGTACAATGGTTCATATATGCATCCTTAGTAGTTGTTATTAAATGATATTTTGACCCAAATAAACTTAAAAATGAATTATTAAATGAAAGATTTTCTGTTACTCGATTTTTTTTTCTGTATCAAACCTTAATGTAATGCTTCTATTACAATGGTTCATATATGCATCCTTAGTAGTTGTTATTAAATGATATTTTGATCCAAATAAACTTAAAAATGAATTATTAAATGAAAGATTTTCTGTTACTCGATTTTTTTTTCTGTATCAAACCTTAATGTAATGCTTCTATACCAGGTTTATATACGGGAATTGAGTATAGGGGTGTTACAATTCAAATTTCTAAACCTTTTTATATTCTAAATATATACTAATATATTATTTATTATATCATTATTATTCTTTATTAGTATTTATTTCGAAACGATTTTAAATAATAAATAAAAAAAGAAATTCGAAGGGTCATACCTGTATTCGGATGCCGTTGTTGTAGCCGTAAGCGGAGGCCCTCTAAGTTCATCCATACTCGTGAGAGTTTCAACACCTGAAAATTTATCAAAGATATTAAAAACAAAATTACAAAAAAATACAAAAAGCAGATTTAAAAACAAAAAAGGAAAATCAAAAAGAAAAAATCATTTTCGCAGATCTAAAAAAAAAAACAAATCAGATCCAGGTTTTGTTTTAAAATAAAAGCTCTAAAAAATCGAAAGAGGAATTTTTAACCTTTTTTTGTTTTTAAGAAGTTTCGACTCGATCTAGTTAGATAGGAGCCTGGATCTGTGATTTTCGAAAAGAAGATAAGAAAAGAAAGATTTTTTACTTACCGAACAACTGTGGACGACGGCGATTGACAACAGGGCACGGTGGCGGACGGCGAAGTCGCGACGGCTCAATGACCGAAAGGATGAGAGCTTGAGAGAGAGAGAGAGAGAGAGAGAGGGAGAGGGGAGAGAGTTTTGAGAGATTTTTTTTTTGAAATTTTGAAGAGTAAAATGAAAAAGTGAAATTTTTTTTATTAAAATATGGTTTATATAAGCATCCAAAACGGCACCGTTTCAATATTTGACTCGAAATCCGACCTGTTTTACCCTTCGGATCCAGGTTTTTTGCTTTAAGGGCTAATTGCCCCTTTGGTCCTTCCATATTTTTCAATTGTTTCAATTTTGTCCTTATTGCAATTTTCAATTTATTTTAAATTTGTCCTATTATTTTAAATGCTTTACAATTTAATCCTTTGACTTTTGGAAGCTTGGAGAGCTGCCACGTGTTACCTTTTTAGGATTTATTAGTCAAAAGGTCCTTGAACTTTTCAAAAATTTGATTTAGACCCCAAACTTTTTAAAAATTTGATTTTAACCCTTAAACTTCTCTAAAATTATATTTTGACCACTAAACTTCCCAAAATCACATTTTTAACCCCCAAAACTTCCTAAAATCACATTTTGACCCTAAACTTTCTAAAATCACATTTTGACCCCAAACTTTTCCAAAATCATATTTTAACCCCAAATTTTTCCAAAATTACATTTTTGCCTTGAAATTCTCCAAAACTTCATTTTTTACCCTTTTTTCGTTCCTTTTTCGATTCTTTGTACATAAAATTAAATTATTTTCTATGTATTTTAAATTAATCTAGTCATTTTCTCATTTATTTTGATTCATGATTCTTTCGTATTTCGTATTTTATTAATTTTATGCTTAAGTTTTCCATATTTATTATCCATATAATTGTTCTTTCTTTGTGTTATTTAATTTCGCCATTAATTGCACATTCGTATTTAATTTACGCGCTCATCGTTAAATTAAAATTGTTCCTGTCTCAAACAAATAATTTTAAAATTGAGGCAATATTCCTTTATTTCGGATTTTGAAAAATTGTGTCTTAACTTACTAGGCGCTATTTTTCTTCAAACCGGAATAATCGAATACCCTTTTAAAGGTTTGAAATGATTAGCAACGAATGAAGGCTTGTTATTTTCGGATCTCCAAATGTTATGTCTTAACTCACTGGACTTGACTTCTTTCCTCGATCATTTCAAAATAACGAGATGTCCTCACAAAATTCGATTTCCTTCTTAAATGTGTACATCAAATAAATCATTCATACAAGGATCGCATTTTAAACTTCACTCGAGGTTTCAAATTTTTGACAATCAAGACTAGATAATAATCGACGTGGTACCAATTTTGGGTTGTGAGGGTGCTAATCCTTCTTCACACGTAATCAACTCTCGAACCTGTTTTCTAGATTTCAAAGACCAAAATATTTTTCAAAATGGATTTAAAACGTTTTGTGGTGATCCAATTACACCAAATAAAAAAAAGATTAGTGGCGACTCCCGTTTTTCAATTAAAAATATTTTCAAGACTTTTTTCTTTTAAAAAAAATTGTTTCGACATGAGTTAATCAAGTTATTTGGATTAACTCGAATAAAAAATTAAGTTCTTCAGTTTAACTCAAATATGAATTACACAATTCGAGTTATTCGAAAATCCGAATAAAAAAAGACAAAACTACGTCGTTTTGATAAATATTTACCTTTTCTAAAGTTAAAAGTTAAAATCATTAAGTTAAAAGTCAAAACTACATCATTTTAATAAATGTTTACTCATTAAGTTAAAAGACAAAATCATTATATTGTTTATGCAGTTAAATAATATTGTACTTTATTTACTAGTTAAACAATTGATCCATGTAAATGCAATATTGGATATAAATAATAGGATTCGTTAACTCGACTCAATTTGACTCGGTTCGATTCGATTTGAAAAAAATTCAAATTGAGTTCAGTTGCTAAAATAAGATTCGTCAACTCGACTAACTTGAAATTTTTTGACTTGATTCGACTCGATTTGATCGAATACTCACCCTTAGCTATAGCTACTCGTAATCTCTTTTAGCATTTAAATGAAAAAATATTTTTAAATATGTCAGAATAAACGACTCTTTAATTGTTGTAATACGAAAGGTACCACCCGAAACAGCTATAGCGGTGAGGTGATAATAGAAATTGACTATTAAGAACATTAGATTAGAAATAATATATAATACAAATTTTTAAATTATTTTACTTCTACAAAAATATTAAAAATATGTAAATTTATAAATTCATTTAATAAAATATTAAAATGTACCTTCGGTTATTATATAAAAGGGAATTTTTAACCCTTTCAAATCTAAATAATTAAAATTTAAAAATTAAATAAATAATCAACAAATTAAATGTTTTCTGTCAAGTAATTAAGATGTACCGTATTTTCCCAAAAAATTGCAAGAGATTTATAAAAAATAACATTTCTCGAAAACACGTTTTTTTAGTTTAAAATTTGAAATTTTAAAATAAATTTATTTGATTCTTCAAAACTCGATTAAAACGTTCAGGCCGAATTTGAGGGTTACACTAATATCATTTAAAAGAGAGATAAAGAATGAAGTACATAAATAGAGAAAGGAAGATCATATATTTGACCAATATGAACTATTGCACCATAAAAATTCTAAATTAAAATTTCCACCTCTTTCCAAATGGGAGTTGACATGAAAGATATATGAATGTGAGCCGATGTGGATTGGAAAACTCCATTCATTTTTCTAACTTCCAACCTTATTTTCTTTTCAAAAACGAGTTAATGTATGACACTAATCAATTTGTGTTATATGCAATATTTTCATAATCAGATCATTGGTCAAATTAATCAGATCATTGGTCAAATTTTTGATTCCAATGATTCATCTAGTGATGTTGTTACAAGCTGCATGATAATGATTTGTAGATCAATCGTTCTAACCGTTTAACCATATCAATATCACGATCAATTTTTTATATAACCAATGAATTCAATCCGATTCAAACAATATTCTTTACATATGATTCATTTCCAATCGCTTTATTTTAATTGTAGAATTTTTACCAAGATTATTGCAACACAAGCAATTGATAGGTAAATCCAGCAAACTCTGGTACACCATCATTGCAATAATGTGCTTTCCAGTCTCTGCGACGGCATGTTCTCCGAAATTAATTGCAATGCATTGGTAATATGAGAAAATGTATCCCATGAGTGAAGACTAAGCCAAAGGTAGTTGGAGCAGAGACAATGATGTTGTGAGTTCATATTCCATGGAAACAATTGGAACACAAATACAATTGACTTGTATCCACTACCTTGTTTCTTCCTGCACGATAATGATATTTTCTTGTCCCTAAGAAAATCACGAGAATGTCTTATAAATAAATATTTTTTTTTCGAAATAGCGAGGAAGGTTACAAATAAATAAATAGTAGTTGATCTGGTGTTGTATTTTGAAGAGGATATGAATATCATATTCTCCTAATAATGCTTTCACTATTGTTTTTTATACCAAAAAAATGTATGCCATGTGGTTTTTTATTTCAGAATTTTGTGATATAAAAACACAGATTTGTTTCAATTTTGGTATTATTCTACCTACAAGAATGTGTCCAAACTTTGGGGTTTTGTTAAATATGAAAACAAGATTATAATACATGTTATTGCACTGTTAGTCTGGCGGCTTAATACTAAAGAATAGCTGTAAGAAGGTGACCAAAATTTTCAGTTTTATATTTCAATAAAGAAAACGTGGGATTCTCAGAAAATTAAAAAAAAAAAAAAAAAAAAAAAAGGTTAAATGGGAGTGGAAAATCAATGTAGAATCCCAAAGAAACAAAATCAAAGGAAACGGACAAAAAGGTCTTTCAATATTCTCACCACCACCATAACCTGGACCTCTCTTCCCTGCCCCATCACCCACCAACTTTGTATAATAACCAAATAATATCATTTTTAACCAGTTCTTCTTTATCTCAAAAAAATTACCAACTGGATTTTCACCATTTTTCTCTCATTTATTTAATCATCAAAATCTTATAAGAAGTAAGTTTAATCTGTTAGAGATATCATAAACTTTATTTCTTTCCCTATGTCTGAGAATTAGCTGCAGTATTATAAGTGTCAAGTGTCAAAAAGTCATTTCAAGTAATGTGATTTGGGTTTGAGTTGGTACAAATATTATGAAAGTTATTATATGTATTGTGTTCTTTTTATTCAAAAAATAAATAAATTTATCTTTGTAGATTAAATTAAAAGGTAATTTGGGTTTTTTCTATTAAAAATTTCATCAATTTTTATTGTTAAAAATTGGTGTAACTGATGAAATAACTAAACAGTTACATATGGTGTGTCACGTGTGCTCAAGCTAACTTACAATGATTAATTTTTAACAATTGAAATGAATGAAATTATTACTAGAAAGACCAGTTAGCTCTTCGATCTAACGTACATGGATTAATTTGTCCATCTTTTTAGTAGAAGAGACAAAATATAATATGACTCTTAATAGAAGGACCTCTATGACACTGTTACCGATTTGAATTATTTTAAATTCAATCATTTAAGTTTTTCAACCAAGTTCTTTAAATTGCGTTTTCGGGTTTATATTATTTTGAGTTCAAATCAATTTTTTATTCTCAAAAACTCTAAATCTTCTTTTTATGATTCAATCGAATTTAAATTCAAAATCAAGATGTTAATCTAAACCAAATTGTTTGGTGAAAACGGTGAAACCAGACGTCACTTTCGGCGTATAACTCGGCTACGTACTACCCTAACCCCATTATCTTACCAAGTTTTTGATTAACCAAATCTTCTGCGGTTCAAATTAATGCCTTCTTTATTCCAGGATAAATAGAATAGAGAATGATTTAGTAAATTCGTGCAATAAAGAGAAGGAAAGGGTTTGGGGTCTGGCATGGTGGGTGCTGTTGCTGTCGCTTGCGTTTTTTATGCCATGTCTCAAGTCTTAACCCCCTCTTCGCCTGCGACTGCGACTGTATTGCTTTGCCTTACTTTTCTCGTGTTATGAAATGTCTTAAATCACCCTTGAATTGATAGGTAAAGAAGTAGAGATATTTTTTATTGCAAGCTGCGAGTAAAGGACATTTATTGCATCTTCTGACTGTGATTTGGTTCTTTTTGACTACCCCATCCCAACAGTGATTTATGGCATGAAAACAACCGGGGTTCATTACTCTATTACAACCATGTTTCCGACTAAAATTATTTTCTTTATTATCTATGCCATTGCCATTACTGCAAAACCTCTTTTTGCTTGAGCTAAATCCTAACCATTAGTTGGTGAAAGATGTTGATAACGAATTTTAAAATTATTTTTTATTTGATTAATAATGTTTTATATTAGTACTTAAGGATAGTGAATGAAACTCATAAAATAGTGTATGTATAGAGTTCTTGCTCAAACAAATTCCACGTTGATTTGACCAGTAAGAACTCAAAGCTAGTTCGAATGCAACTCCATTTTGGTTAATGTGTGAGGCATCCATCAATAATTGAACAATGAGCAGGAATTTGATTGGGATTAGTGATGTAGAAGGAAGCCACGAATCTACCCAACACAACTTCTACTCTTCTTCAACTTGCACTAAAGCTGTGGAGCAGCTCAGCCAGCAGGGTTTTGGAAAATTGTTTTGCGTAAACTACTTGGGTAATTCTGTCTAATATTTTGTTCTTATTACTTAATTAAAAAATATAATTTATTCATTATTGCATTTAGAAACGAAGTCAGAATTTTTTTTAAAATTAAAATTAAAATATATATTTTTATAAATTTTAGAAAATTAAATTTAAATTATATCGCAATAAAATATAATTTTATAATTATTAATTTAAAATTTTATAATTCATAAAAAAATGTAAATGAAAAAAATTTATTATTTTTTTAAAATGCTAACTCTCATATGTCCACTCAGCTTTAAATGAATTTGTCAAAACATAATTTTAAATTAGATCTATTTTAAAATACCACATTCATCATTTTATTACTTAGCTTCTCCAAAACAAGAAACAAAGGTCAGACAGAAAGAGAGGTTTAGGAAGGACTTGATAAAAAAGCATTGCTTTTTCTTCATTTATTACCTGCTTAGAAACTTTAACGAAGAAACACACAACATTCGCTACAGCTTCCACTTTACTCCTAAGAGACCAACACAATTCAATAACATACTACTAATCATTTTGTATTTAAATAAGATTCAGTTTGAGAGTTGGGAGTGAGGCATCAATCCTTAACTTAATAGCTATGAAACCCTACTTTCACACCACTATCCCTACGCTCTTTTTACTTTTCGCAATTGTAATGAGCAGTGGAATTACGAGAGCAACAAGCGATGATTTACAATCTCTTGTAGCAGAGGCAAACGCATTGACGGCGAAAGGGTGGTGGAGTAACTACAGCAACAGAGGTGTTCACCGTTGTACATGGCCTGGTGTCAGATGCAGTGCAACTGGAAGTGTCATCGAGATTGATCTTAGTGGCCATGGTCTGAATGGGAGTAGAACACCTCAAATAGGAGCACTTTCAAAGCTCAAATACCTCAACCTGTCTTGGAATGATCTTAGAGGTGAGTTACCTTCTTCACTTGGAAACCTTACTCAATTGGCAGTGCTTGATGTTTCTTATAATGAAATTCATTCCATTCCCTTGGCAATTGAGAAGATGGAGAGTCTTGTTTCTCTAAATTTGACGAGGAACCTCATTGTTCATATGCCTTCAGCTATAGGTCTTTTGAACAATCTCACCCACTTGATTATGACCTCTAATCCACTGCGGAGCATCATCCCTCCCCAAATATGGAACCTGAAAAAACTAACGACTCTCCATCTCGGAAACTGCCAGCTCTATGGTTCCATTCCACCAAATATTGGAAAGCTGAATGCCCTGGAATACTTAGATCTCTCAGACAACAAATTGAGTGGACCCATTCCAACTCAGATTGGTAATTTGTCAAATTTAATATTCTTAAATTTGGCAAACAATAACTTGAGTGGAAGGATTCCCCTGCAAATTGGTGGCTTATCTCTATACCAGCTTGATCTAAGCCATAACAAGCTCACTGGTTTAATCCCTTCATCTCTTCTTCATTTACCCAATTTGTGGAATCTATCAATGGCTTCGAATCTTTTGGAAGGTCCCATACCTCATGAAATTGAGAGTTTGAATGCCCTGGAATACTTAGATCTCTCAGACAACAAATTGAGTGGACCCATTCCAACTCAGATTGGTAATTTGTCAAATTTAATATCCTTAAATTTGGCAAACAATAACTTGAGTGGAAGGATTCCCCTGCAAATTGGTGGCTCATCTCTATACCTGCTTGATCTAAGCCATAACTTCATTAGTGGAAATATACCTTCTCAACTAATTTCCCAAATCATTGATCTTAGCCATAACCTTCTCCAAGGAGTGATACCTTTCCAATTTGGGAATTCAGTTTATTTAGACATCTTAGATCTCAGTTGGAATAATCTAACGGGCATGATTCCCGAATTTCGATTTTCTGTGGGGAACCTCAATTTGTCATGTAATTCATTATGGGGTCCAATTCCGGATGGATTATTGCTTTTTGCACCCGATACATTTACAGGCAACAAGGATTTATGTGGTTCCATTCAAGGCTTCCTTCCTTGCCCTTCATCCCCAACTGTAAACCGAGAAAGAAATAGCAAAGTAGTGAAGCACAATCCGCCTATCGTTATTCTGGTTCCAACTTTGTTATTTTCTGTCTCGACTTTTGCATTGGTGATGTTCATCCTTTACCGACGATTTAGAGCTAAAGCTTTGAAATCTGTTCCAAGTCCAACAAAAAATGGAGATTTATTCTCTATTTGGAACTTTGATGGAAAGATTGCTTTTGAAGACATCATCAAAGCCACAGAGGATTTTGATATCAAATATTGCATTGGAACTGGGGGTTATGGCAGTGTCTACAGAGTAGTTTTACCAAGTGGCAAGGTTGTTGCTTTAAAAAAACTCCACCAATTGGAAGCTGAGCAGTCGGCTTACGATGCAAGTTTCCGAAATGAGATCAAGTTTTTAACAGAAATACGACACAAGAACATCGTCAAGCTCCACGGATTTTGTCTTCACAATCGTTGCATGTTCTTGATTTATGAATATATGGAAAAGGGAAGCTTGTTTTATGCCTTGAGCATTGATGAGGAAGCTGTGGAATTGGATTGGACCAAAAGAGTGAACATTGTCAAAGGTGTTGCACATGCTCTGTCTTACATGCATCATGATTGCAACCCTCCAATTGTTCATCGAGACATCTCAAGCAATAACATTTTGTTGAACTCCGAATTGGAAGCTTTTATTGCTGACTTTGGGACTGCAAGACATATTGATCCTGATTCATCTAATCGAACTGTAATTGTTGGAACATACGGATATATTGCCCCAGGTTCTGTACCTTCACTCTCTTTTTCCTTTTTTTATTTAGTTTCATTCATTCTTAATTTGTACTAATTATTTGTTTTGAATTACATAATGGGAAAACCAAAATGAAGAAAGATCAAATATAAATATTTTTTTTGTTTTAACTTGAGATTAGAGAATTCAAATGCAACTAAACATGCACCTACATTTGAATGCACAATATAAATTCACATCTATTTTTAACTATTCTTTTTTGTTTTAATTGCAGAACTTGCTTATTCATTGGTTGTGACTGAAAAATGCGATGTATATAGTTTTGGAGTGTTGGCATTGGAAATATTGATGGGAAAGCATCCAGGTGAATTGTTGTCAACACTACCATCGCTATCTAGTGTCCAAAAAGTCATGCTAAATGAAATTTTGGACCCTCGATTATCACTCCCAAGAAGTCACAAAATGGTAGAAGACATCACTTTCGTTGCTCTGATTGCTTTCGCATGCTTACGGGCCAAACCCAAAGATCGACCAACAATGAAATTAGTGTCTCAAGAATTCCTACACACCAAGTCTCCAATTTCAATACCTCTTCATGAAATATCTCTTATTGAGCTTAAGAATTATGAGATGTTTATGAGCGGTGAAAGTTACAAATAAATAAATAGTATTTTTGAGTAAAGGCATTGTCATTACTGTTTTCAGTCTTTATTTTTGTGTTAAATAAATTGTATAATGATAAAGTCTTAAGAATATTGATGTGATCATTCTTAAATGTCCTTAGTCAAGTATTATTATGGTCCTAAGAATAATGCATTGAGACTAAAATTTTCTTGATTGATAACAAGTGTTTTATAAGTGATATGTCAAGTTAACACATAAGCATATGTTAAAGAACAATATGTCAGACTGATTCATAATGAGAATGATTATTGAATTTTTATTTAATAGTCATAACATTTATTGTTGTGATAATTGTATGTATGATCCTCAGACTCGAGATCATTGTCATAACATTTAATAGTCATAACAATGCAGCTCTCGCTGCAATAAAACCATGACTTGCTCTGGTACTAGATGTTGAATCTGATTAAAGACGCAAAACGTCTCTACTTGACTATTAATTAAATCAAGAGAGGCAGCGCACACAGGAAAATTCCACTCAGAGATTTTACCAAACAGGTGATGGGCAAGCACAATGTATGAAGAGAAGTAACTTCTTTTGGTAAACGTAGTGTCATGTTGTAAACCAAATTAAAGTTTCATTAACCATTTGCATTCAGCTCCATCATTGGAATGTTGGCAATTATTTCAAGAGGAGCGTTTAATTATAAAGCCCATGCAGGGTTATCCTATTCCTGATTTAATCAATCCCCCAAATTTCCCTTCTCAAATTATTGGAATCAACAGTTTCAACATAAGAATTTTAACTCTTTCACATTTATAATTCATTTTGTGATTTGATTCTTCTTCCACATCTTCTGCCTAATTCATATTCCACATCTTTTGTCTATCTAGATCCAAATCAAGTATCATATTCAGATTAGTCTTGAATTTCACATCCATCCTATTTTCAAAAGGAATCTTAAATTTTGTGAACCAAACGCACCCTAATTTTTAAATAGGACAAGGGGATACAAAGCAAAGGCTCTAGGCCTAAAACCATGCTTTCAAGTTCTAGTGTATGGTTACATCATCATAATTGTGGAGACGAGATTTATTGATCCCATTAATGTTCATGCATGCTAAATGTAAATGTAAATTTTTGTACACGCATTAGGGAGAAAAGCACTAAAGGGCAAAATAATTAAGAGGAAAGGATGAAGCCTGCCTCTAAAACGGATCATGAGGATGGAGCTTTCTCTTTCAGGGATTCTTTAACCGCATTCAACAGTAATGGCATTAACTTCTGGTTGGTGACAATGATGCCTGTGTCCACATCAAGATGCTTTCCCTCGGAAAAATCCAAGGGCTGCCCTGCAGCATCTGTGACCACACCCCCAGCTTCTGCAAATCATGAGTTGCAAACAGGTAAAAGGGCAGAGTAATAAACCAATGTCAGCCAATTAATCCTTAGCACTTTGACAGAAAGCTGATGGACTGAAATTGGTCCATACCAGTCACAACAATACACCCAGCAGCATGATCCCATATTTTCTCTCGATACCCTTTGTGAGGAAAACGGAGATATATGGCTCCATCTCCTCTGGACAGAGCACCATATTTTGCCTGGCTGTCAATTCTGACTGGTGGTGCTTTGACACCGAGTTTCTGTTTACATCTCAACATTTTCAGTGCATTATCCAAGTGTTGGTCTATATATATGCATGTGTAGAGAAAAGAGAGAGGGGAAGTACTTGGGCAATCAAACTAGATAAATCATGCATGGAGTGTGCTGCTTCATATGACTCAAAGAATGATGCTTCTTCAGGATTTTCAACAGCACTTACTTGCACCTGGATCCCATAATATTGTACAAGTTGCAAATACGTACTCAGATAAATAGAAATAAATTATAATAAATTATAAAATCATTATAACCTTCACTGCCGAAGAACCATCAAGTGGCTGCATGTAAGTTCCACCACCAACTTCAGCAAAGAAAAGGCAGCCAACTTCATTATTTGGAGAATGCTGGCCGGCATCCTTGAGGGAAGTTAGTGGAAGATTTGGACAAGCCAGCACACCCAGAACAACTTTTCCTCCATCTAGCAAAGCCAATGCTATTGCATACTGATCTCCCCTCAGAAAACTACAATGTAAAACATCAAAAACCATAGGCTAAGTCATCAAGTTGGTCTAAAAGCACAAACAATGAGAATAAAGTACCATTTCTTGTAATTGGAAAAAGGTAAAGATCATTATTTAGATATCAGGGATTAAAATAAGCAAAAATAAAATAAAAAGATCAGTTATTTCTTTTACACCAAATTGTAAAGAAATCCGAACATAACATATATAATAAAGATAAAACGAAGAAAAAACTGAGGAAATCATTTAGTTCTAGAACATCAAATTCAAAGGCCTGGCCATGCAAAACCAAGACAGACTTGTGGTTTATCTTGCTTGAAGTACTGTTTAGGTAGCCCTTTTTTCTTGCTCTCCAATCAATCCTTCTATACTAAATAACAGAAGATTGGAAGCAAATCTAAACATCTCCCTGCAGTAGTCATGGCCGAGTTAAGGACCAAAAATAAAAGTTACTACCTCATGTTGGATAAGGCATATCATAAACAACAAGCACTCAGTGGACATGAATCATTATTATAGCAGCCACCAACTTCTTTCTGACTAAAGTAAAATCACTTATGTCAAATATAAAGTTTCAGAGCTAACCCTTTAGTACCATCTATAGGATCTAAAACCCAATGTCGACCTTGGGAACCACCTTCAGATCTGCCACTGTCAATGGCCTTGAGAACGTCTTCTGAGGATAAAGTAACATTGTATGATCCATCACCAGTTAAAGAATCATTCACAAGTTTTGTAATGCGCTCTACTATTTCCTGGGCACCATCTTTGCGAAGATCTTTAGAATCCTAAAGAGAAACCGAAACATTATTTAGAAGGAAAGAAGGATTCTATGATGTTACAAAAAAGACGGCTGATGCATGCTGCTGAAACTATTATTCACAAGTACAGAGATTCACCTCCTCGGCAACTAATGAGAATTCAGCACCAAGTTCCTGCTGCAGCACAAAACTAACCAGTGCCTGTGAGCCTGATGAAAATTTTAGAATATAAAAATGTCAGGGCAACACTTTAGTAATCAGTTTAGAGTTCTTTTCTGCCAACCCTTTCAGTTGAAAGATGACGAGAACAAGAACAGCATATATTACTTAAACCAGAAACTTTTAGGGATAAACAATGTAAAAATAAAAAATAAAAGATAAAAGAGCATCGCATCCAATAGAAAGTTTTGCTCAATGCAGGAAGGAAAACATCATTCAACTTTGTAAATTCCCTAGTATAACAAATTGTGAAAAGAAGGAAAAAAACTAAATTCCTAGTAACATACTAGCATGAAGGAAGAAGCAAGTAAATCATCAGGGTAAAAAAGGGAACCCATTTCAAATCCAAGATTCATATTTCTTAAAAGGGAATAAAAAACTGGTAATGCTGGGTGAAAGAACCAAAGAGGAAGGAGCAGTTTAGAAACAAACCATAATCAGCTACTGTTACAGGAGTTTTATCAGTTTTGGATTGAACATCTGATTGCAGCAAAGCATTTTGTACTTTCTGCAGATTAAAACAAACACCCAAAATCCAAATTCAGCTTCTATATATATACACAGCTTGACACGATGAAGTATATCACAGACCAAACCAAATGATAGAATCATCTGTAAATTTTCCTTTTGAAATTAAGTATGGTATTGAGATGCAATTCAGTGACTTCAATTTCCCCTAATACTAGAAAGGTCGATAATTCCAAAGAATCGGCAAAGGGAGTTTATGTTTTGACACAAAAATTTAAACATCCTCTGTAAGAAGTCATTAAAGAACCCCACCACCCCCCCCCCCCAAAAAAAAAAAAAAGTTCAGATTTTAAGTAAAAAATCCAAGGATGTGAGAAAATTAGTGGAAACCCAAAAAAACAAAATGCATAGAAAAATGAATTTTTGATGAAAAGGGAAACCTGACAGAGACGAGCAGCAAGAGACGCTGCTTTCTTTGCAGCAGCCAGCTCTTTATCATAAGACATTGCCACGATCGATCACTGCTGAAGAAGAAGAGGAAGAAGGCAAGTGAGTGAGATGAAAAAGAGGGGGCTTTTAAGATAGGGAAATAAATGTCAACGTGGATTCTTTTTCAAAACGGAGGTGTAACAGTGACTAATTCCTTCACGCTGCTCATTCTCATGAAAAGCGTTTTTATTTTTTAGTCAATATTCTATTTTTGGCCTTATGATTAAAAGACTATTAATCTCAACATATATTTTGTTCTTTAGTTCAAAATGAATTAAATTTCAATTCCATTTTAAAATATTAAAATATATTTTTTATTTTTTATTTTTAAAAATAATTTTATAATTTTAAATTTTTTAATTTTAAAAAATTAATTAAATAGTTGACATGACACTCACGTGTATTTCATATCAATAAAATTAACAAAAGTGTTATGAATATCTTATTAAGTGGATGTCCATCAAGATCAAGATAAATTTGGATGAAGTTTAAATTCTAGTTGTCATTAGAATTAGAGTTCTATTCTATTTATTCTTTCTATGTTTATAAAAATAGACCTTAGAGAAGCATTGTAAGACACTTCTATTGATCAATAAAATACGCTCTCTCTCTTGCTCTTTCATTTTCTTTGTTATTTACTATCTGTCTCTTTATTTTATAACACGTTATCAGCACGATTCTCATTTAATTTTTTTCTTTCAGTCGTCAATTGAGGTCGATGCACTATGGATAATCATTAGAGTCTTTAACTACTCAGTGCTCATGATAATAGCCAAGGTGATAACAACGATGTTAAAGATCTCAGGTATATTTCACTATGATTTATTTATTATACCATGTTTATTATAATTTGGGACTAATCATGACAATATGAATAGATGAATTTTGATTTGAAATCCACGCATTTTTGCGATGGTGATTATGGAATAAATAATCTAGCGAAACATTTATAAGTTCGTCCTACAAAATTTGTTGCATTCCCAGAAGTGAATGCAAACATAAAAAAAATTAAAAATATGATCATGGGCCACTAAAAGTGGAAACATAGTGATGAATAGGAGAACAATGAGGGTTCTCAAGAAACTCTTCAAAAGGCAAAGATAACTTATGTTATTAATATGATATGAAAGGTTTTTGGTGACTGTCGAAACCATCCCTTTTTGGAAAACGACAAGTTTCGAAAATTATTTTAAAATCGAAAAATAATGGGAGTCGCCACCAATTCTTTATTCGGTGTGATTGGATCACCACAAAAAATTTTAAAAACGATTTTGAAAACATGTAGGTCTTCGAAATCCAGAAAAACAGGTTCAGGAGTCGGTTACGCATGAGGAAGGATTAGCACCCTCATATGCCCAAAATTGGTACCGTACTGATTATTTTCGGGTCTTAATTTGTAAAATTTAGAAGCTCGAGTAAAGCTTAAAACACGATCCTTGAATGCAGGAGTTAAGTTTAAAAGAAAACGGGTTTGTTTGGAAATCTTGTTATTTCAAAGTGATCAAGGAAGAAAGTTACGTCCAGTGAGTTAGGACATGACATTTCAAGATCCATAAATAACGAGCTTTCGTCCGTAAAACTTTTTAAATTTTGGGAAAAGGATGTTCAATTATCTTGATTTGAGGAAAGGTTGCACGTAGTAAGTTAAGGTGCAAATTTTCATAATCAAAGATAAGGAAACATTGCCTCGATTAAGGGTATTCAATTATTTCGATTTGAAGAAAAATTGCACCTAGTAAGTTAAGGCGCAAATTTTCGAAAACTCAAAATAAAAGAATATTGCCTCGATTTTAAAGTTTTTTTTTATAAAAACAATTTTGAAAAACAAACATGCGAGTTAAATATGAATAAGTAGTTAATAATGGATATTAAATAACACGAAGTAAGATAAATAAGAAGATAGAGGATAAAAAAATCAAGAATGCAAAATACGAGTACATAATGGTTAAATACAAATGCAAATATTGATGAGAAAGAAAAATAAAGCAATCGGAGTTTGAAATAAGATTTTTCGGATACTCGAGGGGCGAAATGGTAATTTTGGATTTTCGGAGGGCAAAATGGTAATTTTTGGAAAATTTGAGGTTAAAAGGGAATTTTGAGACATTCGGGGGTAAAAGGGTAATTTTGAGAGTTTCGAGGTCGAAAATGGAGTTTCAGGACATTCAAGGGAAAAATGGTAATTTTCAAAAGTTTTAGGGTTAAAAATGGAAACTTTAGAGGTTTAGGGGTAAAAATGGAATTTTTTTTGAAAGTTTTAGGGTCAAAAATGGAGTTTTTGGAATTTTAGGGTCAAAAATGGAATTTTTGAAGTCAAAAAGGGAATTTTTGGAAGTTTGGGGGAAAAAATGGAATTTTTGGAAGTTTCGAGGTCAAAAATGGAATTTTTGGAAGTTCAAGGTGAAAATGGAATTTTTGAAAGTTTCGGGGTCGAAAGTGGAATTCTTGGAAGTTTGGGGGTGAAAATGGAATTTTTGGAAGTTTTGGGGTTAAAAATGGAATTTTTGGAAGTTTAGGGGTAAAAATTGAATTTTTGGAAGTTTTAGGGTCAAAAATGGAATTTTTGGAAGTTCGGGGGTAAAAATGGAATTTTTTGATAGTTTGTGGACCTCCAAGGTAATAAAACCAAAACAAGTGACACGTGATAGCCCCTCAGGCATCTTGAAGTCAAAGGACTAATTTGAAAACCATGAAAAATTTCTGGGTCAATTTTCTAATTAAACAGAAATTGATTTGAGGATTAAATTAAAACAAATTGAAAATAAGAGGGTCGTTTGCATAAATGGACCAGAATAATGACATGTGGCAGCTCTTGATGCTTTCAAAAGGTCGAGGGACTAAATTGAAAAACCATGAAAATCATTCAGTCAATTTAAAATTAATTAAAAGTACAAAAGGACCTGATTGAAACAATCAAAAAATACGGAAGGACCAAATGCAAAAATATCTATTTTCTCAAAAACACGCGGATCTTCCAGGCGGGTCAGGTCGGATTCGGATCAGCCATGGGTTATGAGATGAAACTGTGCCGTTTTGAGCATTTTGAAGCCATGCCAAAACGACACCGTTTTGGATGACTATAAATAGGTCATTTCTTAAATAAATAAAAAAAATCATTTTTTACCCCTTTTAAAAAAAAAATCATTTCCTTTCCTTAAATCCTCTCAAATACTCCCCTTGGCCGACCACTCCCAAGTCGTCCGGCCACTGTGGCTCCGCTGCACGATCCTCGTCGGCCAGCGCGCGTGACCACCATGCTTCGACGTCCGTCACCTGCTGGTACACGCGCCACCGTTCCCGCCTTTCACGCGCCGTTGACAACGTAAGAACCTCTCCCCTTTTACTTTCTCTTTCATTATTCTATTTAAAACGTTTGATTTTTTTTTTTTAAAACCCTTTTATGTTATAAAACATTTTGTATATCTTTTTTCAAAAGACGCTGTTTGATTCTTTGAAGGTCTGTTCTCGACGGGTGCACAACGGCGACGGTGGTAGGCTCCGGCTCCGACGTGGTGGTACGGACTCAGTTCGGTCGAAGCATATATGTTCCGACTTTTCGATTTCTTTTTTTCTTTATTAAAATAATTAATATTATTATTATTATTATTATCATCATTAAAACATTTATTATTATTAATGATTATTAAAAAATTGTTTATTATTATTAATGTCATTAATATTAATATTATTATTATTATTATTATTATTATTAAAACAATTATTAATATTATTAATAGTTATTAAAACGTTTTGAAAATAAAAAGGAATAAATGACAACAGTGGGTATTGAATACAGGTATTAATGCATGCACAGAATATAAACGTTTTTTATTTCCACTGTTAAAATAATAAATAGGCAATAAACGTTCAGGAATTTAAAACTTATACCTGGCAATCTGCTCTTGGCTGGCTATTAATGGCTTCTTGTTTCTGATTTCTAAGTGCTTCGAAAGTCTATTCTCTTATATTGATTTATAATTGTTCAAAAAAACACATAATCCGTAACCCCCATTACAAAGGTTTGAACTTGGTTTTATAACCAGAATTGCAATCATTTCTTTTTGTTTTTATGCCATTAAACTGCTGTCATTTCTTTCTTTTGCAGGTGCGGCAATGGAGGCTGTAGTAACGACGGTGGCAGTGATGCAGGGCAAGTTGCTGATCAGTTCTGCTGATGCTGACGTGGCAACCTCTGGTTGGACGTGGGTGGACGGCAACAGCAGTGCAAGTTGAGGTGACAGAAGTTTAGCTACCAGATTAGGGTTTTAAGTGTTGGGTGTAATTAGGTCTTTAGGCTAGTCTTGGGCCCTTTGTGATTGGGTCCTTCGAATTCGAGCCCTAATTGGGCTTTGATTTGTAACTGGACATTTTATGATTGGACTTGATTTAAATAGATTTAAACTTAAAATAAATTTAATTTTAAAATGAATTTAAATCTTGTTGGGCCCGAACAAAATGGGCTTCAATAGCTGCCCCTCTTTGCTCGTTGTTATGTAACAGGAACGGAGCAAAGACCCAAAAGGATTCCTAATTTTGTTAGGTCTCATCTCTTTGACGTTCTTTCTTCAATTGGTCCACCCTTCATTTTATTGACCGTTTGATTTTGCCGTATCTACCTCTGCATCTTATTCATCATGACTCCATCTTGTCCTAAGGTAATCTTCAAAAAGACAAAATTTGCTACTGTAATTTGCTACTGTACCTCATCAGGAAGACGAATTTGGTCCACTTCTCAGTATCTCATCAGGAAGCTAACATTTTTATTACTTCAACCTGCTTCTCAGTATCTCATCAGGAAGCTGGGGTTCGAAGATTTGCTCGCTTTGAACCATGTTTCATTGATTTGGTCTACTCCTCAGTATCTCATCAGGAAGCTAACATTTTATTATTTCGACCTGCTTCTCAGTATCTCATCAGGAAGCTGGGGTTCGAAGATTTGCTCACATCGAGCCTCGTTTCATTGATTCGGTCTTCTTATCGGTATCTCATCAGGAAGATGACCGCATCGCTGTTTGTGGATGGTAGTAATCTGCCCTGTGATCGAGGTAAGGTTTTGGATTCCTGCATCTCTTCAACTTTTCCTTGGCGATCTTAATGATTCATCTCGCCATGTGGCGGGAATGTGACCTGTGAAATATGCTTCTATGGGCCTCTATGCAGGCCTAAATTATAAAGTTATGATTAGAATGAATTAAATGCTCCTAACTTGTATGAATGTCAGATTTATTTATTTTTATTCAGGTCGGCATGATCTGTCGCCCGTCCAAATTTTGTCTTTGATGTGTTGCTCCATCTTTTCTAGGCTGTTCTGGAACTACTTGTTTTTAAGTTTGTCTTCCCATTGTGGTCTTGTTTCGGACTTCTTGTAATTTTTGAAAACTCCAGAACAATGCTCATAACTTTTTGTATGATTTATTAGTTCATTACCCATTATTTAGATGCGAAATGCTTGAACAAAATTGTGCAGGAACGATGTCGTATTTGAAAATTCTATTGAAAAGAGGATCAAAGGAAACAACATTAGTCGAAAATTTCCAAGTATACAATAAAGGGGAATTAGTTGCCCCGGATATCACAAAAAATGAGCAACTCGGCGCTGACTTGCTTGAGAACCGTTCCTAGCTCAGATGTGTGTCTGGAAGATCTAGAGTGCTTTGTTGATGTTTCAAGTTGTAACCTCCCTCCATCTTGTCGACCCATTCTTAGATCTAAGTCGCCCTTTGCGGGTTTTCAACTCAAAATTTCCTTGGTTTCAGGACGCCTTTGTGGGTTTTCATCCTGAACTTTTTTTTTTGAGACGCCCTTTTGTTTTTAGGCTAAGTATTTTTTCATCGAGTCTGAATTTACGGGGTTGTACAGATCCTTTCCGTCCATTTCTGTTAGAATGAGGGCTCCTCTTGAGAAAGCTTTCTTTACCACATAAGGTCCTTCCCAATTGGACATCCATTTTCCACGGAAATCTTTATGTATGGGAAGTATCTTTTTCAGAACTAGATCTCCCTCTAGAATTCCCCAAGACGAACCTTTTTGTCGTAAGCTCGCATCATTCTTTTCTGGTAAATCTGGCCATGACAGATGGCTTTTAACCTCTTTTCCTCGATTAAATTCAACTGGTCATATCGAGCTTGGATCCATTCAGCCTCGTCTAGTTGAAGCTCAGTTAAGACTCGAAGGGAAGGTATTTCAACCTCGATAGGCAAGACTGCTTCCATACCGTATGCCAATGAGAATGGTGTTGCCCCAGTAGAAGTCCTGACTGAAGTTCTGTAGGCAAAGAGGGCAAATGGTAGTTTTTCATGTCAGTCTTTGTAAGTCTCAGTCATTTTTGCCACGATCTTCTTGATGTTCTTATTAGCTGCCTCCACAGCTCCATTCATTTTTGGGCAATAGGGAGAAGAATTATGATGCTTGATTTTGAACTGTTCGCAAACTTCTGCTATCGTGCTATTGTTCAAATTCAAGGCATTGTCGGATATGATCCTTTCGGGCATCCCGTATCGGCAAATAATTTCTTTTTTCAAGAACTTGCTAACCGCAGACTTGGTAACATTTGCATATGAGGTTGCCTCTACCCATTTAGTGAGGTAGTCAATTACCACAAAGATGAATCTATGGCCATTGGAAGCCTTTGGAGAAATTGGCCCGATGACATCCATGCCCCACATAGAAAAAGGCCAAGGAGAGGTCATGACATGAAGGTGTGATGGAGGTACATGAATCTTGTCTCCATAGATCTGGCATTTATGACACTTCTTGGCATAATTGATGCAATCACCTTCTATACTAGACCAGTAATACCCAAACCTCATTATTTGTCGTGCCATCGTGAAACCGTTGGCGTGTGTCCTACAAATGCCTTCGTGAACTTCTTCTAAGATCTTCTTAGCTTCAATTGCATCGACACATCTCAGCAACACTTGACCTTTTCTCCTCTTGTACAAGATTTCCCTATCTAGGACATATTCACTGGCTAGTCTTCTTAATGTCCTCTTTTCATTTTTTGAGGCTTGCTCGAGGTACTTCCGATCTCTTACAAATTGACCAATCGATCTAGCTTATTGACGGAGATGTCATTTGCTACATATGTTTTGTTCAGCACCTTCATTAGTGCGCTTCGATGGGCTTCCGAGTTTAAGAGCAATGACAAGATCGATATCCGAGCAGGCTGTTTGTATAGTTGTTCTACTACACTATATTCACTATGCCTTAAAAACATTAAAAACTCCTTCGCCTCATTCTCGGATACAGGCTCATTCATGGGTGCTTTGGGCTCGCTAGTTATTTCTTTCTTAGGCTCATACATTCTTGCTTTCCCTTTATTAACCCCTTTTTCTTTATTTACAGGGTCATAATTTTTACCGCGCGGGTAACAAGATTCACGTCCTTCCTAGGTTCCCCCTCTCTTGGTATGTTCACGTTGTAATTGTAACTCCATGGGACCTTCTTGCTATCCCTGTAAGGAAACGTAGTAGGCTTTGGTATGATGATGTGAGGGGTTGTCTGTTCTCTTGCCGTGCCACAAATAATCACCTTGGGGCGATTACTTCATAAGCCTTAGCTGTTCCGTCCTCGGAGGCACAAAAATCATTAGCTTCCCCTCCTTCAAAAAATTTCAGCTCTCGATTGTCCATCAACATCTGGACCACGGCTTTGAACTCGACGAAGCTTTGAATTTCATGCCCCTTATCGGCATGAAACTCGCAATGGTTATCATCCCCGATTATCATACTCTCTTTATCCTTCACGATTATCCCTTCTTTGACCATCTCTTGCGATACCCATCGAAGTGGAGACTTAATTTCTTCAACACTTCTCTTAATTTTTCGAGCTCCTTCTTCCAGCAAGGCATTCACCCCTTGCTCTAGGTGATTAGGCAGAGGATTCCCAGCTATATTGGGCTTTGCGGGCTCTTCTAACTTTACGACTCCATGCTCAATGAGCCTTCGACTCGCATTTTAAAAGCAAGGCAATTTTCAATCGAGTGTCCTTCTGCCCTTGCATGGTATTCATAGTGAGCATTCGCGTCGTACCAAGCTGGGAATGAGGGTTTATATGGTCTTACTCACTGAGGAGCTACGTCATACGCGTCATATAGTATCTTGTATAGTTCTTCGTATGACATCGGAAGAGGAGTGTATTGAACTCTTCCTCTATTTGGCCTGATGCCCAGTTCCTACCGCGGGGCATTTTGGTAATTACCCATTGGAGCTTTGGGCTAACCTGTCACAAAGGGTTTGGTGTAGCTAGGTCTGTATACGTTTGCATTGTTGACCTCATTATCCCTTCTTCTGGGGGCAGACCTTTTTAGGCTTCCTCCAGTTTCAATCTTGTCGGCCTTGATCGCATTTTCGATCATCTCTCCCGATATGACCATATCAAAGAAACTCTTGGTGGTGTTTCCTAACAGGTGATTCAGGTAAGGAGCTTTGAGGGTGTTGACATACAACATTATTGTCTCCTTTTCTGTTAGTGGTGGCTGTACTTGGGTTGCCACCTCGCGCCATCTTTGCGCATATGTTCTAAAGTTCTCGTTCGAATTTTTCTCCATATTCTGTAGTGTAAGCCGATCAGGAGCAATTTCTATCACATGACCGTATTGCTTTAAGAAAGTCTGTGCCAAATCTTTCCATGAATGAATTTTTGATCGGCTCAATTGATTGTACCATCTGATTGCAGACCCAGCCAGGCTGTCTTGAATGGAATGAATTAACAATTGGTCATTATGCACATGCCCCGCCATCCTTCTGCAGAACATGGTCAGATGGGCTTCAGAGCATCTCATCCCGTTATATTTTTCAAATTCTGAAACTTTGAATTTGGGAGGGAGAACCAGATCCGAAACCAGACTTAACTCTTTGGCATTTACCCCATAGGAAATTTCAATTCCTTGCATCGCGTCGATTTTCTCCTCTAATCGCCTGTATTTTTCCTCTATTTGTCTAGGGAGATCTTCTTTTATCATCTCGTCAAAGTCTGGGACAACTAGATTCGTAGCATTATCCTCTAGGTTTCACCCGGACCCCATTGGATAATTGGCTGGTCTCGACGTGCTTGTGGCCTGTTGCTGTGCCCTTATACTAATGGTGGGCTCTGTGCCGGCATCTCATGGGAAGCCGGGTTATGGCGAGGTGTGAAGCCTGGGGGGACCATTGGGTCCTCTTCTTCCTCAATAGCAGGGCTCTTTCCTTTATCGGCCATGTTTTGTTTTACTTGCGCTAATTCATTCATTAAGCTCTTTTGTACCTCCATGAATTAATTTTTCATTTCTCTGTACATAATGGTTATTTGCTATTGGATGCGCTCTTGCATCTGCTCTTGTAATTCTTTTTGGATCTGTTCTAGTCTCTGCTTCATAGCCTTAGTTTTCTTTCAAGTATTATAGTGATATGAGTTTTCAATGATTACTGATGCAGCTGGCTGGTAAGTTTTTAATAAGTTAGGATCGTTATGCAGAAATATGCAAAAATGTGATGCGAATAAGATGCATGTATGCAAGAGAAAGGTATTGACTTATAATTCATTTTCCATTTAGAAAACTTCATTTGGATAACAAGTTCCTTAACATAAAGCAAATTACATAAATGGTTTTGCTTTGATGCTCAGAACCTTGACTTTCTTAAGGAGGCTTGATAGCTTTTGACCTCGTTCCGTCTTCGTCTCGTATTGTATGCTTAGCTCTTTTGCTTCAACTGCTAGTGTTTGCACATGATCAGCTACTCTGCGGATTTGATTTAAGGCCTCACCCATAACATAATCCCTCTCTCTGACTTCTTTTTGGGTTTCCTAAAGGTGCCAATCATTTGTCTCCAACGTCGTTTCCAAAATCTCAGTTCGTATTTCATTATTCTGCAAAGAGGCTTCTAATTCTTCCACCTTCTTATTCAGTCTCTCGATCTCAGCTCGGCTTGCCTTCAACTCTATTACTAAATTTCGACTACGATGCCTGTACAAGGATTCCTCCAATTCTCCTACTCAAGCTTTTAATTCGGTCACTCCGGCTTGGCTTTCCAGAAGGCTACTCTTCATAGCATTTTCCTGAACTTGGGCGTCTAGAAATTTGTTTTTCCAGTGACTTGTTTTATTTTTCTCTTCGCGGATTTCCTGCTGCCGTTGCTTTGACGTCTTACCCAAACCGATGGTTCTCATTGACAATCGAAGCTTTTTATAGTCCTTTTTTAGGCTACTAAGATCTTCTTCAGCCTTATTCTTCCCTTTTCTCAATTTGTTCGCTTCTAGCTTCTGAACATCAACTTCCAATCCTAAAAGCACGTTCTCCTCTTCCAGCTTTTCTATCATTTTCTCCATCTCGGCATTTCTTTTTTCGAAATCTTGTTTAATTATTTCTAATTCATTGGGACAACCTGCAAGTGTTCTTCAATTGGGTGGACAGTCTCCGGGTTTGGCACAGGAATATTGTCGTTGATCCTTCTGTTTCTCCACCAATCATATTCTCCAGTTATCATGGGATTGGCGCCGAATGCTTTCATTTTTCGAACCTGATTCCATGCGTTTGAGATTTCCCGAATCCTTTTCTTATTATTTTTTCCCCGGTACGCGAATTCACACTAAGCTAACCCTTGAGTCACGGGTATGAACTGTCTCGATCTGTATTGTCTTGAAACCAGCAAGGTGCATATCTGATTGCTCCCCATATTCCTGCCAATGGGACCCAGTCAAGATCTCTGCACCGATACAATATTTCATCAGGAGCGAACCATGGTGCTCGCCACTCTATGTCCTCGTCTTTGAGGCTTTGGAGTATGGCCATCCACTTTTCTTCTATGAAGTTTTCTTGTCTTTGCGTGGCCACGAACTCTTTCAAAGGGGAGTAATCTTTAGACAAGTACTGATAGGAGACTTTTTCTGTTTTCCAGAAGTGACTATGAAACCATACCATCAATAGCAGTGCGTAAGCAATAAATCGACCTTCTCCCTCCTTTCTGCACGCATTTAAGGATCTGAAAGTTTCAGCCAGTATGGTCAGGGCAGGTGTCACTCTTTTACTCAATCTATCAAACAAATCTATCACCGCGTCTTCTATATGCCCCAAAGCCTTCAGAAAAACAACCAACCTGTAGATACTTAGGGCTAAAATGTCGATCTTCTTCTTTGCATCTGGATGAGCCAGTATAAAATCCCGCAGAGTTTTCCGCGTGATGCACTTGTTATCGCCTTTGACCTTAACTCGAGCTGCAACCCACTGTTCGCTCATGCCAGTGATGTTTATTAACCTTTTAACAATGGTCGGGAGATTTGGAGCTCTAGAATAGGCCTTATCTACCGATATCTTCGAACGGAGCAGAGTGGTGTATTCTTCTATCGTCGGTGTCATGTCTATATTCCCGAAGGTGAAGTAATTGTAGGCTGGGTTCCAATACTGTGTTAAGGCTCTAAAGAGGGATTTGTCTACCTTAACTTCGCACAAGTATGGCAAATCTCCTTATTCTTGATAAAAGGTCTGTTTCATGTTGTTGTCCCAACTGTCCCATATCTTTTTCAACTCTAGCACATTGTTTTGAGCCGTACTGATCCTGGTATAATCCCAAAGCTCTGATTCATATTCTTCCACTAAGCTGTCCCCCTTTTGGCGCTGAGTCTCCTCCGACTACATGCGCACGACCATATTGTCCTCAACTTTATCAAAGTACTTGTTTTCCATGATTAATTCTCTTATCGATAACTGAACTCTTGAGTCTATACCTTTCCTTTATATGATGATGAAATGTAATACAAGTATAGCATAGAACCTAAGAGTTTGTCTTTGGAAGGTTGCTAAATGGTTTAGTATAACTCCTTCTAAAGCAAGTTCCTGCGGCTTACTATATGTGGTTTTAGGTTCTAAAGTAGGGGTACCCAAACCAGTAGATTCCTCGGTCCTCACCCATTACAGGCTTACACGGACAAGTTCGGTTTAGGGGGGCGTATTTCCCACATGTTTGCACGGAAGTGAAAACTTCACGAAAACAAGGGTACTTTGTAATCCCGAAAGCGATCCACTATCCTACACAGAGGTGAAGACCTCCCGAAGGAGTAGTTTTCGGCTTCCACTTAAAAAGGTAATATCATATGCAGATGTATGCAAATTTACACTAGCAATATCACACAATATAATGTCACAAAAGATGTCGAGGATTGCATATTAAACAAAATTGAAGCTTAAAAAGTTTCCAAAGAAGACCAAAAAATAATCAATTTTAGCTTGACTCTCGTTTATTTTAAAAGTCCCCAGTAGAGTCGCCAACTGTCGAAACCATCCCTTTTTGGAAAATGACAAGTTTCGATAATTATTTTAAAATCGAAAAATAATGGGAGTCGCCACCAATCCTTTATTCGGTGTGATTTGATCACCACAAAACGTTTTAAAAACCGTTTTGAAAACATGTAGGTCTTCGAAATCCAGAAAAACTGGTTTGGGAGTCGGTTACCCATGAGGAAGGATTAGCACCCTCATACGCCCAAAATTGGTACCGTACTGATTATTTTCGGGTCTTAATTTGTAAAATTTAGAAGCTTGAGTAAAGCTTAAAACACGATCCTTGAATGCAGGAGTTAAGTTTAAAAGAAAACGGGTTTGTTTGGAAATCCTGTTATTTCAAAGTGATCGAGAAAGAAAGTTACGTCCAATGAGTTAGGACATGACATTTCAAGATCCATAAATAACGAGCTTTCATCCGTAAAACTTTTTAAATTTTGGGAAAAGGATGTTCGATTATCTTAATTTGAGGAAAGGTTGCACCTAGTAAGTTAAGGCGTAAATTTTCAGAATCGAAGATAAGGAAACATTGCCTCGATTAAGGGTATTCGATTATTTCGATTTGAAGAAAAATTTCACCTAGTAAGTTAAGGTGCAAATTTTTGAAACTCGAAATAAAAGAATATTGCCTCGATTTTAAAGTTTCGGGGTTAAAAGTGGAATTTTTGGAAGTTCGGGGGTGAAAATGGAATTTTTGGAAGTTTCGGGGTCGAAAGTGGAATTCTTGGAAGTTCGGGGGTGAAAATGGAATTTTTGGAAGTTTAGGGGGTAAAATGGAATTTTTGGAAGTTTTTGGGTCAAAAATGGAATTTTTGGAAGTTCGGGGGTGAAAATGGAATTTTTGGATAGTTTGTGGACCTCCAAGGCAATAAAACCATAACAGGTGACACGTGGCAGCCCTTCAGGCCTCCTTAGTTCCAACTTTGTTATTTTTTGTCTCGACTTTTGCATTGGTGATATTCATCCTATTCCGACGATGTAGAGCTAAAGCTTTGAAATCTGTTCCAAGTCCAACAAAAAATGAATTTAAATCCTGTTAGGCCCGGATAAAATAGTCTTCAACAGTGACATATCATCTAATCAAACCGTAATTGTTAGGAAGTATGGATATATTGCTCTAGGTTCTGCATCTTCACTCTCTTTTTTCATTTTTATTTAGTTTCATCCCTTATTAGTTTGTGTTGATTATTTATTTTAAATTACTTATTTTGGAATAATATGAAAGAAACAATTAGGAAATGCAAAATAAAAAAAATCAAATATAAATAAATTTTTGCTTTAACTTAGAATTCAAATGTAACTATGCATGCACTTACAATTGAGTGCACAATATCAATTAACATTTATTTTTAGCTATTATTTTTTGTTTTAATTACAGAACTTATTTATTTATTGGTTGTGACGTATATAGCTTTGGAGTGTTGGTATTGGAAATATTGATGGGAAAACATCTTGGTGAATTGTTGTCAACATTATCATCATGGCCATCAACATCTAGTGTCCAAAATATCATGCTAAATGAAATTTTGGATCCTTTGTTGTGATTGCTTTCGCCTGCTTACGGGCCAAACCCAAAGCTCGACCAACAATGAAATCAATGTCCTAAGAGTTCTTGGACATCAAGTCTCCAATTTAAAAACCTCTTCATGAAATATTTCTTCTCAAACTTAAGAGTCATGAGATGCTTGTTAGCTAGGAAAGTTACAAAGAAATAAATAGTAGTTGATCTGGTGTTGCATTTTGAAGAGGATATGAATATCATATTCTCCTAATAATGCTTTCACTGTTGTTTTTTATACCAAAAAATGTATGCCATGTGTTTTTTTTTTTCTTTTTGCTTGGAATAGAGGCAAATGCCATATATTGGGCTGTTTGATTTGGATATCCATTCATGAATTTTGGGTCCAAAGCATGGTGACAGAAGAGCCTTGGCCCAAAGGTCACTCCAACTTTTGCCTTTTGCCTCTCCCAATATTTCAAACATTATGACATGAAGATATTACATTGTATTCTTTTAGGTTTTTTATTTCAGAATTTTACGATATAAAAACACACATTTTGTTCACTTTTGATATTATTTGACCTACAAGAATGTGTTCAAACTTTGGGGTTTTGTTAAATATGAAAAAAGATAATAATATATATTATTGCACTGTCAGTCCGGCGGCTTAGTACTAAAGAATAGCTGTAAGAAGGCGACCAAAAATTTCAATTTTATATTCCAATAAAGAAAAAGTGGGATTCTCTGAAAGTTAAAAATAAGAAAAAAAAAAAAAAAAGGGTTAAATGGGAGTGGAAAATCAATGTAGAATCCCAAAGAAACAAAATCAAAGGAAACGGACAAACAGGTCTTTCAATATTCTCACCACTACCATAACCTGGACCTCTCTTCCCTGCCCCATCACCCACCAACTTTGTATAATAACCAAATAATATCATTTTTAACCAGTTTTTTTTTATCTCAAAAAAAAATTATTGGTTAAAAGTTACCAACTGGGTTTTCACCATTTTTCTCTCATTTATTTTACCTATTAGTAATGTAAATAAATAAATAGAATACTTTCAAGAGGGATCAATTTTGATTTTTTAAAGGATTGATCCTTCTAATGGATAATCCATCTTTATTAGGAAGTGTCATCGAGATTGATCTTAGTGGCCATGGTCTGAATGGGAGTATAACACCTCAAATAGGAGCACTTTCAAAGCTCAAATGGTCTTACAGGTGAGATACCTTCTTCACTTGGAAACCTCACTCAATTGGCAGTGCTCGATGTTTCTTATCATGAAATTCATTCCATTCCCATGGCAATTGAGAAGATGGAGAATCTTGTTTCTCTAAATTTGACGAGGAACCTCATTGTTCGTATGCCTTCAGCTAGTGGTCTTTTGACCAATCTTACCCACTTGATTATGAGCTCTAATCCATTGCAGAGCATCATCCCTCCCCAAATATGTAACCTGAAAAAGCTAATGACTCTCCAAATCAATCACTGCATGCTCAGTTGTCCCATTCCTCCAAATATTGGAAAGCTAAAGAGTTTGGTTGATCTCGATCTCTCAAGCAGCATGCTTGTTTGTCCCGTCCCATCTTCTATCAGCAATGTAACCAATCTAGCAACGTTGGTTCTTGTAGGCAACCAACTTAATGGATCCATTCCACAATAAATTGGGAGACTGACAAATTTGATTACATTGGATCTATCTTCAAATTTGCTCGTTGGTCCAATCCCATCATCTGTCAACAACTTCACCAATCTAGCCTCGTTGGTTCTTTATGGCAACCAACTTAATGGATCCATTCCACAGGAAATTGGTAGGCTAACGAATTTGGTTACGCTGCGTCTATCCTCCAATATGCTTGTCGGTCCACTCCCAACAAATTTGGGTAATTTATCCAGTCTGGAATTGTTCTCTCTTTCTAAAAATAAAATAAATGGTTCCATCCCATCAGCAATAACAAAGCTTAAGAGGTTGACTAACTTGGATCTTGGTGCCAATAACTTGAGTGGTCAAAGCCCTTCATTTCTAGGTCTTTTACCCAGCTTGAGAAGTTTGTACCTTGACTCAAATCTTTTTGACGGTTTCATCTCATTAGATATTGGAAAATTAAAGAATCTGACTACATTGTTTCTCTCTAAAAACAAACTCACTGGCTCAATCCCTTCATCTCTGTGTTATTTGACCAATTTGCTACCTTGACAAAAATCTTTTACATGGTTCCATCCCTTCTGAAATTGGAAATATGACCAATCTAACAGAGTTACAACTTGATTCCAACCACATATCCAATTCCATCCCTTCATCTCTTCTTCATTTACCCAATTTACAGAGTCTATCAATGGCTTCGAATATTTTGGAAGGTCCCATACCTCATGAAATTGAGAGTTTGAATGCTCTCCAATACTTAGATCTCACCGGAAACAAATTGAGTGGATCCATTCCAACTCAGATTGGTAACTTGTCAAATTTACATTTCTTAAATTTGGCAAACAATAACTTGAGTGGAAGGATTCCCCTGCAAATTGGTGGCTCATCTCTATACCTGCTTGATCTAAGCCATAACATCATTACTGGAAATATACCTTCTCAACTCAATTCCAAAATCATTCATCTCAGCCATAACCTTCTCCAAGGAGTGATACCTTCCCAATTTGGGAATTCAACTGATTTAGACATCTTAGATCTCAGTTGGAATAATCTAACGGGCATGATTCCCGAATTTCGATTTTATGTGGGGATCCTCAATTTGTCATGTAATTCATTATGGGGTCCAATTACGGATGGATTATTGTATTTTGCACCCGATACATTTACAGGCAACAAGGATTTATGTGGTTCCATTCAAGGCTTCCTTCCTTGCCCTTCATCCCCAACTGTAAACCGAGAAAGAAATATCAAAGTAGTGAAGCACAATCCGCCTATCGTTATTCTGGTTCCAACTTTGTTATTTTCTGTCTCGACTTTTGCATTGGTGATGTTCATCCTTTACCGACGATTTAGAGCTAAAGCTTTGAAATCTGTTCCAAGTCCAAAAAAAAATGGAGATTTATTCTCTATTTGGAACTTTGATGGAAAGATTGCTTTTGAAGACATCATCAAAGCCACAGAGGATTTTGATATCAAATATTGCATTGGAACTGGGGGTTATGGCAGTGTCTACAGAGTAGTTTTACCAAGTGGCAAGGTTGTTGCTTTAAAAAAACTCCACCAATTGGAAGCTGAGCAGTCGGCTTACGATGCAAGTTTCCGAAATGAGATCAAGTTTTTAACAGAAATACGACACAAGAACATCGTCAAGCTCCACGGGTTCTGTCTCCACAATCGTTGCATGTTCTTGATTTATGAATATATGGAAAAGGGAAGCTTGTTTTATGCCTTGAGCATTGATGAGGAAGCTGTGGAATTGGATTGGACCAAAAGAGTGAACATTGTCAAAGGTGTCGCACATGCTCTGTCTTACATGCATCATGATTGCAACCCTCCAATTGTTCATCGAGACATCTCAAGCAATAACATTTTGTTGAACTCCGAATTGGAAGCTTTTATTGCTGACTTTGGGACTGCAAGACATATTGATCCTGATTCATCTAATCGAACTGTAATTGTTGGAACATACGGATATATTGCCCCAGGTTCTGTACCTTCACTCTCTTTTTCCTTTTTTTATTTAGTTTCATTCATTCTTAATTTGTACTAATTATTTGTTTTGAATTACATACTGGGAAAACCAAAATGAAGAAAGATCAAATATAAATAAATTTTTTGTTTTAACTTGAGATTAGAGAATTCAAATGCAACTAAACATGCACCTACATTTGAATGCATAATATAAATTCACATCTATTTTTAATTATTCTTTTTTGTTTTAATTACAGAACTTGCTTATTCATTGGTTGTGACTGAAAAATGTGATGTATATAGTTTTGGAGTGTTGGCATTGGAAATATTGATGGGAAAGCATCCAGGTGAATTGTTGTCAACACTACCATCGCTATCTAGTGTCCAAAAAGTCATGCTAAATGAAATTTTGGACCCTCGATTATCACTCCCAAGAAGTCACAAAATGGTAGAAGACATCACTTTCGTTGCTCTGATTGCTTTCGCATGCTTACGGGCCAAACCCAAAGATCGACCAACAATGAAATTAGTGTCTCAAGAATTCCTACACACCAAGTCTCCAATTTCAATACCTCTTCATGAAATATCTCTTATTGAGCTTAAGAATTATGAGATGTTTATGAGCGGTGAAAGTTACAAATAAATAAATAGTATTTTTGAGTAAAGGCATTGTCATTACTGTTTTCAGTCTTTATTTTTGTGTTAAATAAATTGTATAATGATCAAGTCTTAAGAATATTGATGTGATCATTCTTAAATGTCCTTAGTCAAGTATTATTATGGTCCTAAGAATAATGCATTGAGACTAAAATTTTCTTGATTGATAACAAGTGTTTTATAAGTGATATGTCAAGTTAACACATAAGCATATGTTAAAGAACAATATGTCAGACTGATTCATAATGAGAATGATTATTGAATTTTTATTTAATAGTCATAACATTTATTGTTGTGATAATTGTATGTATGATCCTCAGACTCGAGATCATTGTCATAACATTTAATAGTCATAACAATGCAGCTCTCGCTGCAATAAAACCATGACTTGCTCTGGTACTAGATGTTGAATCTGATTAAAGACGCAAAACGTCTCTAATTGACTATTAATTAAATCAAGAGAGGCAGCGCACACAGGAAAATTCCACTCAGAGATTTTACCGAACATGTGATGGGCAAGCACATTGTATGAAGAGAACTAATTTCTTTTGGTAAACGTAGTGTCATGTTGTAAACCAAATTAAAGTTTCATTAACCATTTGCATTCAGCTCCATCATTGGAATGTTGGCAATTATTTCAAGAGGAGCGTTTAGTTATAAAGCCCATGCAGGGTTATCCTATTCCTGATTTAATCAATCCCCCAAATTTCCCTTCTCAAATTATTGGAATCAACAGTTTCAATATAAGAATTTTAACTCTTTCACATTTATAATTCATTTTGTGATTTGATTCTTCTTCGATGAATTAAATAAACACTAATTACGTTCATAGAAAGAATCCTGAGTAAGATTACAGGATACCACAATCGAAGAAAAAGATTTACTTGTGAGTAGGGGTTTAAATAAAACATTTATGCTCCATAATTGTAGAATTAAGCTCCAACTATTGAACAAGTCAAACTCAAACATGCTAATATTTGGCGTGAGGTAGCTTGTAATGCTTAATCAAGTTTTTCATTTAATATCCACAATTAATTTTTTTTAGTTCAAACTCGAATTTGATTAGAAATAATCAAGTTTGAAATCGAGCACCAAAGCAAGCTCTTTGGCGAATATGCTTAATAGAATAAGATTGAAATTTTTGAGTTTTATCTTGATTCAAATTTAAAATTTGAAAGCAAAACATGATTGAGCTTGCGCCTTGGGGTTTGTATTTGAATTTCTCGACCACGGATAAATATTCTTCATTTTTCAGGTGTTTCTAGGAATAAATACACTTGACTTGACAATACTTTTCTACAAGCATATATATTTTCTATAGGTAGAGAATTGGTAGTAAAGCTTCAATCCTGATCTTAGTAGCTATGGCATTCTCTTTTTACACTTGTTTTGCAATTTTACTTCTTCCACTCTCTATAACAGTGAGGAGCAGTGAGATTACTGGAGCAACTAATAATGATTCAGAATCTCTTGTAGCTGAGGAAAAAGCATTGATGGAAACTGGGTGGTGGAGTATTGGAGTTAGCAGTTGAGTCAGTAGACTGTTAAACCTGTTAAACAGAATTGGTAGTTAAAGCTAAAACAGCTCAAATTCTCTTGTATAAATAGGTAGGTAGCAGATGGAAATTAGTTTCTCAACAATTCCTACGCATTAAGTCTCCAATTTCAATGTCAAACAGCAAATACGATTAGCACGATTTGAATTCAAGTTACACTTGAGACAGTGAGCACTCTTGACCATCAAGTATCACATCACTCTTCGATGTAAAATATGGTTCTCATTAGCTATAAAATAAATGAATAAAAGAATGTTAAAGTTGATATTTACATCAATTATAATGGTAAAATAAAAAAATTAAATTTTGCCTCTACTTTATAATAGTTGTGGTTATGTAATTACAATTTATATTATTGAAATTAATAGAAGAAATTATGATGTAATATATAATATAAATACAACATTAAATTATGGCACATCCATGATATGAGTGAAAATAATTATGTAATAAATATATTTTAAAAAATAAAATATAAATGAGGTTTTGATTAAAATGATTAAATTAAACATAAAAAGCTAGGGGTCATGGGTCCAAATCCAATTATGTATATACTTTTTCTAGATTTTATATAAAAATATAAAAGGGCAAAAAAATTTGTCATAACATATTTGTTACAAAATTTGTCATGAAAGATGTGTGGGACTACAATGTCAAAAGTCCTTTCATATTGCTAATTTTGTCAACAAAATTTAAACATATATGTCAATGGTGATTTTCAGTCTTCTCTTTTTACTTTCTTTTTGGACCCAATTGAACATATATGTCAAAAGTTAAATTTTTTTTTTCAATAAGATAAATTTTTGAATAGATGCAAAATGTTATGTGTACGTTACTGTAGTTATTATATTGATTTTTAATATAATCTCTAAATCTATCCATAATTTTTCTTAACTTTTAAATAAAAAAAATACATATTTAAATACCAAAGGTATCACCCAAATTAAAGCTGAATCGACACTATTATTATATTGCTAAATATAAGCAACATTGCCGAAATACAGAAGAAGACTCTAACAAGGAGCACCTAAATCAAACCCAACACTGATACAAGCACCTCAATCCATATCACAGGATATCCTCAACCAACACAAATCATCCTACAATAGCACACCAAATAAAAGCCACACCACACCAAGAAGGACCAGCATAAATGACAAAACACTAAGCCTAAATATCACCAAATTAACTCTATATTCTTATAAATAAAACCCTGCTATTTACACCATTATCCCTACAATATTCTTCTCGCCAAACATTACGTGCAATGCAATACTAATATGAGAAAAAGTATGAATATTTAAGTAATTAGAGTAGCTAAGATTTGGTTAGAAATCTTGAGTTTGTATTTTCCATGGAAAAATGGAAAGATAAATCCTCTTGACTTTACTTTTCTACAAGCATAATTGATCCCTTGTTTCACGTTACATGATAATGATGTTCTTTTGTCACTAAAGGGAAAAAAAATCATCTTTTTAAAAGTGATCGATCTGAACTCATCTATTGTGATGAAGTCGAAATCAATTAAAAATTTTATTAAGGTAAGTGCACCTATCAATTAATAGAATAGTTACGATAAGTAAAAATATCGTTCTCACGAAGACTAAAAGTACTAGTAATTATTGTTATTAGAGCCCAATTTTATCCGGGCCCAATAACAACAAAAAATAAAATAAATAAAAGTTTTTGAAAAATAAAATTGGGCCCAACAAGCCCAAATTTCTAAAAAAGTTTTTTGAAACCTTAGTTGCTAGGGTTTCCAGCTGCTCTTATGCTGCCACCCATGCCTCCACGTCAACCACGTCGCCCCACTTGCCTCTGACACCACCGAAAGCACTACCCACCATTATCATCACCTGCAAACAAAAGGAAGATAGGATGAAAAGATAGAAAACCAGGCAATACATTGTAATATTCGGCTATAAAAATCATGTGTAAAAGAATTGTAATGGCTCTCTATTGGAAAAATGAGAAAAAAAACAAAGAATAGCAGAATAGATTCAAATACAAGAGATTCAAGAGGTTTGATATTTCATTGAAGGTATTTTGTTTCGTACATACATATATTTTTTTCTTTTTTCATCTTTTTGGTTCAAAGTTTGAAAATAAAATAAAAGAAATATACTACAAAACATAAAAAAGGAAAACAATAAGATTCGAAAAGAAATAAAGTCAAAACTAAAAAAAATCATTTTTTTTAGAACTTTTTTTGAAATCAAAGGCTAGAACCCTAAACCCTAGATCTATCAAGATCTAGCCTCGATCTACGTTTTGGAAGCAAAAAAAATAAAAAAGGGAAAACTTTTAACCTTAGGCTGTCGTGCACGACGGAGGATAGAGGCGACCGGCTACGAAGGCAGCGGAATCCAACGGCGACTCTCATGGCCAACAGTGGTCGGACATGAAAGAAGGTGAGAGGTTTTTTTCTTTTTTAAAAGAGAGTTTAAAATGATTTTTTTTAGTGAAAAGGGGTATTTATAAGGCACCAAAACGGTGCCGTTTTGGCCTAGGTGCCCAAGCCCCAAAACGACGTCGTTTTGGTCCTATTCGATCCGACCCGCTTGGAGATCCATGTGTTTTTAACAGACGGGTAAATTCCCTCTTTTGTCCTTCCGTATTTTTTATGTATTTCAATTTCGTCCTTAGTGCCACTTTTAATTAATTGTAAATTTGTCCCATAATTTTATTTCCATTTCAATTTAGTCTCATGACTCTCTAGAAGCCTGAGAAGCTACCATGTGTCCCTTTTTGGGTTATTTTTGCATTTGGTCATTTCTATTTTTCCTATGTTTCAATTTCATCCTTAAATCAAGTTTTATTTCATTATAAATTTGCCTAGTAATTTTAAATTATTTTCAATTTGGGCCTTTCACTTTTGGAGGTTTGGGAAGTTGCCACGTGTCACCTTCTTTTGGGTTTATTATGCATAAAGCTTCTTTTTTATTTAAAAATTACATTTTAACCCTCAAACTTTCAAAAAATCACATTTTAACTCTCGAACTTCGCAAAAATCACATTTTAACCCTCGAACTTTGCAAAAATTACATTTTGACCATTAAACTTCTTAAAATTACATTTTAACCTTCAAACTTCATAAAATTACATTTTAACCCCTAACTTTCCAAAAATTACATTTTAACCCTTGAACTTCATAACATTACATTTTAACCCCTAAACTTTCCAAAAATTACATTTTGACCCCTACACTTCACAAAATTATATTTTAACCTCAAACTTTTCCAAAGTTGCATTTTTTTACTCTCAAACTTCCCAAAATTACGTTTTGACACCAAACTTATCAAAAATTACCATTTTGCCCCTAAACATCAAAAAATTACCATTTAGCTCCCAAATTTCCAAAAGTCACATTTTCGACCTCAAATTTTCCAAAAGTTTGTTTTTAATCACAAATTTTCCAAAAATTTCAATTTTGACCCTAAATTCCTCAGAAATTACGCTTTCATCCCGAATTCTCTAAAGCTCCGCTTTTTCCCATGTTTATTTTGTTTTTTTTCTTTTTCGATGTTCATACATAGAATTTAATTGTTATTCTTTAGTATTTTGTATTTTATTAATTTTCGTGTTTAAATTTTGTACATTTATTTATCTGCTTAATTATTTTGTTTCGTGTTATTTAATTTTTGCTATAAACTGCCCATTCATATTTAATTTACACGTTCGTTTTCAAAATTATTTTTACATACAAATAAACCTTTAAAACCGAGGCAATATCCTTTTCGTGTGAAAATCTCAAAAAATCGTGCCCTAACATGCGGGGTGTGATTTTTCGTATAATCTGCACAATCAAATATCCTATTCTAAACTTTTCAAATCCCCTTTAATTTTGAGATTCCGAGAATGTCATGCCCTAACGTGTTGGACACGACTTCAATTCTCCGAGAAATTAAAAACACACGAGCATTTTCTTCAAATTTAATTATTGAAAATCACGTGAAATAAGTTATGTGTCCGAGGATCGTATCTTAAACTTAATTCAAAACTTTGAGTTCTCAAAAAATATACAAATAATTTAAAACAAGAACGAGGCAATATTCTTTCGTGTGAAAACTTCAAAAAACCATGCCGTAACGTGTTAGGTGTGATTTTCGTATAATTCGCGCGATCGAATATCTTCTTTAAAATCTTTCAAAATGTCCTTCAATTTCGAAAGTTCGAGAACGTAGTGCTCTAACGTGTTGGACACGACTTTCAATTCTCCGAGAAATTCGAAACGCACGGACGGTTTTTCTCAAATATGATTTTTGAAAATCATGCAATATTTTCTGAGAACAAAGATCGTATTTTAAGTTTTATTCGAGTTTTCAAACTTTTAACAAATGAAGACCCGAAAATAATCGATGTGGTATCAATTTTGGGAGTGTAAAGGTGCTAATCCTTCCTTACACGTAATCGACTCCCAAACCCGTTTTCTGGATTTTCGAAGACCAAAATATTTTTCAAAACAGATTTTACACATTTTGTGATGTTCCAATCACACCAAATAAAAAGATTGGCGGCAACTCCTATTTTTCGATTTTTAAAAATATTTTTCGAGACGTGTTTGTTACCCAAAAATAAATGTTTCGACAACTGCCTTTCTATTATTTAAACGACAAATTGGAGAGATTGATTAAAACTAAAATTAACTAAAAATTAATTAACTGAGAACACGACAGGAATAACTCAGGAAAATAATCGAATAAACAACTAAGAAGCGAAACAATACCCAGAAAAGAATTCACCTATATTTCATCTGTCATTATCAATTTGAATTAAACAATTTCTTCACTCAGTATCTTGATCCGTAGAAATCCCTAAATTATGCTAATATCACTATTCAAGCATAAAAGCAACTGACTTTAGGTTGATTAATTGAAGTTTCTTTCTAATTTAAACCCTATTATCGCACTAATTCGATATTTGGATCCCCCTATTAGATTTGACTCTAATCTGGTAGATTTATGTCATCCTATTTCTAGGATTGCATGCAACTTCACTCAATTATGCTAGATCTACTCTTAAACAGGGTCTATTCCTCCTCTAATTTAAGCACATCAAACATGAATTAATATCCCAGAAATACTAAATCAAGAATTAAGCACACATAATTGAGAACAAGATCTAAGTATTTATTGCGTAAAACAGAAATTAAATGACAAAATTCTTCATATGGTTCATCTCCATTAGGTATTTAGAAAATTATTTCATAATAGAAAATAAAAACATTCAAAAGACAATAAATCCATAAGAAACGAAGAAACTCATAATACACTTTAAAGAAATCAAAAAGAGATCATCAATCTTGATGGAAATCTGCTTTAAAGACTGCTTTAATGGTGTTTTTCGAGTTGTTTCCTTGACTATACTCTCACGACTTACTCCCCTCTTGTCATATTTGGTATATATAGGTCTTAGAATGTCCAAAAAAACCTAAAAATTACGTTTTCCACGTGTTTTGGAGTGCAGTTCGCGAAATCCAAACGACTTTGGTTGTGTGGCTCACACGGTCGTGTGCCCAACCCGTGTGGCTCCTAAATTTTTTGTTCTATTTTTCGGTTTTCATTCGTTTTTCGCTTCTTTCTCTCCCAAATACTCTCTTAAGTATAGAAACATGAATTTAAAGGATTAGGAGCATAAAATTTACCATTTTACATCGAATAATCATCCAAAAACGCATTAAGAACGGGATTAAAACATGTTACTTTTATCACTGATCAAATATCCCCACACTTAACCGTTTACTTGTCCTCAAGCAAAATCCTTAACCCACATTCAAGTTAATTCCTTTCAATTTGTCTCATCAATAGTATCTCAGAATAATTCGCAAACAATCATGGATTGAAAATTCAACCAAAAGGGCACTAAAGATTCAAGTAGTCCAAGCTGAAAATTTTAAAGCACAAAAACATAAGAGTCTCCTATTATCTAAATAATTACCTTAAATTAAAATCTATTTTAACTTTTCTTTTTTGTTTTAATTACAGAACTTGATTATTCATTGTTTGTGACTAAAAAATGTGACGTATATAGCTTTGGAGTGTTGGCATTGGAAATATTGATGGGAAAGCATCCTGGTGAATTGTTGTCAACACTATCATCATCGTCATCGCCATCTAGTGTCTAAAATGTCATTCTAAATGAAATTTTGGACCCTTGGTTATCACCCTCCCAAGAAGTCGAAAAATGGTAGGAGACATCGCTTTCATTGTTGTGATTGCTTTCCCATGCTTATGAGCCAAACCCAAATCTCGACCAGCAATGAAATTAGTGTCTCAAGAATTATGATGCATTAAGTCTCTAATTTCAATGCCTTTTCATGCAACTCCACTCAATTATGCTAGATCTACTCTTAACAGGGTCTATTCCTCCTCTGATTTAAGCACATCAAACATGAATTGATATCCAGGAAATATTAAATCAAGAACTAAGCACACATAACTGAGAACAAGATTTAAGTATTTATTGCGTAAAACAGAAATCAAATGACAGAATTCATCATAGGGTTCATTTCCCCTAGGTATTTAGAAAATTAGTTCATAATAGCAAATAAAAACATCCAAAAGATAATAAGTCCATAAGAAACGAAGAAACTCATAATAAACTTAAAAAAAAAATCAAAAAGATGTCTTCAATCTTGATGGAAATCTACTTCAAAGATGGCTTCAATGTTGCTTTTCAAGTTGTTTCCTTGACTATTCCCTCACGTCTTACTCCCCTCTTATCATATTTGGTATATATAGGTCTTAGAATGCCCGAAAAACCTAAAAAATGAGTTTTCTGCGTGTTTTGAAGTGCAGTTCGCGAAATCCACACGGCTTGACACATGGTTGTGTGGCTCACACGGTCGTGTGCCCAGCCTGTGTGGCAGGGTCCAGCCCGTGTGGCAGGGTTCAGCCCGTGTGGCAGGGTCCAGCCCGTGTGGCTCTTAAAATCTGCTCCATTTTTTCGGTTTTCACTCGTTTTTTTGCTTCTTTCGCTCCCAAAATCTCGCCTAAGTATGGAAACATGAATTTAAAGGATTAGAAGCATAAAACTCACCATTTTACATCGAATAATCATCCAAAAACGCATTAAGAATGGGATTAATACATGTTACTTTTAGCACTTATCAAATATCCCAACACTTAAGTGTTTGCTTGTCCTCAAGCAAAATCCTCAACCCACGTTCAACTTAATTTCTTTCAATTTGTCATTTTCATCAATAATATCTCAGAATAATTCGCAAATAATCATGCATTGAAAATTCAACCAAAAGGGCACTAAAGATTTAAGTTGTCCAAGCTGAAAGTTTTAAAGCACAAAAATATAGGTGTCTCTCATTATCTAGATAATTACCTTAAATTAAAATCTATTTTTACTTTTGTTTTTTGTTTTAATTACATAACTTGCTTATTCATTGGTTGTGACTAAAAAATGTGACATATATAGCTTTGGAGTGTTGGCATTGGAAATATTGATGGGAAAGCATCCTGGTGAATTGTTGTCAACACTATCATCATCGTCATCGCCATCTAGTGTCCAAAATGTCACGATAAAGAAAATTTTGGACCCTCGATTATCACCCCCAAGAAGTTGAAAAATGGTAAGAGACATCACTTTGATTGCTTACGGGCCAAACCCAAATCTCAACCAACAATGAAATTAGTGTCTCAAGAATTCCTATGCATTAAGTCTCCAATTTCAATGCCTCTTCATGAAATATCTCCTGTCGAGCTTAAGAATTATGAGATTTTTATGAGCTGTGAAAGTTACAAATAAACAAATAATAGTTGATCAGGTGTTGCATTTTTAAGAAGATATGAGTATCCTATTCTCTTAAATATCTATTGAAGTATGCCCAAATATTAATCATATGAAGATTATAATAACATTCTTTTACCTAATTTATTAATAAAGGCATTATCATTATTGTTTTCGGTCTTCTTTTTTTTTTATGATACCTTCCCAATTTGAGAGTTGAAATTAAACATTTTAAATCTCATTTGGAATAAACTAACGGCATGATTCCCGAATTTCTAATTTATGTGAGAAACCTCAATTTATCATATACCTAAGATGGTGAGTATTCTTGACCATCAAGCCATCACATCACTCTTTGATGTAAAATATGGTTCTCATTAGCTATAAAAATAATGTAAAAAATGAATAAAAGATGGTAACTTGAAAAGGAATGTTAAAATTGATACAATAAAACCTCTAAAAATTAATACTCTTGGGACCCGAAAAAATTATTATTTTATCGAGGTTATTAATTTATCAATAAATGAATATTTTATTAATTTATCGATAAATTAATATTTACTAATTTAGAGAATATTTCATACTTTATGCATGAGTTTTTTTATTTATCAAAATCTAATATGCATACAATGAATCAAAGTTAATCTTGTATATATAAATAAGTGCATGTATCAAAGTTAATTGGTTCATGTAACAAAAAAAAAAGAGTTAATTAATTGGTTCATGTAACCAAAAAAAAGGAGTTAATGGTTTCAAAATCCAATACGTATATATTCAATGGATAGATTAAAAAATTTATTATAAATAAAAACATGTACGTATCAAAGTATTGTAATTCATATAATATTTTCCTCCATGGCTTCCCATTTGAAAGGTGTAAAAAAGTTTACATTGATAGATGAGATGAGAAAATCATTATGTGAGTACAAAAATGAGCATCCCTCTTCAAGTCAAAAAGATTTGCAACAGTGGGTTCAACAAACATTTGATATCTCTGTTAGCCAATCAATAATATCAAATACTCTTAAAAGGTCATCTGAATTTTTGTCAAAAGAGATCAAGAATAGCAATGTTAAAAGACACAAATCAGCCAAATATCCCAAATTAGAGAAGGTATTGTATGAGTGGTTTGTCCAATATCAAGAGAAAGTAAATATGATTGGAGAAATGATTCAAACTAAAGCAAAAGAGTTTCTACAGAAAATGTATAGTGATGAAAATTTCGAATTTAACTTCTCAAGTGGTTGGCTAGAACAGTTAAAGGAAAGACATGAGATTAAGTCTTATAGAAGATTTATTAAAAGTGGTTCAGTTGTTATGGAGAATATTGAAGATGCTTTACCTCAAATAAGAGTTAAATTGGAAAATTTTGATTGGAAGGATATCTATAATATGGATGAAACAAACTTATTTTATTGTTTACAAGCATATCATTTACTGGCTATAAAGCAATTAGAAGGATGAGTAAAAGACAAGGAAAGACTTGCTGTTGTGGTTTGTTGCAATAGGGATGGTTCAGATAAAATGCCTCTTTGGGTTATTGGTAAGTTTACTAATCCTATATGCTTTAAACATCTGAATATTGACAATCTTAACTGTCATTATCGAGTCAACAAAAAAATGGATGACTGGATTACTTTTTCCAAGATTTTGTTCGTTGGTTTGATGCTAGAATGACTGGTAGAAAGGTGTTGCTTAAAGTAGACAATTATCCATCCCATCCCAAGGTTATTGAAGGCTTGAGAAATATTGAATTATTCTTTTTGCCTCCAAATTCAACATAAAAAATTCAACCATGTGATGTTAGAATTATTAGAGCAGTTAAGATTTATTATCGGCGTCACTTTTATTCTAGCATCTTGGAAGGTTAAGAGAAAGGAGAAATAAATCCTGAAAAGATTAATGTATTGGATGCAATCCATTTTATTAATGTTGCTTGGAATATTGATGTGAAGCCTACAACTATAGCAAATTGTTTTCGACATTGCAAAATTCAATCCGAGAAGGATATGCCTCTCGAACAAGAAATTAGTGATGTTGAAGGCATTCATAAATTAAAAGAAGTAATTTTTGATTTACACTATGTTGGAGCCCAATTTTATCCGGGCCTAACAACAACAACAAAATAAAATAAATAAAAGTTTATTTTATTCCAAGTTTATTTACAAACCAAATGGCCCAATACCTTAAACCCAAATTGCACCCAATTTCCCTTAGGCCTAATAAGCCCAATTTTACAAAAATTTCAATAAACCCTAGTAGCAACTTGTGCTGCTGCGGCTCCCCCTTCCCAATCAGGTGCTGCCACATCAGCTTCCACCACCAGCATCACCCCCTACTTGCCTCTGTCACCATGTCAGATCTATCACCACGATCATCACCTGCAAAGACAAGAAGCAAGACAAGACAGAAATAGGAAAACACATATACTCATTCGGCTATAAAGCCATGTAAACAAATTTTCAAGAGGGCTCCTCTTTGATTTCATGAGCAATAAACAAAAAAAAAAAAGAAGATTCAGTTTCAGATACAATAACCAATAACTTATTTGTCTTTTGAGGTATAACATTTTATTATACATGCATATATTTATTATATTTTTTTCTCTTTTCGAAAGTAAATATATGTATATACGTTTTTAATTATTTCTAAAGTAGTTATACATCTTTAGTTTCATTTATTTTGAAATAAATGTAAAATAAATAAAAAGAAGAAATAGAGTTAGGCTTTCGTACCTTGTGTCCACACCGACAGTCATTGGAGCCACGAACGGAGCCCTTTCGAACTCGCCCATATTCGAAAGGGGGTGCTCCGATGTGGGTAAATCTGTAAAGAAAAAGATAAAACAAAATCATCAAAAAAACTAAAAGAAATAGATTTGAAAATAAAAAATAAAATTTAAATAAAAATCACTTTTTTTCTCACATTTCTTAGAAAATATGGCTTGATCTATGTTTAAGACAAAAAAATAAAAAAAGGAAGGATTTTTACCTTAGTGTCGTCGTACACAGCGACGACCGACGATGAACGGCTACAATCGATGGCGAACGACGACGGCGGTAACTAGCGGCCATTGACCGATCATGGCCAGCCTTGAAGAGAGAGGGGAGAGAGAAGAGAGGATTTTTTTTTTTGGAGGGGGGTTTGAAGAAAAAGAGGAGAAAATGAGGAAAAAAAAGCATTAAAATGGTTTATATAAACTCTCAAAACCACGTCGTTTTGGCCTATGCCTTAAAATTAGTTTATTTAAAAATGGGCAATTTTCCTTTTGGTCCTTCCGCACTTTTATTTGTTTCAATTTAGTCATTTTTTGCTATTTTTAATTTATTGCAATTTCATCCAATAATTTTAAGATGTTTACAATTTAGTCCTTGACTCAAAAATGGTCATGGGGCTACCAAGTGTCACTTCTTTGGGTTATTTGCACATAAAGCCCTTGGTTTACTTAAAATTACGTTTTTACACCCGAACTTCTCCAAAATTATATTTTACCTCTAAACTTTCCCAAAATCATAATTTGACCCCCAAACTTCCTTAAATTTCATTTTGACCCTTAAACTTTTCAAAAACTTCATTTTAACCCCTAAACTTTTCCAAAATCACATTTTGACCCTTGAACTTTTCTAAAATCATATTTTGACCCCTGAACTTTTCTAAAATCATATTTTGACCCTTAAACTTTTTCAAAACTACATTTTAACCATCAAACTTTCCCAAAGTTACATTTTTACCCCCAAAAGTCTCAAAAACTTCATTTTTAACCCTCTTTTTTCTTTGAATTCTTTTTTGACTTTTTGTACATAAAATTAATTTATTTTCTTCGTACCTTAAATTAATCCTTTTTTTTTGTATTTGATGTTTCTGATTCGCTTTTTTTTTTCGTATTTTGTATTTTACGTTTATTTTTTGCGTATTTATTTACTCGCATAATTGTTCTTTCATTGTGTTGTTTAATTTTGCCATTAATTGCATATTCGTATTTAATTTACACATTCGTTTTTAATCAAATTAAAATTATTTTTCGTGTTTTAAAAATACAAATATTTTTAAAATCAAGGCAATATTGTTTTATTTTGGATTTTGAAAAATTGTGCCTTAACTTACTAGGCGCGGTTTTTTCTTCAAACCGAAATAATCGAATACCCTTCTAAAAGGTTTGAAATTGGCAACGAAGGAATACTCGTTATTTTCGGATCTCGAAATGTTATGTCCTAAATCACTGGACGTGACTTCCTTCCTCTATCATTTCGAAATAACGAGACTTCCTCACGAAATTTGATTTCCTTCTTAAACGTTTCCAGCATAAATTTCTCCGAAAAATTCAGGGGCTTTAATAAACCTAATCCCTTTTGAGGCCATTCCTGCTATAACTTCTTCAATCTCACACTTATACTTAATATTTGTGTTGCTAATAGATTTTCCTAATAATCCCATGGTAATAACTAAATTTGGTCTGTCTATTGCACCATATCCTTGGGAAAGGATTCCTAACTTAATATAATGAAGATCTCTTGTTTGCATAAAGAAATCTAGTGCACAACAAAATATCAATTTAGAACTCTTTTCTTCCTATAATAAACAATTCTAAAGCTTCTAAAGCATATCTAACAGCTAAAATTTCTGAATCAATGGTGCTAATAATATTAGACTTTTCTTTGTAACTACCCGAAGCATACCTACAAAGTTTTTCAGTCTTCTTGCTATCTAACTTGTCTTTTTTGCTATACAAAAACAACTCCCCATCCTAAAGCTGATCCATCTGTTTCAATAACTAAATAATCTGTATCTAATGGTAATTCTAGCTTAGGAATTAATCTTAGAGAAGCTTTTTGTCTTCTCTACCAAATTTCCTAATTCCATTCGTTTTAGTCTTTTGATATGAAGGACTAACTAATTTACTAAGATCCTTAATAAAAGGTCTTGCATAATTTAATAATCCTAATAACTGTTGTATCTGCTTAAGCTCAGAAATGTCTTCTAGAAAATTTAAGATTTTCTTTGCTATATGATCTTGTAACTCTATTTGGCCTTGACCAAGAATTACTCCTAAAAACTTAATCTTACGCTTTCCAAACTCAATCTTAGATCTAGATGTCTATTATGATCTCTAAGGTTTTTAGAGAATACTAAAATATCATCTATATATACTATAACAAAATCTGATAATTCTTCTAAAATTCTATCCATACGCTTCTGGAGCACTGCTGGTGCATTCTTTAATCCAAAGGGCACGACTAACCATTCCCAATGACCTATAGGGTTTGGACAAATAAAAGCTGTCCACTCTATACTTTCTGCATGCATCCTAATTTGATAGTAACCTGACTTACAATCAAATTTGCTAAAGACTTTTGCGTTCTGGATTTTATTAATAAGCATATCTTTACAAGGAATATTATAACCATTATCAGATGTGTTATCATTCAATTCCTTATAGTTTATAACCATGCGTGCTTTACCTCTAACATGTTCATTGTGATTATTCACAAAAAAGCTAGGTGATCTATGTCTCGACTCAGATTTTCTAATGAATCCTAATTTTTCTAACTCACTAATCTGACTCTTATACCATTCTAATTCTTGATTAGACGCTGGTATTGCTTTTCCTCTAATTGTTCTATTTTCATCTAAGATTTCTATCTTATATTCTTCTTTATGAGTAGCCCAAAATTTTTGAGGGTTATCACCAAGAATACCTATTTTCTCTAAACGACTCTGATATTGTAAAATATTGTCATCTAATCTAATCTCATTTAATTCCCTAGAACTAATAAGATCGCTACAAGGCGTTTCTATTTCTAACAATTCTCTATTGAAATGCAAATCTTCATAACAATTTAAATCTAATTTTTCTGCATCTATAGGTCCACCACGCTTCTTCAACCAATCTCTGATCATAGTATCGGTCGGTGCTGGATAGAATGAGAACGCTACTTCCCAAGGGGTCATAATCATAAATCTATTTTTATATAAAATAAAATCTAAACCTAAAATTGCTAAATATCCATGTGGCTGAAGGTTTCTAAGATGGATATTTGCTAATCTAGTCACAGGTGTTTCATCATTTGGTAATAAAACTGCAACATGCTCAACTATATCACTACATGAAGTATAAGTTCCATCCATCTGCATTCCTACTTGAGGCTTAGCAGTCTGTCTATGGAATCTACTTGGAATAGACTTCTTATTTATCTTAGAAGTGCTACATCCTGTGTCTATAAGGGCTGTTCCACATATTGTGAACTCAGTATCTAACATAAGATCCTCTAAATAATTCTCACCTATGCAGATCTCAATCATAATAATATATTCAGTAATTTCTTGACGATTTACTGACTTATGCTGAATCATTTCTATAATACTTGTGCTATTCACTCGCTCGACTAAATTTTCTTCAAATTCTAAATCTATATTCACAAGATCTACATATCTAGACTGTGAATCTTCTATAACTATTCCTTTCATTTTTCTATCAATGATAGGATTTATATCTAAACTAATGCTTGAAGGACTAGGTTGTACAGGTTCTAAATTTTTCTTTTCCTGTTCTAATTGCTTAAGTTCTTAAAGTTTTTTCCAATCTTCTAAGGCTTGTAATCTAGATTTTATACTAATAAGCTCAAGCTTCTCTAACTTAAAATCTAAATCAATCTTATTCCACTCTAAAGTTGGATAATCTCTTTGCCAGCAAAGTTTACAAATTTCATTAAAGCAAATGCTACACTGAGCTCTAATCTTAATATGAGGGGATCTAAAACATCTAAAACAAGGAATTTCGTCTGAACCTAATTCCTTTTCCTAATTATGTGTCTATGTTCAGTTTCTACAAATTGTCTATCTATATCAAGTGCTCTAAGATTCATCACTGCGATCATACTTCAGTTTTAGATATCGCTTTAGAAACAGAGAGTAATTATTCAGACGTACCATTAGAAACCGACTCATCTGTTGACGACCCAAATTATATTACTTATAGAATTAGAGAAGAGTTAGCATTACAAGCTTTAGATAGTGATTTTGATAGTATTTATACTTCAGATCAATACGGAGATTAAAGAACTAAGCTACCAAGAGCCTCACTCTTTAGTTTTAGAAAAACTTTAGACGCAAATCCTGCACACCAACCCTTATTTGGTATCAGAGCATCCAATTTAGTTTATCCTTTAGAAATATTTAATCAAATCCACAGGCTCTTTATAAAAATTAGTCAAGCTGGATATAGGATTTAAGAACCTTAACAAACGATTATAATATTTAGATTTAAATATATCAATCCCTAGTAAGCCTCTTATTAATAAGCAGAGATATAGTTGTAACTTTAACCAAAAAGAATATTATCACCTCTGGCATTCTGTTGATAAGAATTCTAATTCATATCAGCTTAATACCATAGTTGATCTTATTATTAATCTTAGTGAGAATCTTTATAAGACAGATTGTAAAATCCTTAAGCATTTAGAAAAACCCAGTCTAGCATCAAGTTCAAATTTAGAAAAATCAGGCTCAGTTTTGAGAGTTATCTGGAAGTGCGATCACCCAAGGCTCAAGACTGAAAGGGATCTAAAATATTGCTTTCCAGTTTTTAAGCAGTCCAAAAGAATATTTTTATCAACTTTATTGATAACCTAAATGATTAGGAAGTTGTGGAATTAGTAAATAGAAAAGCATGAGTTTTTCATGATTGTCACATTGTTAGAAGATTCAAGGAAGAAGTCCTTTAGAGCCTCCACTTTACTTTCAAAACACAAATACATGTCAACGCAATTCATACCAAAACATAATCTTCTACCTATGAATTTTTTTGGCGTCTATGGTGGAATATAGGATCTTATCTATATTTTTATTTAAATTATTTTTTCTGGATTGGAAATACCATGGAAGGACACATCCAAGTGAATTTTTGTCAATGCTTGGAATCATTTTTCCTTCATTGAGATAGACATTTAGGAAGGAATAATGATTCAAAACACCTATTGCTTTCTTTCATTAATCACGTACAAATTTTATAACAAGTACAATTTAGTAAAATAGGCTTATAGATAATATTACATTCCGACTAATTAAATGAATCAAAAAAAATAATGTACATTTTACATTTTTTAAACCAAACATATCTAAACGAGACAAATTTTAATATCTTTAATCTACAACAAGTTTAGACGTTTTTTAAGTATTCATACTTTGTTAATATTGAAAGGTTAATATAAATTATATTCTCAATTTGACTATACCGAAACTTTTATATTTTTCTGGGTTTTCTATAAGAAACACAACAAAACCGATATTAGAAAAATTAGGCTTTAACAGTAGCATTATTGCTGTATTAGAAGCTTTAAGGAAGTGGATCATAATTACACATAAAACATAAAAAATAGTTTCTAATCTAAGAAGTGGGTCATTTGAAAATTGAGAATGAAATTTGACATTCACATCTACAGTAAATTTCACTCTAAGGGTTATCTGTACGTATATGTATTCCTCAGCAAAGGAAAACTATGTTGTGTCTACAATCGAGAATAACAGAGTCCACTACAAACACAATGGACCCGAATCAAGTTTCCATGGAGTGGAATTAGTAAATAGAAAAGCATCAGTTTTTCATCATTGTCAGTTTCTTAGAAGCTCCGAGGAACAACATCCCTTAGAGCGTCCACTTTACTCTCAAAACACAAATACAAGTCATGACTAAAGAAAAACACAATCTTTGTTAGGCAATGACTGAAGACTTAAAGTGTTCATATATATATGTTTTTACCGGATATTTAAAATTAGGAAGAGAATTGGGAGTAAAGCTTCAATCCTGATCTTAATAGCTATGCCATTCTCTTTTTACACTTGTTTTGCAATTTTACTTTTTCCACTCTCTATAACAGTGAGGAGCAGTGAGATTACTAGAGCAACTAATAATGATTCAGAATCTCTTGTAGCTAAGGAAAAAGCATTGATGGAAACTGGGTGGTGGAGTAACTACAGCAACATAGGTGTTGACCATTGTACATGGCCTGGTGTCAGATGTAGTGCTGCTGGAAGTGTGATCGAGATTGATCTTAGTGGCCATGGTCTGAATGGGGGCATAACACCTCAAATAGGTGCCCTTTCAAAGCTCAAATACCTCAACCTGTCCTCCAATAATCTTAGAGGTGAGTTACCTTCTTCACTTCGAAACCTCACTCAGTTGGTACTGCTTGACGTTTCTTATAATGGAATTTATTCTATTACCTTGGCAATCGAGAACCCCATTGGTGATATCCCTTTAGCTATGGGTCTTTTGACCAATCTTACCCACTTGATTATGGACTCAAATCCATTGTACAACATTCCTCCCGAAATATGCAACCTTAAAAAGCTAATGACTCTCCGTCTCGGAAACTGCCATCTTGGTTCCATTCCTCCATGTATTGGAAAGCTGAAGAGTTTGGTTAATCTCGACCTGTCCAGGAATAATCTTACAGGTGAGTTACCTTCTTCAATTGTAAACCTCACTCAATTGGCAGTGCTTGATGTTTCTTATAATGAAATTCATTCCATTCCCATGGCAATTGAGAAGATGGAGAATCTTGTTTCTCTAAATTTGACGAGGAACCTCATTGTTCATATGCCTTCAGCTATTGGTCTTTTGACCAATCTTACCCACTTGATTATGAGCTCTAATCCATTGCAGAGCATCATCCCTCCCCAAATATGGAACCTGAAAATGCTAATGACTCTCCATCTCGGAAACTGCCAGCTCAATAGTTCCATTCCTCCATGTATTGGGAAGCTGAAGAGTTTGGTTAATCTCGACCTGTCCAGCTCAATGGGTCTATCTTATAATATGCTTGTTGGTCCAATCCCATCTTCTATCAGCAATCTAACCAATCTACAGTCGTTACTCCTTCAAGGCAACCAACTTAATGGATCCATTCCACAAGAAATCGGGAGACTGACAAATTTGATTACACTGGATCTATCTTCTAATATGTTTGTTGGTCCAATCCCATCTTCTGTCAACAACTTGACCAATCTTGCATTGTTGGTTCTTGGTGACAACCAACTTCATGGATGCATTGCACAGGAAATTGGGAGACTAATAAATTGTGTTACACTGGATCTATCCTCCAATATGCTTTTGGGTCCCATCCCTTCCTCTTTGGGTCAATTAAAGAATCTCATTTCTCTTGATTTGAGTTCAAACAAAATTTTCGGTCCACTCCCTCCAACTTTGGGCAATTTATCCAATTTGCAAAAATTAGTTGTTTCTAGAAACAAAATAAATGGTTCCATTCCACAAGAAATAAGAAATCTTGGGAAGTTGTCTTACTTGGATCTTGGTGCCAATAACTTGAGTGGTCAAATCCCTTCATTTCTAGGTCTTTTACCCAGCTTGAGTGGTTTGTCCCTTGACTCAAATCTTTTTGAAGGTTTCATCCCATTAGATATTGGAAAGTTAAAGAATCTGAGTGTATTGGTTCTCTCTAGTAACAAACTCACTGGCTCAATCCCTTCATCTCTGTGTTATTTGACCAATTTGTAGGGGTTCCACCTTGACAGAAATCTTTTACATGGTTCCATCCCTTATGAAATAGGAAAGATGACGAATCTAATGGAGTTAGATCTCTCAGACAACAAATTGAGCGGACCCATACCAACTCAGATTGGTAATTTGTCAAATTTAACATACTTAAATTTGGCAAACAATAACTTGAGTGGACGGATTCCCCTGCAAATTGGTGGCTTATCTCTATACCAGCTTGATCTTAGTCATAACCTTCTCCAAGGAGAGATACCTTCCCAATTTGGGAATTTTAGCTTCATAGACCTCAAATCGTCATTTAATTTACTACGGGGTCCAATTCCGGATGGATTATTGCATTTTACACCCGACACATTTACAGGAAACAAGTATTTATGTGGTTCCATTCAAGGCTTCCGTCTTTGCCCTTCATCTCTAAATGTAAACCGAGAAAGAAATAGCGAAGTAGTGAAGCACAATCTGCCTGTTGTTATTCTGGTTCCAACTTTGTTATTTTCTGTCTCGACTTTTGCATTGGTGATATTCATCCTCTTCCGACGATATAGAGCTAAAACTTTGAAATCTGTTCCAAGTCCAACAAAAAATGGAGATTTATTCTTTATTTGGAACTTTGATGGAAAGATTGCGTTTGAAGACAGCATCAAAGCCACAGAGGATTTTGATATCAAATATTGCATTAGAACTGGAGGTTATGGCAGTGTCTACAGAGCAGTCTTACAAAGTGGCAAGGTTGTTGCTTTAAAAAAACACCACCGATTGGAAGCTGAGCAGCCGGCTTATGATACAAGTCTTCGAAATGAGATCAAGTTGTTAACAGAAATACGACACAAGAACATCGTCAAGCTCCACGGATTTTGTCTCCACAAACGTTGCATGTTCTTGATTTATGAATATATGGAAAAGGGAAGCTTGTTTTATGCCTTGAGCATTGATGAGGAAGCCATGGAATTGGATTGGACCAAAAGAGTGAATATTGTCAAAGGTGTCGCACATGCTCTATCTTACATGCATCATGATTGCAACCCTCCAATTGTTCATTGAGACATCTCAAGCAATAACATTTTGTTGAACTCTGAATTGGAAGCTTTTATTGTTGATTTTGGAACTGCAAGACTTATTGATCCTAATTCATCTAATCGAACTATAATTATTGGAACGTATGGATATATTGCCCCAGGTTCTACATCTTCACTCTCTTTTTTCCTTTTTATTTAGCTTCATCCATTCTTAGCTTGTTCTGATTATTTGTTTTGAATTACATATTTTAGAATAATATGAGAGAAACAATTAGGAAATGCAAAATTTGTTTTAATTTAGAGATTAGAGAATTCAAATGTAACTATATATGCACCTACAATTGAGTGCCCAATATAAATTAACATTTATTTTTAATTATTCTTTTTGTTTTAATTACAGAACTTGCTTATTCATTGGTTGTAATTGAAAAATGTGACGTATATAGCTTTGGAGTGTTGGCATTGGAAATATTGATGGAAATGCATCCTGATGAATTGTTGTCAGCACTATCATCATCGTCATCGACAACTACTGTCCAAATTGTCATGCTAAATGAAATTTTGGATCCTCGATTATCACCTCCAAGAGGTCGGAAAATAATAGGAGAAATCGCTTTTGTTGCTGTGATTGCTTTCGCATGCTTATGGGCCAAACCCAAAACTCGACCAACAATGAAATCAGTGTCCCAAGAATTCTTACACATCAAATCTCCAATGTCAATGCTTCTTCATGAAATATCTCTTCTTGAACTTAAGAATCATGAGATGCTTGTAAGCTATGAAAGTTACAAATAAATAAATAGTAGTTGACTTGTGTTGCATTTTGAAGAAGATATGAATATCATATTCTCCTAAATGCTTTCATTATTGTTTTTTATTATATATACCAAAATATATATGCCATGTGTTTTTTTTGCTTGGAATAGGAGGCAATGCATGTATTGGGCTGTCAGATTTGGATATCCATTGATGAATGTTGGGTCCAAAGCATGGTCACTAAAGGGCCTTGGCCCAGAGGTCACCCCATTGTTAGCCTTTTGCCTCTCCCAATATTTCAGATATTATGACATGAAATATTACAATGTTTTCTTTTAGGTTTTTTATTTCAGAATTTTATGATATAAAAAACACACATTTCGTTCAATTTTGGTTTTTTTTTACCTACAAGAATGAGTTCATTGGGATTTTGTTAAATATGAAAACACGATTATAATATAAATTATTGCACTGTTAGTCTGGCGGCTTCGTATGAAAAAATAGCTGTAAGAAGGTGACCAAAATTTTCAGTTTTTATATTTCAATAGAGAAAACGTGGCACGTTCGTCTTTGTCACATTCCAAGGGCTTTAAATAAAGTTATTGATCATATGACGAAGATTAATCTACTTTCTAATGGTCTTTTGGAAACTTTTAGTGCCCCTCCGATTTTGTTGAACTTTGGAACTGCAAGACTTCTTGATCCTGATTCATCAAATCTAACTCTAATTGCTGGAACGTATGGATATATCGCCCTAGGTTCTGCATCTTCACTCTCTTTTTTCCCTTTTTATTTAGTTTCATCCCTTATCAGTTTGTGTTGGTTATTTGTTTTAAATTACATATTTTGGAATAATATGAGACGAACAATTGGGGGAAGCAAAATTAATAAACATCAATTATAAATAAAATTTTTGTTTTAATTTGAGATAAGAGAATCTAAATGCAACTATACATGCACTACAATTGAGTCCACAATATAAATTCACATCTATTTTTAACTATTCTTTTTTGTTTTATTTACAGAACTTGCTTTTTCATTGGTTGTGACTGAAAAATGTGACGTATATAGCTTTGGAGTATTGGCATTGGAAATATTGATGGGAAAGCATCCTGATGAATTGTTGTCAGGACTATCATCATCGTCATCGACATCTACTGTCTGAAATGTCATGCAAAATGAAATTTTGAACCCTCAATTATCACTTCCAAGAGGTCGGAAAATAATAGGAGACATCGCTTTTGTTGTTGTGATTGCTTTCGCATGCTTATGGGCCAAACCCAAAGCTCGACCAACAATGAAATCAGTGTCCCAAGAATTTTTGCACATCAAGTCTCCAATTCCAGTGTCTCTTCATGAAATATCTCTTCTCGATCTTAAAAATCATGAGATACTTGTAAGCGGATATGGTATTGCATTTTGAAGAAGATATGAGTATCATATTCTCCTAAATGCTTTCATTATTTTTTTTATATACCAAAATATATATGCCATCTGTTTTTTTGCTTGGAATAGGAGGCAAATGCATGTATTGGACTGTTTGATGTGGATATCCATTCATGAATGTTGGGTCCAAAGCATGGTGACAAAAGGGCCTTGGCCCAAAGGCCACTCCAACTTTTGCCTCTTGCCTCTTCCAATGTTTCAGACATTATGACATGAAGATATTACATTGTTTTCTTTTAGGTCTTTTATTTCAGAATTTTATGATATGAAAAACACAGATTTGTTTCAATTTTGGTACTATTTTGCTTACAAGAATGTGTTCGAATTTTGGGGTTTTGTTAAATATGAAAACAAGATTATAATATAAATTATTGCACTGTTAGTCTGGCGGCTTAGTACTAAAGAATAGCTGTAAGAAGGTGACCAAAATTTTCATTTTATATTTCAATAAAGAAAACGTGGGATTCTCTTTCAAGGATTGAAAAGTTAAAAAAGAAGAAAAAAAGGGTTAAATGGGAGTGGAAAATTCAATGTAGAATCCCAAAGAAACGAAATCAAAGGAAACAGACAAAAAGGTCTTTCAATATTCTCACCACCACCACCACCACCATAACCTGAACCTCTCTTCCCTGCCCCATCACCCACCAACTTGTACGATAACCAAATAATATCAATTTTAACCAGTTTTTTTTTTATCTCAAAAAAGATTTTACTGGTTAAAAGTTACCAACTGCGTTTTCACCATTTTTCTCTCATTTATTTAATCATCAAAATCTTACAAGAAGTAAGTTTAATCTGTTAGAGATATCATAAACTTTGTCTTTCCCTATGTCTGAGAATTAGCTGCAACATTATAGCAAGTGTCAAGTGTCAGATAGGTTTTAAAAATTCGAGTCATTTTAAGTATTGATTATTAGTATTATGGAAGTTATTATATTAAAAGTTAAATTACATTGTGTTTTTTTATTCAAAAAATGGATAAATTAGTCATTGTAGGTTAAATTAAAAGGCAATCTGGATTCTTTATATTAAAAATTTCATATATTTTTACGGTTAAAAACTGGTGTAATTGACGAAATAACTAAATAGTTACACGTGATATGCCATGTGTGCTCATGCTAACCTACAAAGACCAATTTTTAACAATTGAAATGGATGGAATTTTTACCAGAATGACCAGTTAGCTCTTTGATCTAACGTACATGAATTAATTTGTTCATTTTTTTAGTACAGGGGCCAAAAAACAATTTAATTCCTAATACAAGAGCATCTATGGTACTTTTATCGGTTTGGGTTATTTTAGGTTCAATTATTTGAATTTTTCAACCAAGTTTTTTGGATTGGGTATTCGGGTTCATACCATTTTGAATTCAAGTCATTTTTCATTCTCAGGAGCTCTAAATCTTCTTTTTTATGATTGAATCGAATTTAAATTCGATTTAACTAGATCAGGTCTTTGAGTTCAAATCAAGATCTTAGTTTAATTACGAATTGAAAATCAAAATGTATTGTGAAAACGATGAGAAAGAGGCATATAACCTTATATTTGCAGAACAGAACACGTGATATCTCGTTGCTATGTCAATCAACGGCATAAACTAGTAGGCTCCATATATGAGGAACCAGACCAGTGGTGTAGTTGTAGTGGTTTGAACTATGTTTTTATGTCATTTATTAGTTATACAATGCAAATGTTTACACCTTCAAATTCTCCAACATGGTCTTTGTTTTTTTAAAGTCAACATTGGATTGGACCTCCCTTTACAGATAGATGAACATGAATTTGTTCTGATTCCATTGCCCCACTAAATTGCCTCATACCAGAACTCTCTCAAATATATATTGTAATGGTTGCCTTCCTAATTGTAGCTTTGGGTAATAACTAATAAGTTTAATTATTAGTAAGTTTACATGAAATGGTCACCAAATTATTTGAAATTTTTTATTTGTATCACTGAACTGTTAAGTTTAAGTTCAATTAGTGAGCTTCAAGTGACGATTTGACGATTGATATGGTTGATCAGTGTCCACTGACAATTAGAATAATATACCTTATATCGAAGATCGAAAAAGAAGGTGCGAACAGAAAATTAATGCTTTGAATCGATGAAGAGGGCAAAGACCCTAGTGCCACCAGTAGTCAAATCCTTTACAAGCTGAAAGAGATACTAAACTATGCTTAGAGCTAAGGATGATAACAAGAATTTTGTGTTAGGGATGAAATAAAATTAAAAAAATTGAGAAAATGATTTAGATTGAATAATCAATTTTTGGAGGAGTAAAAAACGTAATTTTTAAGAGGCATTTAAAAGGGGGTCAAATTTGAATTATAATTTTTTGGGAGATCTAAAAATGTAATTCCGTCATTGTATCAAGGTAAAATTTTACAATTTTAAAGGGATTAAACTATAAACTTTTTTGCTCTTAAAGAGAGCATAATTAAATTTTAAATTTTAGGAGAAACCATAATACAATTTTACCATTAAATTAACTTAAACTTTTACAAATACTCAAAGAATTAAAAGAACAATTTTTCATATTCGAGGTCGAGGGCCCTAGCTTCATCCATTCCTAGAGCTGTCAAAACAAACACGAAAACAAAATATTTAAACCTATACGAACCCAATTTGATTAAAAAAATAAGTTACAAATCCAAACTTAAAACTATTCAAAACAATCTAAACTTAAAATAATCCGAACTCAAATTTCCCATTTACCAATCCCAAATACTACTAGGCTGTGGGATGAAATTTTTTTAACTTAAAAAAAAAAAAAACCAACCAGAGGGTATAAAGACGATTATCTGAGGAATGAATGAGGTTTAATATTAATTCAACAATTATCCTTTAAGGTTCATAAAATTTCAACAACTTGCTTCTAGTTAAAACAAGGAATCTTTTTATCCTAAACAGTGCCAAGTTGTCTACCACAACCTGTCACTTGATTTCAATATCTGGATCTTATAGGCTTAAATTACGGGATTATCATTTAGCACCACATTTTGCATGGATTTTACAATATCATCCTTAAAAAACAGCAATAATAAAGGATATGTCTCAGTGTACAATTGTGAACCCACACTTTGGGACACGAGAAAATAAAACTGCCATTAAAATCTTAAAAAGGGTTTGGAGTTTGAAGGATGGTATGGGGGAAACAAGGGACAGCTTCTTTAATTTTTCTCGTCTTTCTGCTTACTTAATCTTCTTCTTTTAGTACTGTTAAAAAAACCAAACATACCTGCAAGGCAAAAAGTGTCCTTTTTCCTTCTTGGGTCTTGATGAAACAGCAATAAAACAGTACTTGAAGCTCAAGTTAATTAATCTATTAGTGTTATATATATATATAATACAATGAGAGTTGACCTATCACATTATCATGTGTTTTGCACTAAGAATCCTTTAAAAAGAAAACATAAACTCCATTTTCATGATACCCCCACATCCATCCCCCATTAGCAAGAATCTTGGTTATTTAGATCTCTGGGTATTTGATTATTCTAATAATTACAACATCATAAACTATGTCCCCCCACTAGGTCAATGCCATGGTTTTTAGGTACAAAGAAAAGGAAACAACATAAAGCATAGGATTAAAATTCGAAAAATGATTGCATGAATGGTAAAAGTAATATGAAGATTTTTATATTAAAAGTCGGATTATAATTTATCTTATTTACTTAAAAAAATGAGTAAATTAATTCTTATACGTTAGAATCTACATAGTGTTTTAACCTTGCATGAACCAGCTAAACTAAATCTCAGAGCTTGTAGAGTGTACAGTTGCATGCTTTCCAAATCAAAACTTTCTTCAATAATGCAAAAAAGAATGAAAACCCAATGCCTAAATTTAGTGAAACAAGCCTTACATTTCCACATTAGGAATGTACATTCACTAGTCCAATTGAATTTACATCCTAACTGGCAACATAGGATTATCCCATCAGTTAATGAGTAATCATGCATGATTTCATCAAGACATCTGCAAATGAAGTTGTAACCATAACAAAACACAGATGGTAAAAGGGTTTCTTTTATGATGTAATAAGAAGTTAAGAGGCAAGAAAGAGACAGAGAAAGAGGCTCAATTTGCATTGTTGAATAATAGGGGGGGTGAAGAAGTAGTACTGGGTGGACAGTAAAGTCACATGGATAGCCTACAGAAGAGGGGCACAGTTAGATACTTTCCTTTGTCAGATGAATATATATAGATGTATATGTGTATATATAAATAAATGAGACCCCCTCTTTCAAAAACCAAAGCAATGTACATTTCCCTAACCCTCTATTTGTATTCTTTCTTTCCCATCTCTTTGGCTTCTTTCCCCTTGGAATGTGTGCTAGAATCTTCCTCTTCTTTCTTTCTACCCCTCTCTAGATGATTTAGGTTAAATCCAGTCATTAATTGTTAATAAGTTACATGCGAACCCATATGATTCCCAAGAACCAACAAGAATTTAAAAATGAAGAATAAAATGGAAGGAGAGAATCCCATTTTTATTTTCATGGCCTACATGCCAGAGCTGGAAAACCACTCAGTAGCACATGCAGCTTAACTATTTTTTTTTTTAATTTTCTCACTTTAATATGATCCAACCTAGCAAAAAAATATCACTAAAGTATGGGAAGGGAAAGAAAAAAAATGTATTATTCAGAGCCAACCAACTCTCCATATTGATTTTTCTGATATGTTGAAGCAAATATGTCCAATTCTATACACCAAATCTACAGCCAAAACAAGAGGGTTGAAGTTGACAGGGAAAAAAAATTTCCTAGTTGTTCTTCTTTTTTAACTTGCATATTAGCCAAAGCTGATGAAAGTGCATAAACAACAGTAGTTGGTGTTTTTTAATACTTTTCAATGGAAACTTTGCTGTTCAGACCATGGCCAAAACCCTTGTTGTTCATCAACTCCATTGAACATATTGCAGAAGCTTTCTTCTTGAACCACTTGATCAAGCTTCACGCATTGTAGGTCTGGTCTTGATGAACCTTGAAGGAGTTGAGTCATGCTTGTTGGTCTCACTGGTGGTGGGAAGAGATGTTTACTACTGCTCATCAATGGTGTTCTTGAGATATCTAAGTTCACATCACAACTGTTGTTGTCACTTCCATAGCTCCATGAACAGTCGTTTTCTTTCTTGATGCATCTGGTTTCATTTGAATCTTTGGTTTTCAAAGCTAATAACTTCAAAAACCAAATGAATGTAATCAATGGAGAGAAAGATAGATATTTTGTAATATATGCCTACCAGGGACTAATAAAATAACTTACAATATTCCTAAGAGTTGCTGCTTTTCTGACACTGACACTTCATATTTGTGATCAAACTGATCTAGCAGAATCATTAATAAACTAAAGGAATTTGATGACTTTGATGAACATTGTTAATGTTGGATCATCAACTTAATCAATATATATATACATCTAAGATGCTGTCAGCATTACAATGACAGCAAAGAGAAACAAAAAAGGCTTAGCATAAATATCAGATGTAAAAGTCCAAATTTTCATAAATCAGCTCCGCCCTTATGATAGAAAGAACTAAAGTTCAAGTTTTATCAGTCCTATTTAGTGAGTAATATGTAAGTACCACTTCAAAGTTGAATTTAAAAGACTCAGATCAATTTCTTCCATATCCAAAACGTAAGATGATTAGTGTGTTAAAAGTTGATTAATTAGGGCATAAAACTGAAACGTTGTGTCATTGATAAAGATATATGTATGTATGTATATTACCTCAGCATTAAGTTTCTTGTTTTGAGCTTGAAGGGCATCATTATCAGCCTTGAGAGCTTCAAACTGTTTCTTCAAGGCATCATAGTCTTTCTCCAATTGCTTGGTTTTCCACCTAGCCCTCCTGTTTTGGAACCAAATGGCAATCTGCCTGGGTTGTAGCCCCAAGGCCTTAGCCAACTGCACTTTCCTCTCAGGTTCAAGCTTGTTCCCTAACTCAAAACTCTTCTCAAGCGCCTTCACTTGCTCTAAGTTGAGCCTCTTCTTCTTCTCCCCTAGGTGTGATCCATCATCTGACAATTCATCATCTCCATGCACTTCTTCTGATTTGTCCACACCCGAGAATGATACCGATCTTTTCATCATAAACGGCGCACCACCACCTATAGATCCAAACAACAATTACACATCAGCACAAACAAAAGAGAGAGAGACATACACAGACATATACAGATATACCATGGAAGAGTTGAGGAGGGCAAGAAGGGAGGAAATTGAGGGAAGTAGGGGAAGGAAGGTGGTCATTGTGGTGATCTTCATGGGGTTGGTACATGAAAGCATGAGGAGGAAAGGCCATTTTTTATTTAGTGATTCATGAACTAGAGGGATGAGGGGCAAAGGGGGAGAAATAAGAGGGGAGGAGGGGTATGGATTATAAGAACTGAGCTCTCAAATGTCTAGAGCATGTTGGAGAGGTTATAGGAAGAAGACATGGGAGGGAGAGGTGGTGATGGGGTTCAGAGACTGAATGACAGCGATTTTTAGGTTGACAGTGAGAGAGAGAGAAAGAGAAACATGCACTGAGTAAACGAGAGGTGTCCATCTCTCTCTCTACACATGGTTTTTATTTACTTACAAATTGCTCATTCAACACCACAACTGTTTAAGCCTACCTCTTCATTTCAATATTCATATGGTAATTATGTTTTCATTTCTAATTTGAAAATTTTTTTGGTAAAGATTTTTTTTTCGACGGTGTTAATGATTAATTTTCTGTGATAGATATTTTCCGAATAGGTAAACAGATGGTTTTATTCTCATGAGCAATGATCAAACCTCAATCACACCAAATTTTATAAGTATAACATATGATTATATAATATTTAAAAAATAACATAAATTAAAAGATAAAAAACTTATTCATATATTTAATGTGTTGTCATAAGTGAATTCTTATTTCAATTTGAAAATTGTAATCTAAAAGATCAGAATTTAAATTCAACGCAATATAATTTAACAATAAAAAGTCAATAACTTTAATCAATCTAACTCAAACTTGAATCCATTCAAATATAAAATTATCCAAATAAAAACCCGAAACAATTCAAACTCAAATTAATTTAACTTGAAAATATTGAATTTCAAACCCCAAATTTAAAAGACTTAAACCCGAAACCATCGGACCAAATCTAATTACTTGACATGTCTTTGTAGGGTAAGTACACTATCAATAAATTATATGATACCAAATTTAATTAAATGTTAAAAAGTTCAATTATTTATATTTTTGTGTATAAATTTATAATGCAAATTGATCCCATTATGATGATTATGAACATGATAAATATTATTGACAGTGAAAGTAAAATAGTATCACATTTCATTTTCAAGTCAAAAGTTGAAAGCATTTGCGTTAAAGACATGCAAAACGTTTTTATTTTCTTACTCAACCAAGACGACATGAATTTTATATTTCACTTCTTTTTGTAGTTTCTCGAAGTCGGTTTGACTGAAATCTCTATATTAAGCTTATACTTAATGCTAAACAAAGTACTAAATCTCAAGAAAAAGAAATATTAAATTTGTTTATTAATTTGATTCAATTGGTTGGGTATTCATTAGTAATCTGGTAAATATTAGGGTTAGAGTAAAGGGCGAAGTAAAAAATTTTACAGTATCGAAATTAAATTGAAATAATTTAAAGGGTCATACAATATATTCTCAGTAAGTCAAAACAAAATTTCAGATTGTATGGTTAATTTAGCTTCTTCTTTTTCTCAAGGTATCTTATTGAATCGAACCCAGTAATTAATCCTTCGCATTCTATAGGCCCATTAAGAGGGTGGATGCTAGCCACTAATTTTAAAGTTACTCCATATCCAGAACGAGAATCGAACCCTCGACCACTGGTTAAGATAGGCTAAATTGGCTTTTGATACAGGACAAAACCTGACAATATTTGAAGAGATTCCAAGGGAGATGTTAACAATCTCTCCTATTGTCAAAGCAAGTGTTAGCCTTGCTCAAAAGCCGCCTCTGATTCTACTATCACCAATGATTTCATGTGATGGATAATCTATAATTACTACTTTCAGCTCCCACCGAGATTGGCGACATGCCTTGATCTTAATTATCCGGGATTAGATCGGGATAGAATTGATAGTAAATTATTTAAATTAGATAAAGAATTAAACTTTTTGATAGATGTGACTTGATCCATATATAAATAATATAATAGAGGTCGATCTCAAATCTATAGCATAAGATTGTGTAAGTTGTCATTGTAATAGAAGTTGCAGGGTCACATTACTTGCAATCAAGTGTATATGAAATCAATGGTGTTTGGCATATGGTAGTTGGGTTAATGGACAAAATACAATGAGAAAACAATTTAGAGGTTCACAATATAAAACTCATCAAAATCAAAGATAAAATTTTTATTATTTATTATTACACAACAAGATTTCCCTCTGTCATCTGTCACTGACCCCACCATAAAAGAAATGTTTGTAACAACAATGAAATTTCAGTACCAATTCAGGGGGGGAATTGTTAAATCATCAATCATACAAAGATTCTTTCACATCCCAGTAAGTCATCAATAATGTGAAATCTTGAAATTAAAGAAATTGGTATTATTTTGAGGATAAAATAAATTTTAATATAGAAATTAAAAGATAGTAATGAGACAAAGTGGGACGGTTTTTACTCGCCCTAGATCCGGTCTAATTTTTATACCTCCCTTCCGTACCTATCTCTAAAATAACTTCCTTGATTTTTCTTAAAATATATATTTAATTTTATAAAATTAAAATATATGTTATAAATTCTAATTGATTAAGTTGATATCATCTTTAATCGGATTATCAATTTCGTTAGAAAGTTATGAAAATGTCTTTCGGTAATAAAAATAAGTAATATCGTTCGATGCTATTTTAGTTTTTTCACTTTAAAAAAAATTAAAAAATGTGTATAATGAGATTTGAACTCACACCGATTGCATTAATAAAGCTTTATCCTGAATCCTTTTGTGTTGGTCTGATAGTCAAGGGTGTTCATTACCCTAAGTGTGGTATGGGTTTGAGTTACGTCAGTTACGTTGTTGTTAGGGTTTTGCCCTCCCATTATAATTCACCAAAAAAAATAAAACTTCCATCAATTTAATATTATACATATTACATATGTTATTATGATTAATTAGTTTTGAATCATACATTTCATTTATTTATTATATATTAATTTTAGACGCACTTATGTATCCTAAATTCGTGACTTTAATACACATACACATATGATAAAATTTTTAGTATCTAAAAAAAATATATAAAAAAAGAGAGGTATGTTCATAAATATACTTGCTATAGAACAATATATTAAATTACATAATATATATAAAAATAATATATCATATAATTCGAAATGAACTGAACTAATTTAAGATTATATATTAAATTACATAATATATATAAAAATAATATATCATATAATTCGAAATGAACTGAACTAATTTAAGATTAAATTTTTAACGTCTAAGACGTTTCTAAGTTAATTTTTGATTCTCAATGAATAATTCGATTCATAAACAGATATAATATTAATAAAAATATTTTTTTTAAATAAAAAGAGGCCATTAGATGTTTCACTGGCCATGTGTGATGAGGAAACTTGGCAACATGAAAGTGCAGAATCAAGGAGGATAATAATTAAGAAATTTGCATTTATAGAAGATGTTCCACAGTCATTCCATCAACATTCATCTCATGGGGAAAGTTTTACTTTATAAAAAAATGTTGAGAATTTTGGTTAAATTAATCTACCATGGATATATACATTCTGCAATTAAATTAATAATAAGTTCTTGGATGATTAAATTAATGTAAAAGCTTAAGTTAAACTTCGTTAAAAGGCAAGAAAGTTGACTTGGTGCAAAACATGGACTAATTAATAAATCTCTATTTTCTAAAATGATATAATTATTTGGATAATATATATACAAATAAAGGTTTCTCATTGTTCCCAAAGTGGGGGAATATAAAAAGAATACTTTTTAATTACTTATATTTTAACGAGCATCCAAATTAATATAGTTTAAACTATATTTTTATTGCTTAATTTTATTAAGAAAGAATTAAGGAATAATCGTCCTTTCCACTCACAAAAAGAATACTCATCCTATTTCGTATAATAATAAATTCTTCTACCAATAAATGTTTAGTGCAATTGTAAGGTACATTACACCTCGAAAAAGAGAACAATGTTTGAATTTTAGAAATGATTTTATTGATTGAGGTAGCCACGAACCTTGAACATGGACACTAAAATGGATGTGAAAAATACAAAAAAATATAGTGAGAATTAAAACTTTGTTAGAAGTATTTCAAACATATGACCCTATGTGTGGGATTAAATTGTCTATGAATCTGATCGAGTTCAATTTTAATTTTCAAGTTTACATTGAAATTTGGTCTAGTTTAGCTCAACTTGATAACTCATTTTTATTTTATATATTAATAAAATATTTTTATAATTAAAAATAAATTAATAAAATGCTTTTATTATTTAAATCGAATTTAAATTGGGCAACATCAGCCTGAAGTGAAAAGTTCCTTGTTCAAGCCCAACCTGAACTAGAGTAACTTTACTAGGTTGGGCCCATTAGGTCGGATGGACCACCCAACCCATAGATAAAAGATGATGCTCTTAAGATTATTTGAGAAGAGAATTAAGTTCGGCAAAACTTGAAATGCTTATATTCGTATTCTCAAGAAAAAAAAGGAAATTAAGAATATTGTTGAGGACAAAAAGAGGTCAAAGGCTTAAATGATGGTTCACAAGATGGTAGATGTGCAGAGAGTCATAAAATGAGGTTGGGTTTGACTAAGGTAGAAATCTAGAAGGAGAAGATGAATGCCTCCCCAAAGTTAGAGACAGGTATTTGTAGGTGAGAGTGACCCTCTTTAAATCTTAGTTCTTAACACGTGGACAATATCAATCCCATCATGGTCAACCAAGTGGGCAACATAATAGCCTTCTAGATAGGTTGCGATGGGATGGAGATAAACTAGGTGACCTACCACATGCATGTCATGCAAAGGAGAACTAACAACTGTCCTTGGCAAGGCAAATTGAAGGAGCCTTACATGTCGTGTACATCTTTCTACGAAGTAATCTTTGGTAAAGTGTTGCTTTAAGAAAGGCTATGGCAAGCGAGGTTGTGGTGTGATGAAGTAATGGTAGCAAAGCCTAGTCAAGTGAGGTACATATAACAATCGCTCCCCAGTTAAGAGGGTTAATACCCTCTATCTAAGTGGGATATATCGATGAAAGATATATCTGTCAAGACTATTCCTTTTTAAGGGGTGTAGCATCCAAAACTTGTTACCATCATCGGTTAGGGTCTCGAAGGGTTTTGGATCATTTATTGCAATTTATCTTTCAATTTTTAAATCCTTTTAATCATATTTAATAAAATATTACATCATGCACGACAAAAAAATCATTAAATGAATATCAATACAATGCAAAAAGGCAAAAATGTCATTTTCAAGTTTTTTAGAGACTTCTACTGGTACCTGTTGGACAAGTATCGATAGTTTTCAAGGCAGTAAAAATTTTAAGAAACAATGCAGACTTCTATCGATACCTATGACAGTTCTACTGATACAAGTGAGACATCTATCGATACAAGTATGGTTCTACCAATACTAAAAACTCCAAAGAGCTAAGAAGTCCTACCTTGCGTCTTCTACCAATACAAGTACATAGACTACCTATACTCCTATGAACAGAACAACCGATACCTGTTATACAACTACCGATACAACTCAAGTCAATAAATAACCTCTCTCCTACCCTGTACTTTTACCGATACATGCATGAGTTCTACCGAAACAAGTATGCAAAATTCAATGAATCATGTATAAACTCAAGTTTATCAACCATTCATCATTTCATAACTTCAAAATACAACATGCTAATTCATTGTACATAGTTTCAAGATATTTCGTATATCTCATAAAGTATGTATATCACATTGAATTAGCATACACAATTATGTTCAACCTTTAACTAAAATTCACAACAAGGAATTCCATAATCCCATACAAGTAGTACAAAAGACAGCGTCATCCTAGTACATGTCATATAACCAAGTGAAGATAAACTACCAAACGAGCTTCGCGATAGTGTGACTTCTTGAGATGATCCGATCTTCAAGCAGCAAAATAATCTACAAAACAACAATAACATCACCAGCAAGCTTCATAGCTTAGTAAGTTCGATGTATTCATAAATTTACTGAATAACATGTGTGGTACAATATGAAAATCAAACGAGCCAAACAGATCTGTACTTTAATGCTCTGTATCTGATTTCATCCCTGTTGACCCAAAGGTCATTTTTGTTACCAGTATACGATGCCGCTCACACTAAGCTGACAAGGATTCGAATCACATGCGGTACCTCAACCATCGATAAGGTATTATTGTTCCCTACGATGTTGCTCACACTAAGCTGACGAGAATATACAAACTAGCATAAATCTCAGTCATCGTAGGGCCTATAATCCAATCTTAGATTCTATTCACTTTACAGTGACCCACGATGCTATAGAGAATCCGCAACAAATGCAGGATCTCAGCCATCAGACCATTTTGAAACTTTGACACAAGGCCGGGTAATTCTCCTTTCGTTATTTTCATCTTTCACATCTTCAATTGTTGTTTCCCATTTTTCAACAATCATAAAGAAGTCAATTATAAGCAGTTACAAGTAAGAATTTAACATAACGAACTTACTGGACTAAATTGTAGTTACGGATAAGCTTTAAGGACTACTCTACTAATTTCTCTTTTTTGCAATTTGTGGCATGCTCGTAATCTAAATCAACAAATCAACCAAATTTCCACATTAAAAACACAATTAGATCATTTAACAAACTTTGATCCTTTTTGGAAAAATTATGGTTTTACCCCTAATATTTTCCTTTTATTCAATTTAGTCCTTAGGCACAAATCATGCAAAATAACCATTTCCTTTTCTCCACTATACCAGCCAAACATCAAAGGAAATGTGTTTACACCTTACAAGCCATTATCTCATACCAAATACATGTAGTTTCATCATTTTAGCATTTTAATTCCTTAAACCTTAATTTCATCAAAAATCACTTTACAAAAAGATCTAACCCAATAATCAAGCTTTCAAATCTATCAAAAGCTTTCAAGAACAAGCATTTTCAAAAATTGTAAGATTTATAACATTTGACTAATTCACAAATTAGCCCCTAAATTAGTTAGATTAAGCTAATACGAACTCAAAAACATGAAAATCACTAAAAACGATCAAGGTATGCTTACCCAAATCAAAGCTCAAACCACAACAATTGAAAAACCCTAGTTCCTTTCTCCTATTCGGCCGTACAAGGAAGAAGAAGAAGAAAATGCCATTTTTTTCTTCTTAAGTTTTATATATATACTTATGGCATTTTTTTAATTTCTTTAATTTTTATCATTAAGTTTAATTAACCCATTATTACCTTAATTAAACTTGATTATATTCAATTTATATCCCATGACTATCCAGTCCACTATCTAATTTCCTTTGGTTAATTTATTCATTTGATCCCTCTACTTAATCATACTCTACTTTTGCAACTTTTGCAGTTTAGTCCCTTTGCTTAATTAACTGTCCAAACTATAGAATTATTTTACCAAAATTTAATGACAATAATGATGTCATAAATGCGCAATAATTAATAATTTACAACTCGACTCATCCGAGTTGTGATCCCGAAATCACTGTTTCCTACATCACTGTTTCTAACATCACTAAAAATCAAGCTGTTACAAGGGGAATATATTGTGAGATATTCGCAAAAAAGCTAGTTCCGTAAGGAACCCTCGTACAAGGAAAAATAAATATAGATTCAGTTAACAGTTTGCTAAATTCGATAGACCAAAGCGGTTCAAAGTAAATGGACATACACCAAAACGGTAGATGTCATTACCATAATGGTCATGAAAGAGTAACCACACAACATTAAGTTTAGAATGAAACGAGATCTAGTCTGCTAGAAAGGTGTGAATTAGTGATAGCTAGAACCACTGATGAAATGTCAGTTAGTCCTACAAGACTGAGTTAAGGGCTAGGGTTGCTAAGGGTTAGTCTGGTTTATTAAGGCCGCCAAGGGAGGCGAAGCTTAAGGATCTGAAATTTATCAATGGAGCGATGCTCGTGAAGGGAGGTATGTTGAGGAAAGAGTGCTCGTACAGTTAAGACAAAGTCCACAGATATGGCGAGACATTTGAAAAGCTTCCGAAGCTTGTCGAATAGCTACAGGGTCAACCAAGGGAAGATTGTTTATCAACCTACCTGCCTATGAGAGTGGGAAGGCAACCAAAGATCACCAACTTCGATCTGAAGGAATATGCCTTAAAATAATCAGGGAGTTGGAAACATCTCGTTTCCTTTTTATTATTTCCCTGAGAATGAGGCTATTTGCATAATGTAAGGAAGAAACTCACTAAGTTCATACGGACTTACAAGAGTTTGACTTGTGGATGCAGGAATTGTAAGGAAAAGAGCTCGAGAAGGGGACCAATATATATTATGGTAGAATGATGATCGATGCATTGTTGGTGTCATGCACATAGGAGGGGGTACTTGTTTGGCTTTGTGATAAGTCTAAAAAGTAACATGTTTTAGCCTTATTCTTAATGTGTTTTTGGATTATTATTCGATTTAAAATGGTAGCTTTTATGCTCCTAATCTTTTCAATTCATGTTTTTATACCTAGGAGAGCATTTGAGAGCAAAATGAGTGAAAATCAGAGCAAGTTTCAAGAGCCACACGGATTGGACACACGATCATGTGAGCCACACAACCACGTTTCAGACCACTTAGAAATTGCGAATTGCTCTCCAAACACACGGAAAAACGTAATTTTTAGGTTTTTCGAGCATTCTAAGACCTATATATGTCAAAAATAAGAATATGAAAGTGAGCCGTCACAGAATATTAAAGAAAACAACTCGAGAACAACTTTGAAGCATACTTTGAAGCAAATTTCCATCAAGATTGAAGATCTTTTTTTGATTTCTTTGAAGATTATTATGAGTTTCTTTGTTTCTTGTGGTTATATTGTCTTTGAGATGTTTTTATTTGCTATCATGAACTAAGTTTCTAAATACCTATAGAGATACACCTTAGGATGAATTATGTTATTTGATTTCTATTTTTACGTAATAAATACTTAGATTTTGTTCTCAATTATGTGTGCTTAATTCTTGGTTTAATATTTCTAGGCTATTAATCAATGTTTGATATGCTTAAATCAGAGGAGGAATAGACCTTATATAACAGTGGATCTAGAGTAATTGAGTAGAGTTGCATGTAATCCTAGAAATAGGACGATTAAATCTACTAGATTAGAGTCAAATCTAATAGGGGGATCCATAGATCGATTTAATGCGATAATATGGGTTTTAATTAGAAAGAAATTTCAATTAATCAATCTAGAATCAATTGCTTTTAGTCTTGAATAGAAAGATTAGCATATTTTAGGGATTTCTACAGATCGAGGTACAAAGTCAAGAAATTGTGTAATATAGTTCGATAATGACAGATGAAGTCTAGGTGGATTTTTTCCTGGATATTGTCTCACTTCTTGGTTGTTAATTATTTATTTTCCTGATTTGTTTTTTATCGTGTTCTTTAGTTAATTTTAGTTTTAATTAATCTCTCCAATTTTTTGATTAAATAATAGAAAGACAATAATTACTAGTACTTTTAGTCCTCGTGGGAGCGATATCTTTACTCATCGTAGCTATACAATTAATTGATAGGTGCACTTGTTTTTGTCAGATTTTTAATTAGTTTATGAATGCATCACTTCGCCTTTGGGGATGAATAATTTTTAACTAAATAGGACATTAGAGAAGAAATTGGAAACAATTTTTATTTTAAATTAAGGTTTCCATTGTAATAGTCCTTTATTTTTCAATGAAGTTTGTCCTCAATATTATTAAGTTTCGAATTTGGTAATTAGACCAATCCGGTTCGATTGTGAAACTCCATACTCAAATTTAGCAATCAGGTCGGGTAAGGGTGTTATAGAACCCATTGTGTATTTTTTAGCCAATATTTGGCTTTGGCTAGATCATCATCTAGTTTCCCTCGAAATTCTTCAACTCCAAATTTTCGAATTTTATCGATCGAAGGTCTATGAACATTTATCAAGTTTAAAGCTTGAGGATGCGAGGTTACTAGGAAAGGCACATTAATGGGTGGAGGTTATGGAGCCCCAATGTGAGTTTGTAGGAAACTAGAATACCTTTTGCTCATCATTTTGAAAAAGACACCATGTGCCTCACTTCTAAGTGCTTGAGCTACGGGCGCACTCTGAGTAACTTCTTGCTCAGGAATTGGAACATTAGTTTTTACTTCATCAGGTGTAGCATGATTAAACTCAGTAGAAATCTTTAATCTATATGAAAAACCAAAATCAGATTGGATCAAAAGTTATCACACTATATATAGTTACAAGTGGCATGTATTTCTAGACTCATAAGCGCTATGTTTCAATCCTATAATCAACTAAAACATTTGATACTACTAAATGTAACACCCCTTACCTGGTCCGGTCATTGGACCTAAGCTACAAGAGGTTAGCACGTGAAACTCACATAAAATTTATATATTTTAAACATACATGGCGAGCCATGCCGCAAACTAATAGGTGGCGGATTACCCTAGCGGATCATTCAATTACGTATAGAATTTCAGATGGCTAAATTGTAGATTATTTTGCGGATATCACTATAGCAAAAAGAAAGACATACATCAAATTTGAAATATTTCCTGTGAATACCCAAAAATGGCAGATTGTTTTGCGAATACCCAACACAGTAGGTCCTGTAGAAGTTAAGACGCGAAACATAGCAAATCTGAACTTCATTTTTTTATTATCATACATTACGAAAATTCAAAGTAATAACCTTCAAAGTTTAACAAGTTTGTTTAAAAATAACCAAACAACCATATACATGCCACTTAGACCTACTCAAATAAATCAAGAGTCTACCATAACTTCAGGCGAATATTGTGAACTTCTTATTGATTCGATCAATGCATTCTAAACGTTCAAAATCTACAAGATAAAAGCAATCTAGGTGTAAGTATTTGGAATACTTGGTAAGCTCATACAAATTTGATTGTTTAGTTACCTCACATAATAATTATATGATAATTTAATACGCAAACACAATTTACCTATATGCCAACACAATTTGCCAAAAAGGTAAGTGCATATACTTCATTACATACAATATATTGAGTAAGCAACATGATACAAATACACTCTTCATATCAAATTCATTCTCATACTCTCATTTATTAACTTGTCAATTTAACATATCACATGTTTTATATTACCTGATGAACATCGTGTTGAACACCCCACAACCCAACAAAAATTGAAAACACTGAGAGAAGGAAAAAAATAAATTAAATGGAAAACTCAACACTTGATTTATTTCGGTGTGAATAACACATATAACACAGGTCTTTATATAGACCAAAGGTTCTACTATTCTTATTTTCCTAAGCTATGTGGGAGATGAGTTTTACATAGATTCATAAACCATTTGAAATGTAGGATACATTCTTCACTAACAAACCACTTATACTTATTTTGTAATAAGTTGGTGTTGATATTTCAACACTCCCCCTCAACACCAACTTCTTTTTTGTTTGTTATGCCCGTGTCAACAAGAGCAGAATTCTTCTGGTCTACAATGTTGATGTCCACAAACATCAACCCTTCCTTGCCATACCTCTTGGTAGGAATGAGTACCATCAAATTAATCATCGATGTTTTCTTCTTAACAGGCTTCCCTTCCTCTAGCTCATCATTCATCTTGATAGTTGAAACGAAGATAACTTTAGGTAGTTCTTCCTCATATGCTGTCCTCTACTCAACTTACTCCTCTTCTCTTTCGAGTTGTTAAGTCTCCACTTCTCATGTCGTGGTTTTCCATCGTCGTTACTACTACCACTTCCATAATCGCTATGTCCCACATCATTTTCCTCATGGGTTCCTGCACCATTACCCTTCACATTGGGCTTGGAATTTTCGAACGTGTCTCTACTCAGATCAAGTTCCAATAAGGACTCTGTCAACATCATGGCTTTGGTAAGTTCTTTGACACCTTGGTGTTGCAATTCTTGCTTTACCCATGGTTTCAACCTATCCGTGAAGGAGAAAAATGCTTCATTCTCGCTCAAATCAGAAATTTAGAGCATGAGTTCACTGAACTCTCGTAATACTCCTTATCTGATCCTCGTTGCGTAAGCCACCGCAACTTTGCTCGAGCTTCACCCTCGATATACTTTGGGTAAAATTATACCTTGAATTCCTGTTAGAACTTTACCCAAGTCTCAATCTCAATCCCACCACATTTCGCATCTGCGGACATACATTGCCACCATAACAAAGCAACATCAGTAAAATACATAGCAGCAGTGTTTACCTTTGTAGCATCATCCTCGATGCTCATCGCTCGGAAGTATTACTCTATTACCCAAAGAAAGTTGTTCACTTCCCTTGTGAACCTTACCCCTTTAAACCCTTCCAGTTTGGGCACATTCATTGCTTGTTGCTTCGGCGTTGAAGCCAACATTCCATTACCTAATGCAGCCTTATAAATCTTGAGCTCCTCCTTAAGCTTGGTGATTTATTCCTTCAAGGATACTATCATTGCCTCAAGAGCATCATCCTTCCTCGTCATCTTGTTTTCTAAGGAACCAAGAGTATCCCATACATACTCTCTCAACTGTTCCTTCATGGATTACAAGCCACTTGGGAGTCCCTTCTCGACTTCATCAAGCTTCTCCTTGACATCCCCCATGGAATCTTCAAGAGTGACCACTTGATTTTCCAAAGTAGATAGTACGTCCCTCGAATGACTCTATTTTCTGGCTCTCCCACGGGTCTCCAATGACTCACTCTGATAAGCTTTTTCTACTATGGCAGTGTTAGCGTATTTGAGATTTGGCTTTCTGATCCTTATTGATCTTCTTATTAGTGATACTGGTTCTTCTATTCCGCTAGGCTCACTTTCTTCGATTGGTTGGTAGTGAACGTTAGTTTTCCATGGACTTTAAGTTTCGCCTTCTTCTCCTTCATCGTCAACAATTTCAGTTTCATTTAGACTCAACTAAACTTTAGAAGACTGCAATTCTCTTTTAAGAGTACCGGAGTCTAGCAATAACTTTTTATCTCCGGTCATATGGTTCAAACAACTTGAATCAATTGTCCAATCATTTTTATTATCAATTGTACTTGGTGTTGTTGTCATGAGAACTAGTTCTTCCTCTCTTACTGCAAAGAAAGCTTCTACGTCCCATTCTTCTTCACTTTTGGAAGTAACGACTATTCTCCATGGATTTTTTCCTCGACCAACAAGCTTTTGACATGTGACCCTTCTTTCTGCAGTTGTAACACTTTCCTTCAAACCTTTTACTGTTGCCGTGGTTTTTGGAACCTCCCCCTCCACAAAAACTTCATTTTTCTTTATTTTTATTGAACTTGCCATTATTACGTTACTTGAAGTTTCGCTTGCCTCTATTGGCGTAGAGGGCCTCTTCTTCATTTTTCAATGAGACTCCTCCTATTTGTTTAACTAAGGCTTCTTGACTAGGTAACAAATTTTCAAACTCTACAAGTGATGGTTGAGTTTGCCATCTTGTATAGCAGTAACAAAGCTCCTGAACTCTAGATTTAGACCATGGACAATGATTCATTTCATCCTAGTATCACCAATAGGAGCAGCTGGATCCAACTCAGAAATCTCCCGGCATATCAGCTTTACTTTGTGAAAGTATTGTTTGATCGTCATGTTGTCTTACTTCATAGACAACAACTCACTCTCCAAAAGTTAGAGCTTCGTATCGTTCTTCTTAGAGAACAACTTGGCGAATGTTTCTCAAGCTTTATTTGGGGTTTTGGTACCATGAACGTGTTCCAACATTTCTTCCTCCACTGTTGTCTTCAAGGCGAATATTGCCTTGCTTGCTTTTATCTTCCATTTTCTTAGCGCGCCACTCTGATCCTCTTCTCTTGGTTGCTCCATTTTCATTATCGTTGACAATCTCCCACAGATCTTATCCTTGTATATATGACATCTTGCAAGTTGACCATGTATTGTAGTTGTCGTTGCTAAGCTTCCTCATTCCACCGATAACGTGTAAGTCAGTCATTGTGCTGACAAATGATCCTTACAGAACTACATGAAATAGTGAAAGTATGTGAAAAATACACCAAGTAAGCTTTCAGGAAAGAGAGGTGGATTACACAGATTACTTAAATACCAATTCTTTCCTTGGCAGAACTTTCCTAGACATGCACTCTCACACTACCATACTTATAGGTAAATGAGCAACCAAGCAACAGTGAAAACTTATTTTCTAATGTGGCAGATCAGACTATACTGCAACCACAAAGAAAATTAACATGTAACATGGCTCTGATGCCAATTGTTGAACACTCCACGACCTAACAAAAGCTGAAAACACTGAGAGAAGGAAAGAAGAAATCAAATGGAAAACTCAACACTTGATTTATTTTGGTGTAAATAACATATATAACACAGGTCTTTATATAGACCCAAGGTCCTACTATCCTTATTTTCCTAAGCAATGTGGGATATAAGTTTTACATAGATTCATAAACCATTTGAAATGTGGGATACATTCTTTACTAACAAACCACTCATACTTATTTTCTAATAAGTTGGTGTTGATATTTCAACACATCGTAAAAGAACTCAAAACACAAGTACACTTCACATTAGAGGTTTATTCAAGCTAATCACATACAGAGGTGTTAGATTACCCGTCCAAGCTAAACCTTTATCGACATAATGAAAGCTTGGTCGGGGATGTATATACATGTAAGGTTACTAGTCCAAGCTAAACCTTTAAAACAACATCAAATTACTACTCCAAGCTAAATATGTGCCACATGTATCTTCGAGTTTGCAACAAATATTAGATCTCAGAATCATCAGGAAGTAACATGTAGCCACATGTATAAGTCTTTTATTAAGTTCACCAAGACTCTTTTGTTTTCATTCACATTCCTTCATAATACAATGTTTCTCCTCTATAAATTTAACAACTAAATCTAAATTACCAAATTGTCAGTTATACAATTTAAGAACAAAAGGAATGAAAATTTAATAATGTTCATATTGTATGAACTTACCTAGTGGAATGATAACTCGCCACAATAAAGTCTTCTCAATAACTTTTCCTTTACTGTAATATTCTCTTGGTGGATTTAAATATTGATCTATAACATAATTTTAATTCAATTTTTATTAACCAACATCATTAATCATCTTATGAAAGAAACACATAAGTCGGTTCATTTCCATCACTCTTGCTTCCTTTAAACCTAACACTTAAATAGTCAAGCCCTTTATAGCAATGTTTAAAGAAATCTTAAGCTGGTTTCAAAATGTCTCCATTTTAGTTGTTATCTGAAACTAACAAATTCTCATTTTACCAACTAATCCTTTTTCATAACTTTTCATCTAATCTAAACATTTAACACCACAATTTCAAGCATTCAACAATGGTAATCTCAATAAATCTTTAACAGTTTTGGAACAAACACCACAATTAGCTAGATTGAAACACGATAGATAAAAAAACATCAAAATCAAGCAAAATGAACTCAAATTAGCTTACCATGCAAGAGTACAAATCTTGACCGAGTTTTTCTGGCTTAACAAGGAAGAAAGACGATGATGAAGAAAATGGAAGAAAATGAGTTTTTCCTTCTCTCAATCCACTATATATATATTACTTAAGATTAACATTATTACAAGTAAGGTAAAGCTAACACCTATCTGACAATTAGTTACAAAAATGGTTGAATTATCAATTCAGTCCCTAATTGATTATCATACTACCTCTAGCGATAGAAATTCATAATGGTCAACTTTTACCACCTTTATGATTTCATCCCTATACTAAAATAGATTATCCAATCAATCAAGTTAATAAACCAGGATTTCATATAACACTATAAAAGATTAATATATTTAAATATTAAAACTTATTGACTCAATCATCAATAAATGGGGTTTCAAAACCACCAGTTTTGGTACCACTAAAAACGAGTTTCTAAATTCTATTTTAGATTTTTCTTTCTTTCTTTGGATGATTGTCCTAAGACAACAGAAGAAAGAGAGCATATGAGAAACATTATTTATGCTTTGGTAGTAGGAAATCTCATGTATGTTATGTTATACACAAATTTAGATATCTATTTTGCATTAGGATTGGTGAGTCAATATCAAACGAATCCTAGTCCTAGACACTAACAAGTAGTTATAGATATACTTAAGGATTTATGGAGAACGACAAATCATATGCTTGTATATTTTGGAGTGGACTTAACTCTTATTGGATATATAGACTCTTACTTTCAAATGTCAAAGGACTAGAGGAAATCGACATCAGGCTATGCATTTTTTTCCTTGGAAACGAAGTCATGGTGTAGAGAAGTGTCAAGTAGAGTTGTATTGTTGACTCCACTATAAAGTCCTAATATGTGGCTACTTCTAAGGCAACAAAAGAAGCAGTCTGACTTTGAAAGTTCTTAATAGATCTTGAAGTCATTCTTTGTATAGAAAAGACTATCACATTGTTTTGTGATCACAACACGATAATAACAAATATTAAGGGGATAAGAAATCATAAACGAACAAAACACATTGATCGTAAGTATAATATTATAAGAGAGGTGGTGGCAAGTGAAATAGTGGATGTAGTCAAAGTTAAAATTGAGGATAACCTTGCAGATCCGTTTACCAAGACTCTGGTGGTTAGGAGTTTTGAGAAACATGTACAGAGAATGAGAATGCAAAATATGACTCCTCTACTTCACTAAAACAAGTGAGAGATTGTTAGGATCTAGTTTCATCGATGTAGTTGTTTGGCCATTAATGCTTGTAATTTATCGAATAAATTAGTTAATAAAATTTCATTGCTAAATTAATTATTATTTGTATGTTTGTCCTCAATGCTTTTGCATGAAAAGCAAAATTCATAAGCAAATATTGGTTTATTGATTGTCTAATGCTTAACTAATACTAAGTTCCATAATGTTGTCAGATCAATATGCGAGAAGGCAACTTATATTAGTAGGTAATCTAAATGGTCCATAGTCTACAGAATCAAAATTGAGTAAATTGATTTAAAAGACTATCATGTTGTTTATCGAATCCAATTTGAGAGATAGTTTATCTTGGGTATCGAAGCGGATGACTCCCAATAAGATCAAAACATAGGTGTCATTGTCTAGATTAACAAAACATCGAACATGAACCATGTTGAATTCATCTTGAATTCATTTAAGGATTTATTCACTTGTAACATTCATGGTATGGCTTAACTAAATACTGAAAGTAATTGACTATTTATATCTAGCTCATATATTTTGATATATTAAAGGCATAATTGTAATAAAAAAAACCCAAACTTTGGGGGCTTTTGGATATATACCCCTAACCTTTTTTTTATATTGGTCCTCAACGTAATGAATTTTTGTATAACAAATCCTATTCAAATGATAATCGTCAGCTGACCGTTAGTTAATAGCCGGTCAACAAATCATGTACATCTGGCGTTACATGTGGTCGGCTGACATGGCATCCATTTAAATAAGAATGTTGACGTGGCAAAAAAATAAACAAAATTAATAAATATAAAACTAAAACAATACCCTAAATCCTCAAATTATCTCAAAACCCCCAAACATAATTTTTCCCAATTCTAAAATCCCCAAACCCAAAATTCCTCAAACCGTTTGAATCCGCAATTCTAAAATCCCCAAATGATCGAAATCCATAACTTCAAAACATCCAAAATCTTTTTTGAATCCCTAAAAAATTCAGTAATCTCCTTTTTGAATAAGTTTTTGAGGGATTTTTCTACATCCTTAATCCCTTAAGAACAAAAATCGTGAAATCCCTAATCATGAAATCTCAAATCGTGAAATCCCTAATCATGAAATCCCCAATTGTGAAATCCCAAATCATTTCAAAAATTTTTATTTTTCTTCCTTCTCTTCTGAAATCATGGATTCACGTAGTTTGAATAGTCACTGTAGAGGTTGGGTTCGAATGATTTGAATGGTTCGAGTGGTTCGAATGTTTCGAGTGGTTCGAAGAAAAAATCGCCTTATACAAATATTGTTACTTCATTGCAGAAAGAGTATGTCTACGATGGACCAGCAATAAAATGTCATTGCAAAAAGTTAGCTCCAAGAGACACTTCATGGAGCAATTTAAATCCGAGGAGGAGATTTTATGGTTGTTCAGATTTTCGGGTAAGTGAAGATTCTTTATTTGCAATTTGAGCTCAATTTTGATGATTTCATTAATCTCATAATTTGTTTTGTTTTCAATTTGAATTATTTCAATTTGGATGAATTGGGGTTTGTTTGTAGGATGGTGGTTGTGATTTCTTCAAGTGGTACGATGGGAAAATGTATGACCGTGTGACAGAGTTACTGTGTCAATTGCGTGACAGTGAAGGAAGTCTGTTGAAAGATAATTTAGCACTTAAGAAGAACGAAATCTTATTTGATGGTAACCATAATAGTGGCAGTAGTGCTATTGACATTGAGGTTAAAGGTGGTAGATCAGTTGGTGATGTTGAAGGAGAAGTAGCATTAAGGAAGAAAATGTTGACCATGATTCAAAGAAGATTTCGAATGTTTTGAAGTTATGGATTTTGATAGTTTGGGGATTTTAGAATTGGGGATTCAAACGATTTGAGGAATTTCGGGTTTGGGGATTTTAGAATTGAGAAAAAAAATTATGTTTAGGGGTTTTGAGATAATTTGAGGATTTAGAGTTTTTTTTAGTTTTATATTTATTAATTTTTTGCCACATTACTATTCTTATTTAAATGGATGCCACGTCAACCGACCACATGTACCGCCACATGTACATGATTTGTTGACCGGCGGTTAACTAATGATCAGTTGATGGTTACTGTTTGAACAGGGTCCGTTAGACAAAATTTCGTTACATTGATGGCCAATATTAGAAAAAAAAGGTAAGGGGCATATATCCAAAAGCCCTGAAAGTTTGGGGGCTTTTTTTACAATTATGCCTATATTAAAAGCTTTAGTTCAATTGGTAAAGAGTCAAAAGTTGGTATGTTGTTTATACATCTTATGTATGACATAGATTTACTTACAAAAGTGAAATTCATAGACCAATAAAGGTTAAAAGATACCTCTCACTTGTATTGCATGGTTAATAGAAAAGAAACATGGTGACGGGTTACTTGCTTTGGATGAATGATTTTATTACTGTATGTTAATGATAGACTGTTTCATGGAGGGTGATGTAATGGCTACCATGAGATAAAATATGACTATATTTGGTAAATGGATTTAACCTTAAAAGATAAAAGATATCCTACGAGGATAACACACTAATGACAATGTCATTTAACGAGCAAAACTATAAGTTGCTTTCGTAATGGTATATAAGGGAGAGTTCAATAATGATACTTTTAGCGGATTGACTCCATGACTAAATAATATTATAATTAATAGACAAAGTGTCAAAACTTAATTTCAAATTATTTGAGCGTTAATTATATATGTTCAGTCAATCCCTTCACTAACTCAACACAACTTTTTACTGATTACAATTAGAATCAATATGTTGAAAGAATGAAATCTACGAAAGAGAAATAGATTGCATGTGTTACTATCCCAATAAATGTATTTTCTCATAAAGAACAAGAGGCGACTAAGAAATAAATTTAATTTTTTAAATTATTATTTAATTTATTGTAATTAAATCATTAAGTTCAAAATGAAAATTAAATTAAGCTAGTAAATCAAAATTGGAATTGGCTCAATTCGCCGAATTAGAAGCCTTTGCACAATTTGCTTCTGATCTCGATAAAGCTACTCAAAATCAATTGGCACGAGGTCAACGATTACGTGAGTTGCTTAAAAAATCCCAATCAGCTCCTCTTACGGTGGCAGAACAGATAAGTATTATTTATACCGGAACGAATGGTTATCTTGATTCATTAGAAATTGGACAAGTAAGGAAATTTCAGTTTTACAGAATGAGACAATTAAATTTATTTACTTATAGATTTTATACGATAAAGTTGTAATTACTTTAATGGAATTAAAATTGGGTTGAGAAACTATTTTAATTGAAAGAAATTATTTTATTTTATTTTAATTGATTAAATAAATAATATTTTGGAAATAAAAAATTGATTATTAGATTGGGTAAGTTATATGAGCTTGTTTTAAAACAGGATAACGTATATAATTGTACCAAATACAACAAAAGCCCAATAAACCCACTTGGACATAAGGTAGGTGGCACACTCAGTATTCCGAGTGTACGTGCGACCCACCATAACCAGTCCCAAAAGGACTCCATGTTTTTTTTTATTGAAATATTATTATTTTATCTTTTTTTTTTATTTTAGTGGAGTTCTTGTGGAATTTCCCTATATATAGGTACTATGAGTTATATAGTGAAATATACACATTATTGAGCTTATTTACTTTGCTAAAATTTAATGAGATTTATTTTTCAAAATAAAATTTACTTTTTGTGAGAACTAAAGTTTGATTTAAAATTTTATTATTCATAGAAAAAATTAATTTTCTCCACTAGAAAGTTAAAATTTTTATTGTGTAATCGGTTCATGAATTAGAATTTACTTTTTAAGCAATCGCTTTTTCTAACATCTTCGACAAAATAGATTGAAGAGTATCATATATATGTCTTTCCATAAAGCAAGCTCCTGTGAGGCGAGGTCATAACGGGCCAAGTTGCGGGGTAACGAAGTAATGGCAATGGAACTTGATTAGGCGAAGTTCATATAACAAATACTTATCCAATTATGGTTAAAGTTGTTATCAAATGTGAAGATCAAAAGAATTGATTGACAACAATTTTTAACAAAAAAATGTGGGACAGATTGCCCCAATACAAGGCTCTTCCTGCTTAATTCCTAGATTCGAGTAATAGTCCAAAAGCATGTTGCAAAGCCTAACTAAGCTGAAAAAAGGAGGAGATTCCCCCATTAATCAGAAAGTGAAGCATTTGCACGTTTTGGCATCCACCCTTTGCTTAATCCTTCCACTCTTATCTTTCCATCCTAAAATATTTAGCAATATGACACAAAATCTATATAATTCCAACTATTTATGTCATTTATGCTATTGATGGAGAAATGATTAGCTTACTTTCGCTTTTCCATGTTAAATGTTAAGTGTATCTAATGCCAAGGCTACCCACTCCCAAACCCATAAACCCTAGTTGCTCATCTTTGTGTGGTGTTGGGGATTATTATTATAAAAAAACCTTTTTTTTGGGGGGTTAACTATAAGAATATATTAATATCTAAAAAAACCCAACACAAATATACAATTTATAATGACCAAAAATTATCTTAATAAAAGGGGGTGGATCCTTCAATGTAGTGGTTTAATGTGACCCTACAAGAATCCCTTTCACATGGTGTTTTTTTATTGGGTGTTTAGGGGAGGTAGCCCCTTGGAATAGGGTGGATCCATGTTATTCCTTGTTGCCTCACCTCAATATCTCTATTAAACAATCACTAAGCACACTGAATCTTCTCCACATGCCTTCCTCTTCCCATGTGCTTTGCTTCCTCCTTTCTCTTTCTTTGCCCCTTCTTTTAATTATTTAACCAAATCTTTTCTTTATATTATTATGTGCTTCTCCAAATCTTTTCTTTATATTAACTGCTACTTCTTCCCTTCTATTCTTCAACCATTTGAGTATATATATATATATATATTAGTGCAATTTCCACACAACACTTTATAATATTTAAGCCCAATAAGATACCAACCATCCATCCATCCTAGAGTTCTTATGATTGAAGTTTTCTCTCTCACTTAAAAATATATATTTGATGTATTGACAATTCATTACTGTTGTAAACGAGGTTTTAGTTCAATTAACAAAGATAAAGATTTCAAATTTTAAGTATTTAAATTTTAAATTTATCATGCACAACTATGTGCGTAAATTTCTGAGTCCTATCATGTGTATGGGTTTTAATCCAGTTAATCCAATTTACTATCCATCAACTATGGATAGGGGGAGGTGTAGGATTCATGCATGGATTGCAAATGTAATTTCATTCTCATAGACAGATCCCATTTAACTAAAGTTTTTTTAATTTTAAACAACTTTGGTTTAATGATGGAGATAAGCTTATATATATAGGGTTTTAGAGCTAAAAATGAAGCATCTAGCTAGCTTGGGTTATATATTATTCATCAAACCATTGCCCTGGTCTATTACTGTTCATCAATCATGGTGTTTCGCAATGTGTCAACAAATATATGGGCTTATATACCTTAGTGGCTATGGAGGAAGACAAATGGAAATTTATATATTAAATAAACAATGAGAGAATAAACAAAAAAGAACTTGAGAAAAAGTACATGCCATACCTATTTCTAACTTTTACTGCTTTCTGCATATTCATCTTTTTATCTTTAGTTTTTGGATACAGATTGCACCAAAATATATAGTTTGATAGATTTTTCACCTTTTTCTTATCTCGAGTCTAAAGATTATAGTTTAGGATTTAAGGTTTTTAGTTTAAAGTTTAAAATTTAAGGTTTGAATTTAAGATTTAATGTTTAGGATTCATATTAAATTTCAGTTTTGAGTTTTTTTATATATAAATCGTTTTATTTATAAATTTTTCATTTTTTTTATTTCACTAGCATTGTTTTTCACTTATGATGCATGAAACTTATGTGCTAAAATCGTGTCAAATATTCATCCAAATTATTATTATCATATATAATATATTTTGTTAATGAAATGATTAATGAAGAATGAGAAAAAAAAAATCCATTATAAATCTTTTATAGTTTTTTGATAGAGGTGTTCATGAGCCAAGTTAGGTCGGGTTTGGGCCGAGTTTAAGCATGATATTAACATGTTTTATGTTTGTCCAAGCCTGGCCCAGCTCGAAATTCGGGCATAAAATTTTGCCCAAACCTGCTCATATAATTTTTTAAAATTTTTAAAAAAATATTTATATTATATTATTTTAATATTTAATTATTTTATACATTTTTTATTTATTGAAATTTTTTATATATTCATCTTAATATTATTTTAATCTTTACATTAGAGTAGCATTATATATTTAGTATGGGTTTATTTTTTTATGTGTTTTAAATTATATGATATATAAAAATAACATAATATAGAGTATTATAAATTTAAAACGGATCGGGTAGGGCTGGACTGGGCCCGAGCCTTGAATGTTCAAGCATGAGCCCGACCCATATTTTAAACAGACCTAATATTTTTGCTCAAACCCTCTCAAATTTCGAGCAGGCCTTCGAATCTAGACGGATAACCCAACCAATAAACAGATCTATTTTTTTAGATGAAATATGTAGTAATCATTAAATACAATAAAGAATTAGTTAAAATTTCCTATTCCTTTTTGTCAATGTATATAAAAACTAATAATTTCTTTCTATTTTTGATATTTTAATAAAAACATTTTAAAATTTTAAAATCATTGAATCCAATATAATACTTTTTTATTCTATTTATGAAACATAAAGGGATGTGTCATATGGGCTTTTGACTATTAAAAGTTTTGGGCTAAAAGAAAGATTAATTGCATGTCTTCATTTAGTAAATTACTATCTATGATCCAGTAATTGGGCCTATATCAAGAAATGAAAACATCCTTGGGCTCTTCTTCACTCCATCTAGTAGAAACTACCCAATTCATGAACTAATTTCCTTTCCTCTCTTTGCATAATTGAGCCCAATAGAGTTCAAGCAGTATCAAATTTACTTGAAATCAGATTCAAAGTTAAATTAACTAAGTTTCACTTTTAAAATACGAATCAAGTTAAGACTCGATTGATATAGGTATTGCTGTCGATATACAAAAACGTGCGTTTGATCATCTTATTTATGGGTTGAGGAAAGGACTATATATAATTCTAAATATTATAAATATATATATATATATGATCAAAACCTATAATAGAAATATCATTTCGACTCGTCTTGAATTTTATTGATTCACTTCTCAAACAATTTTATAAGATGTACCCTCTCATTGATAACATACATTTAAATTAATTTATTCTCAAAAAATAAATCTAGTCCAAAAGGATTTTTTTTTTTTTTTTCTTTCGCTCGCACATAATTTCATGATTCTCCCTTTTTCAATTTAGCAAGTTGATATAATTTTTTTTTAAAAAAATTATATACACTAAATTTAATAATATAAATATATACGAAAATATTTTAATTTGATAATTTATATTTATTTGATACTTAAATTTAAAAACAATAAATTAACTTAGTACATTGCTAAGTATCTAACCAACACCATTAAAATTTTCTTGTCATATGTTAAAATGTGAAATTGTCACATATTACCATGCTATTGGTCAATATTACCACGTCAACATATTTTAATGGTGTTAGTCAGGTAATTCAAAAAAATACTAAATTGGCTTACGACTTTCAAATTTAAATACCAGTAAAGTTCAAAAAAATTTAAATATTAAATAAGTATAACTTATCAAATTGAGATGAATGAAAATTTAAATATATTAATTTTTTAAAAGAGAAAGAAAACAAAAGTAAGATAGAAACAGACGTTTCAAGAAGCTGAAAATGGAATACAAAAGAAGTGCAATTTAGGGTAAGTTCACAGCTAATCTTAGTTCTCATCTCAAGAAAATAATAAATAATTATATATTGAAACATCGGCAGTCGAAATGTTCAAATCCAATGCCAAATTTATCATGCATGTGTGGCTAGTGGAAACCCATGAACGTAAACTACAAGCAACTACAGACCGACATTCCATCCAAGAAGCATAGAAAAAAGGAGATCAAACACATTATTTTACATCATTTATTGAAAAAATAATGTTGATTTTATTTAGCTATTTATTTTTTTGGCGAAGTCGTATTTTGTATTATTGATGGGTTAATTTTACATCATTTAATTAAGACCCATTTTCTTTTCGACGTCCCAGTTTAATGGACATTATTATGGTAGTGATATGCACGTCTTCTTCTACCCTTAATAATAATAAAAGTTAAAACGAGTTAGATCAATTAAGCTTAGATTTTTAATTATTGAATTTGGATAAATAAATTTATTTTTTGTTGTAGATCGAGTTTTAGTTTGGTTGGTATCAATATTATTGTCAATATATAAATATGTAAGTTTGAGCGCGTTGAAGCACGTTTATCTTTCTATCAAAGAGTTAGAGAAACAGGACGAAGCTAAAAATTTTGTTTAAAGGGATCGAGATAATATTATAAAATTTGAGGGTCAAAACTAAAAATTTGTATTAAAAATGCTTAAGGTAAACTATTATTTTTTTTCAAAAGGGCGAAAATTATAATTTTTTTCATTTAAATCTTTGAAATTTAGGGGAGAGCTATAAAACAATTTTCTTATTAAATCAAGGGGGCTAAGTCCCTGCCTGCATATTTTACTACGCCTTTATAGAAAAGGATTATAGATAATTTCTAGGCATCGTATAAAAATTACACAATTTTATTCTTGCTATATTTTTTGTAAAATTGTTTTTTTTTTTTCCAAAATTCAATGTTTCTTCCCATAAATTTCTAATTTCAATTTATGTGTATTAATTAATTTTAAAAAATGAAATATAATAATGAAATTTGGCAAGTCATCATGAAATTTATCATTTCACTCTTGTTCTTTATTTATTTAGTTTTTATTGTGTCAAAACCCAACAAGTTTATCCAAGCAATTTTGTGAAGATTTCAACCTACTTTAACAAATTTATTTACCAGTATATATTTTTTTAAAAATTTATTTACGCAATTAATTTTAATTTTTTTATTATCTATATTATTATTTAAATTTCTTATTGAAATAAATTATATTATATGAAGCTACTTTAAGTTATACTATTTGAGGCTATTAATTTTTTATTTAATTTTAGTATCACACGTATCTTATGTGTTATTTTATTAATTAGTTTCAAGTCATGCGTTTTATTATTTATTTAAATATTATTTTTAAATAAATAAATAAAACTTAAAAAAAAAATTGAATCAATTAATTGGATACATTGGAAAAAAATTATTGCTTACCTATGTGTGACCATATTTTCGTGATTAAGAAGAAAAACAATAGTTTTGACTCTTCTCTTTTCTTTTCTTTTTTTTTTTAGGGTTTAGGATCAAATTGGCAATGACATATTTGACTTTATGTCCTATCTTCTTTTTTTATGTACCTACCTATCATTCAATACATTAATCTTTTTGTGGATCCACACTTTCATAAAATGGCAGTCTATAATGTCTCTAGACTCAAATAATCTATAATTGTAATCCAAATCTTGAACCTCATGTTTACAATCCATTTTGAAGAAAAATGTGTTTCAATAATATTCATTTCTTATAGAGTTATCTTCTATTTTAAAGGTCTTCACACAAGTCTAATTAGGAGTTGGATTTTCTATATCATCAATAAGAATCCTCAGCTCACATTGATAGAAGCTCAACAGTTTGTTATGAATCAACTTGAATATATTATGAGTCAGATCCCTTTCCAATTGTTGCTCCTATAAGAATCCGAACTGATGTTTGGTTTTAGTGTATTTGGGCATTGTATAGTCGCGCAAAGTTCTTTGTTTCATGGGTGGTTGTCAAATTTCTTCTTGTGGAATTTCAATGGGTTGCTCTCTCAGTGGAAATGAAATGTCTCTAGGATATTGCGCTCGTCTTGCATGTGTGATGATACGTTCTGGTTTCGGCTCAAATGGTAAGACACTGTTACCAGTTCGAGTCATACAACGTTCCTACGAGCAAGAGAGATTGAAGAAAATTAACTAAATCTGAAAGCAAAATAAAAACAACAGAAAATAAGGTCGTATCTATAACTCTTACTTTGGCTAGCTATCTCTACCTAAAATTGTACACTAAAAATTACTCAATCTACCGTCTTCCCCGTAACCGCGCCAACAACTTGACCGATTGCGCACGTCTGCATTAAAACACTGAATTTATGAAATTATTTTTAAAGCCGAATTTTACTACAAGCGTACATGTCAATTGTAATATTTATAGTGTTACAATAGAACATTGGTGTATTCCAAGGATCGAACCCAAAGGAAGAGACGATTGAGCAATAACTAGCTTACACGATAGAGTCTAAGCGGCTACTAATATGATTTATAGTATGACAATTCATAAAAAGATGAGTTTGCAAGAAATGTAAAACTAAAAGGACTATCTAGCAAATAACTAATGGGGTTGGTTGACTTCAATGTGGTTCACCAAATCTTGGATTAGGGGGCATAAATTGCGTAAATAACCAAGTGGCTCCATTTTATCTTTTGATCTCAATTTTACCTACTTAGACGAATTAGGTTCGATTTATCTTTTGATCTCGTCGGTAAATCCGGGACTAACAAAGATTACCTTCCGATCTCACTTTATCTTGATATTCCCTTAGGGGCGTCACTACCTAAGTTCTTGTAATAGCTTATTTTCAATGGTGCCGGGAATATTAGTTTTGAAATCAAATTATCTTTAGTGAGTGAACTTTTTCTAATTATACTAGGTGAATAAAATCGTATGAGGTATTTCATATAAAGATGTATAAGGTGGGTGATACATTAATATATTGTATTAAATTGGGAAAGTAGAAAATGTGGTATCATATTTAGTAGTTGTTAAAAGAACAATTGTTAGTTACTCAAAGAAGACAAGTTAGTAAGGGACCATATATGAAGTTAGTGGAGTGGTTTGACCTAGATTAAAACTAATTTTAAATTATGGAACAAGGCCAAATTGGTAAATTAATAAAATAGGTAAAGAATGAAATAGGTGAAAATAAGCGCTACCTTTTTATTATTATTTTCTATCCTCTTCTTTGTTTTTCCTTGCTCAACCGAAAATCTCCATAAAAGGAGAAGCTTCAAAAATTTGATACTTCAAGCTCTTGCATATATGTGATTTGGGTGTCTTTTGATATTAATTTTTGTATTCTGGTGGTCTTTGGAGCTTATCTCATTTGCCACTAATGTTAGAGCTCAATAAGGTGTTGAGATTGGGAAGTTGCCATGCTTAAATTTCTTTGTCTAGCTGTAGTTTTTAGAATGAAAATTATGAGTTACAAGTTTGATTAGAAAATTTAATAGCTTGATGGTGATATAAAAATAGTACAAGGGTTTAGGTGCATGAGATTGGATTTTAGAAAGGTGTTATTAAGTAATTAAACCTTCGCATGGTTAGGTGATAATGATGAGAAAAATCTTTTAGGTTATAATATTTGGTATATTTAGTTTCGATTGGAAATGGAAGGTAAATTGACTATTAAATTGTAGAAATATATAATTTGGGAAATTGGTTAGAAGATAACATGGATTTATGAAATATATATATTTATTCTAGTTAAATTTGTAATGGAATGAGCCAATGTGGTTAGTTGAATTAATTTATGTTTAAATTATTTATTAAAGATCAAGAGACGAATATTACGGTAGATAAACGAGGGAAGGAAAAGTTGATGAGTAATTCTACGCTAAATATTGATCATCACTGAACAAGTAAGTTCGTTTTATTACCACATAAATTATAAATTCATTTTGAAATTTTTCATTTTTGAGTTATATGTTTTGGTATTTGTGGTGGTTATGTATTGATATGCATAATCATATGTGGATTGGTACAATTGCATCTAAATATTCAGGCTATGTGTCTAGTAGGCTTTGTGCCAGTGTATTCAGGTTATGTGTCTAGTAGGCTTTGTGCCGGTGTATTCAGGCTTTGTAACTAGTAGGCTTTGTGCCGGTGTATTTAGGCTTTGTGCCGGTGTATTTAGGCTTTGTGCCGGTGTATTCAAGCTGTGTGCCTAGAGGCTTCATGCCAGTGAATTATAAAGGAATGTTTCACACTTAAATTATGGTTCTAGTTCACCTTAATTATGTTACCTTTTGTATTTCGAACTTAATAAGTCTTAAATGACTTATCTTATTTGATTTTCATGGATGTAGGTCTCGAAGAATCTTAGCATCGATTGGATCCGGTCGAGAGCATATACTATCATCCTCATCTTTGGTAAACTTTTGAGTAACTTATTTTAGGGTTAAAAGTGGCATGTATATAGGATGTTTGGTAGTTACCTTGTTGAGGAGTAGTTTTTGTTAAGACTTTAGCCCAAGCATCTTTTGAAGTATTTACATGTAAAGGTTGTGATTGTGAAGTTGGTATAATGAATGAATTTGGTAAATATAGTATGTTTATAACATTTTACGTGTGTATTGGTTAATAAGGTTTAAGTTTTTGGATGATGCATGCTTAATGTGGATGTATATGCGTTTAGATAGAAAGCTTATGAGGTTTAATGAATAGAAATGAGACTTGTGAGAAATTAGAATTGATTTTCTAGCAACAGACTGAGTTGTGTCAGTACTTCGTTACATAATATCGGTAGAAGTGCAAGGCATTTGAAACTTTAGTTACCGACTTATTTGGTTTCGAAAGTAAGAATTTAGACTACCGATAGAACTATGGTAATAATATCGATAGGTTAAGAGATGTATCGATAGGAAAAATGCCAAACTTGTCAATATTGCTCTCTGTTAATTTTAGTACCGATAGTTTGAAGTGAGGTATCAGTAGAAGTCTGCAGTTTAAGTAGTTTTGCTTACTGTGGTTTTAGGTATCATTCAATACATTAATCTTTTTGTGGACCAACACTTTCATAAAATGGTAGTTTATAATGTCTCTAGACTCAAATAATCTATAATTGTAATCCAAATCTTAAACCTCATGTTTACAATCCATTTTGAAGACAAATGTGTTTCAATAATAGTCATTTCTTATAGAATTATCTTTTATTTTAAATGTCTCCACACAAGACTAATCAAGGGTTGTATTTTCTATATCATCAATAAGAATCCTTAGCTCACATTTATAGAAGTTCAATAGTTTCTTATGAATCAACTTGAATATATTATGAATCAGATCCCTTTCCAATTGTTGCTCCTATAAGAATCCGAACTGATATTTGGCTTTATTGTACTTGGGCATCGTATAGTCATGCAAAGTTCTTTATTTCATGAGTGGTTGTCAAATTTATTGTTGTGGGTCTTCAATGGGTTGCTCTCTCGGTGGAAATGAAATGTCTCTTAGATGTTACGCTCTTCTTGCATGTGTGATGATACGTTCTGGTTCCGGCTTAAATGGTAAGACTGTTACCAGTTCGAGTCATACAATGTTCCTACAAGCACGAGAGATTGAAGAAAATTAATTAAATCTGAAAGCAAAATAAAAACAACAGAAAATAAGGTCGTATCTATAACTCTTACTTTGGCTAGTTATCTCTACCTAAAAGTGTACACTAAAAATTACTCAATCTACCGTCTTATCTGGCAACGACACCAACAACTTAACCGACTGCGCATGTCCACATTAAAACATTGAATTTATGAAACTATTTTCAAAGTTTGATTTTACTGCAAGCGTACAAGTCAGTTGTAATATTTATAGTGTTACAATGGAACATCAGTGTATTCCAAGGATAGAATCTAAAGGAAGAGACAATTAAGCAATAACTAGCTTACACAATAGAGTTTAAGCAGCTACTAATATGATTTATAGTATGGCAATTCATAAAAAGATGAGTTTGCAAGAAAATTAAATATTCTACTCTAAGGACTAAATTACAAAAAATGTAAAATTAGAAGGACTATCTAACAAATAACTAATGGGGTTGATTTACTTTGATGTGGTTCACCAAATCTTGGACTAAGGACATAAATTGCGTAAATTACCAAGTGGCTCCATTTTATCTTCTAATATCAATTTTACCTACTTAGACGATTTAGGTCTGGTTTATCTTCCAATCTCGTCGGTTAATCCGAGACTAACGAACGGGTGCGCAACAAGATTACCTTCCGATCTCACTTTATCTTGATATTCCCTTAGGGGTGTCACTACCTAGTTCTTAGTTCTATTCAAATTAGTCCAATTTGTTACGATTTAATCATTTGTCCAATGGATGTTAGTTTACCCATATCTCTATCAATCAACCTCCTTAAAGGTTTAGCTACACATGCTCAAAGTAAAGAAAATAAACATAGCAATGAAAAAAAAGACAGACATGAAAGTAAAACTTGAGAAAAACATAGCAATCCCACCTAAACTCCCCTACTTGGACGGCACATGTAACAGCTTATTTTTCAGTGATGTCGAAAACAGTGGTTTCGAGACCACAAAGTTGACGAGTAAATTCATATAATGAGTATTTAAATTATATGAGTCAATAATAATTTTTTTATGAAATTTTGAATGGGTGAATTTTAATTATTGAATTAAAAGTTAGTGTAAGTAGTTTGGTTTAAAAGTCAAGTGGCTTTAGAAAACGAGGTATCGTGACCTCGTTTCTAAAATTCAATGTCGTAAATATTTTTATTAAATATTTATAAAGTCTTATTTTATATGAATTGATGTTTGGTCTGGTAATTTTGATGATTGATTGCTTAATTGAGGTAAAAAGAGTAAATTGTAAAAGAGGTAAAAGTTAATTGCTATTGATTAAAAAGAGTAAAGCGACCAAAATGGTAATTAAACCATGGTAAAAAAAAGTCCAAACGGTGGTGGATATGATTGATTCCACTAACTTTTGGATTATTTATTCATTTAGTCCTAATTAGTTTAAGGCTAAATTGAAAACAAGTTTGTTTAATTGAAATTTAATATAATTGAAGGATTGTGAAATTGGACTCTCCTTAAATGACATAATAATATAAATGATGTGGAACTCTTTAGATTTTGGTAAATTGCAATTAAAATCCTAATTAAATGAGGATTTACTAATTAGTCTATTTTTTTAGTATGATCGAGAATGGTGGTTTCGAGGCCACAAATCTGATGTGTTAGACCATAAATATTAAATAATTAATATTTATAAGGTCATTTGTATAGTATTAAATTTTGGTTAAGAAATTTTATCGTTTAGGTAGTTAATTAAGTAAAAAGATTAAATCGTGAAAGGTGTAAAAGTTGTATTCTTGTAATTAAAGGCATTAGATGTTAATTGATGAGTAAGGAAAGGTAATTGTATGGTAAACATACCATTAGGAAGGTAAGTGGATGATCTTGGCCTTGAAATTGGGTGAAATTTGAAAGAATAAATAAAAGGACAAAAACGTAATTAAGTAAAAAAGCATTATAAACAAATGAGATGATAAAATAAAGAGAAAGTCATCTTCTTCATCAAGTTTTTGAATCGAAACCCTAAGGGAGAAGAGAAAATATTTATCCAAGCTTTGAGTTCATTCTAGATCAAGAATGGGTAGAAAATTGAGGCAAGGAGAAAATTATGGAATAGTTTCCATACCGTATATTGCTACAATTTAATTAGGTAAGTTCGTACAGTAAAGTAATTGATTTAATTTCTGTTTGTAAATTATTGAAATAATTTGAGTATATTGTATTTAAATTTGTTTGCTTAGTAAATATTAAATTGTGGAATTGAATCAAATTGAAATGAAATTGGATTGAGGGACATGATTGGAAGTGATGAAATGATATAGTTAAATTCAGGTGATAACGAAACACTTAAATGATTATGTGTTGTGTTAGTTATTATTCATGTTATGAATAAATTAATTCAATTGATATATGACAATTAGTAAATTGAACTAAATGACATTATTAGTTAATTCGATATTATATCTGATAAATAAGAATTATATGGATGTGTGCTCGAAATGGTATAGTGTGAAGAAATTTAATTGAGATGGACATGGTATATGACACATATGAACTTTTTAAATAATTGGGACACAATGGACATTACATTAGGGGTTATACAATTTCAAGAGTTAGTCTTGGATGTCTTACTAACGGGTAGTCCCTACACTTAAGTCGTTACTACCAATTAATCCTGTAAGTTCGTACGGTTATTTTTAACATTTATTATTGCTATCTCACATTTGTTTGGAATATTTGGACAAATTGGCAAGTGGAAGGCGTGGAGATTCATCGAAGGATAGCTCTGTTAGAGCTTCAACTCACATACAGCTCGGGTAGAGCTTTAATTCATTATAGCTCGGGCAGAGCTCCGATCTGCTTACTTCTCAGTTAGAGCGTAATGTTATTATGGCTCGGGTAGAGCTTTGGACATGCTTACGTCTCGGCTAAAGCGTAAGGTTACTTCAGTTTGGGAAGAGCGATTACTCCATAATGAGACTCGATGGAGCTATGTTATGTGCAAGGCACTAAATGTTGTGGTAATTATTCTAACTGTGTGAACTTACTAAGCTTTGCAAGCTTACCTGTGGGTATGTTTGTTATTTTGTAGATTTCATTTCGCTGTTAGAAGATCGGATCATCCCGAAGAATTACACTATCCTAGGAGCTCGTTCGATAGTCTTTTTTATCACTTGGCTTATATGGCATGTATTAGGGTTGTATTACTTGAGATGTTTTGGTATGCTTAGTTGTTGAGTTGTTAGTTAAATATTGTAACATTCGAGTTTTTGAACCGAAGTTGGAATAGTAATAGGGTAGAACTGAGAATTAGACTATGTAGCTAAAATAAGAAAAAGTTAGAAAATTAAGGATTAATTAGTAATTGTAAGAAAGGAGAAAGGACTAAATAGCAATTTATCCAAATTGAATTATGAGTCATCATGGGAATTAGATTGATTAAGGAGGGGCAAAAGAGTAATTTGGTGGAAGATATTTTTAGAGGCAAAGTTTTGGGCCAAAGTGTAAAGTTGGAAGGCTTAGGGACTAAAAATGAAATTTTACCATTTTTATTAAAGAGAGATATTTTTGAAGAAAAGTCTAGAGAAATTGAGAAATGAAAAATCAATTAAAAGATGAGAATATCATCTTTTCATCTCATAACCAACCGTCCATGCCTATATTTCCCATTTCCAACTTTTGATTTTATTCCAATTAGGTCCTTCCACCATTGTTAAGCCCTCCAAGCTTCAAAATCCTCCATTTTCTTTGAAATTTCCTTAAGAAAGGTATAGAGGGAAGCTAGTAGACACCTTAATTTCCTTGTAGAGTTCACTTTGAAAGGTTAAAGTGGATAAGGATTGAATTAGAATTTTGGAAATTTAAGAACAAAGGTAAGAAATGATTCAATTTTCATGATATACATGTATTTTTCTGCACATTAGCATAAAAATCATTGAATTATAGCTAATAAGTTTACATGTGTCTATGTGAAATTGAAGAGAAAGAGAAGAAACAAAAGGGATCAAATTGAAGACAAAGAAAAAGAATAGAGCAAGGGGTAAAAAGAGAGGAAATTCATCTTTTTTGTTGTAAGTACTACAAAAGTTTTGATTTATAGTTTAATTTCTCTAATGGTATATGAATTATTAGCATAAAAATTGTTATATAGGTACATAGTTTGAATGTTTACAATGATAAAATGAAAGGATTAATGTGTGATTGAGTAAAACAGTTTGGATAGAACAGAGGATTAACTTTGAAAATTCACAAAAAATTGTATATAACGAGTTAAGGGTCGAATTAAATATTTACTTAAAGCTTATTGAGTTTAGTTTCATATGGAAGAAATAGTGAAAGAAAAGGAATTATATATTTCGAGATAGATTAGTTTTTGTGTAATAAGGTCAGAGTAGGTTCGGGTTCCGCTGTTCTAACTTTGAAAAATCATAGAAAAATATAAAAAAATTATTAGAGACTGAAATTTATATGGTTAATTCCTTAATGAGTCTATTTTCAAAATAAGCAGACGAAAACGTCATTTGATCTCTGTACTAAAAGCTAGATAATTTTTAGTGAAGAAAGGTCGAAACTTTCAGGCTGCTGAGAAGGGGTAAATTGAAAGAATTTACTATACAAATTGACTAAAGTAAAAATTCTGAAATTTTTATGGTAAAAATATATTTGCGTCTAATTTCATAAACATCAAGCGGAATATAATTTTGAGTTCTGTAGCTCAAGATATAAATAATATAGTGACTATGACGCAAGTGGACAGCTTTGAAAATTAATGTGAAAATAAAAGTAAGAGGTATGTGATGATGAATATGTGAGAGAAATATATGGGTGAAATTATGTGGTTAATTATAAAGATTGATTAGGTAATTAATTGGTGAAATTATGGATTTATTTGAGAAAATAAAGGTGAGAAATACATGATTATGTATATGTGAAGAGATATGTAAATGTGATGTATAAGCTGTGGATAATGATGTTAAATGAGATTGTGCCCATGTAGACGAATTAGAACCGTTGTGATATTAGTGGCATGTCATTAAGGAATGCTAGCGCGCTTACTGTTTAGCACTGTGTGTGCTTTTGTTTAGCATTGTGTGTGCCTACTGTTTCCCAGCACTTATGCACTTCTGTTAAGTACTTCAGTACTTTTTGTTAGTTCCGTTTATCCGATGGGTTCTATGATAGTCTACAATGGGCTAAATGGTGGAAAAGTGGAAGTAAGTATGAAATGTGCCATGGTGGTAAGTTATATGATACAAGTGAGTAAAGTAAAAGCTTATAAGTAAGAGTATTTAATTGAATTTACATTACTTTTGTAGTGCTTACTAAGCCTTCACCGGCTTAACACGTTTGTTTCAACGCGTAGGTACAAAGTTACAAGGAGTAAAGTCGAGTTCATGAACCTCTCATCACATCACATCATCCTCTGGAGGACTCCAACTATAGATATTTATTTTAAAGGAAATGGCATGTACAATAGTACTTGTATGAGTCCCTAATGAGTGAGAAAAATGTTATCTCGAATGTTATGAATTATGAAATGAAATGATTAATATACGATATTTCGACTCGAATGCTCTTAAAAGACATCGGTTTTTAAAGAAAATTTTCTGTTACTCGACTTTCTGTGCCGTACTGTAATGTAATGCTTCTATATTGGGTTTATACGTGTAAACCGGGTGTAAGAGTGTTACAAATAGAATGGTGATATCTTTGATGAATGTACTTAAATGTATTTTGTTGTTACATGATGGTTTTAAAATTAGCATGGAAATATCTATGTAAGTATGATCTTGAGAAATACGCAGAAGATATAGAATATTTGGAAACTTAGAAATTTATGAGTATATTTGAAGTCTACTCACTTGTTTCGGTAGAACTTTTGCATGTATCAGTATAAGTATTGGGCATTTTGAACTTTGGTTACTAACTTGCATTGTATCGGTATAAGTCTTTAAAAGTATCGGTAGGTTGTAGAAGTATCGGTAGTATGATCACTTGTATCGGTAAAAGTTGCAGGGGAATTATGCCTAGCTCTCTGGAATTTGTTGTATCAATAGAAGTGTGGGTTGTATCGGTAGTACCCATACTTGTATCGATAGAACATTCACTTCTACTGGTAGGAAACTGCAGTTATTTTTCTAAAACTTACTGATTTGACTTCTACCAATACTTATCCAACAAGTATCGGTAGAAAACCTCTAGATTTTGAAAAATAACAATTTTAACCCTTATTGAAATGAAATGTTATTAAAGCTCGAAATTTATTGTACACATATTCTTGTGATACTGTATAGCTGGGATAAGAGGATTTAAACAGTAGTAAACGATCTTAAAGACCTCAGGACCCTAACCGGCGATGTTTTCAGGTTTTGGGTATTACAACACAATAAAGGAAGAAAAAATTAATTATTTTTGCAAATAACAAGACTTATAAGTAAGCTAAAACCTTACCATTGAACCAGCAAACTTATTCTAGTCATTGATGGAGCACAAATTAAATTTAAGCGAGATGTTCAAATATAGGGATTGAGTCAAAAATCCACAAAAAGTAAAAAATAAGGATTTGAACCCAAAACCTCTCATGCTCAAACACAACCCTTAACCACTAAACCAAATTAAATCATTTAACAATTTCTAACAATTCAAAAACTAGAATTCAACAAGTGGTTCCAGTGGTTAAGAGGATATTATTCATCTTAGGAGACCCGAGTTCGAGTACCAGTATGTGCAAGGTATGTGTGTGTTGTCAAAAGGTTAAAAAAATATGAACAAATATTAACATGTAATCACATCAATATATTAAAAAAAAACAATTCAAAAACTAAATTTTTGAGATGTTACATAAAATTTTAAAAACATTAAATCAATCTAAAAATTGTTTTTTTAAGATATCTTGAGAAAGAGATTAGCTAAAAAAAAATACTTTTATAAAGAGGTTATGCAAATGCCATGCTTCCCTTCAAGGGGCAGGCATTATTAAGGCAATTTCTTTTACTTTTTACTTTTTTTAAAAAAAATCATTTAATCTTGATTTAATTTTCTTTAATTCTATGTCATATTTATCATGTGCCACCATGTGGACATGGCTAAGCTATCCCATGCTCTTGTAAGTTGTAATAATTAGACTAACCAATCCCCATGCATTGATTATAGTGTACTCCTAGCTGTAAAAATTTAATTTCCATCAAACAAACTTTTCCCTTTTTTGTTTAAATATTTTTTATTTTTATTTGTATATTAATTTAGATAAACTACATCTAAAGTCAGTAAATTGTTAATAAATTTACATCTTGATCACTCAGCTTTAAAAGGTGATAAGATGGTTAATGAATTATTCAAAAGCTATTAAAATTGTATTTTTATGGCTTTCTCTGTTTACATTACTTGCATCAATCGAAGCTCATCTTCCCATTCTCTTCTATAATTTTTTTTTTTTTTTACAAAACAACTTTAAACGTCACTAATCTGTGAATCAAAATCTAAATAATTTTTTTCTTTGATCTTCGACACTGACCATCAAATCGACTTGGATTTAAAGTACATTTTTCTACTCGTCAATAGGTACTGATTCACCGTACCGATCGTTGAATCGTCGCTTGGAGCTCACTAGTCAGACTTAAAAAAACATTTAACAGCCCGCTGATTTTAATGAAAACTTTCAAATAGTTCAGTGACTTAAATGAAAACTTTTGAATATTTCAATGACTATTTTGTAACTTTTTGAAATTTAGTGACTAAAATATAAGTTTACTAATAGTTTAGTGAGTGTGATTTTCCCTATTAATTTTATCATAACTAGTATTAAAGCCCCGCTTACTATGGGGCTTTTAGTTTAATTTCGTATGTTTTTATTAATTAATAGTAAATTGTAATTTTAAATTAAATGTTATTAAATAAAATTTATTTAATTCCTACTTTAAAATGGTAACAATATTAGCATTAATATAATATTTTATTCATTATAACTATTAAATTTATGATATTTTTTTATGAATAAATACGAAATTTAAATTAACATACTATTCATTTAAATAATGAAATAAAAAGAATTTTCTATAATACTAAATTGAGTTGTGAGTAAAATACAAATAAACTCCTATAAATTATTAAATGCATCATTCAAAATAAAAATATGCTTAACATTTTTAAATTGAATCATTATATTAAATATGTTATGAATTAAGACATGATATAAGTATAACATAAAAAAAACATTTTAAAAAAAATTAAATCATGATATTAAATCATGCCCATTGTTGAGAAATTAATATATCACATAAATATAACAAGAAATAATAAAAATATAAAAAATACTATAAACATGAAAATGATAAAATTTTATATGTAATTTTTTTAAAAGTTGACCACGATGTAAATATGTGAAAATTTCAATATATATTAATATTTTATATTAGCAATGTGAATATTAAAACAATTAAATTGTTAAAATCCTAAAAACAATTATAAATTTAGTTTATATACTCTAATTGGACTATTCTAAGTAATTATACTTTTCGAATTTTAAAATTTTAGTCTTGACACAAATGACAGTTGCAAATCCATTAACTGAATTTTTAATGAGTAATATGTGGAAATAACAAGCTAGTATGACATTACACATATTGTTGGGGATAAACCCGATTAAGCAACGAACAAGTAAAATAACAAAGAAATTGAAAAGATCGAACACAAATATTTAACGTGAAAAAACCCTTTCAAAGGAGATAAAAACTCACGGGCAAAGATAATTTCACTATAACGGCAAAAACAAATAGTACAAAGATAGAGATAAAATTAAATCCCAAAACCCGAAATAAGAATCATCAAAACGTAAACACAAAATTCTCTGAAATCTTGTAAAAGCTAATAACTAAATGTGTAATGGGTTATCTTTTTAGGATGGAAAAAGGACATATTCATAGGTCAAATAATATTAAAATAACTTACACTAATCAGAGTTTAAGTTAAAAACTAAAAACATAATTTAATTGGGAGAAGAAAAGCCGAAAAATACGAAGCATAACACCACACATATAATATTAGATTTGTTGCATTAGATTTTGGAAATAGAACTTAATTAATATAACAATTACCTTTTAGTGAGGATTAAAATTTTAAATTTTAAAAAGTAAAGAGACTAAAAAAACCAAAATAAAGTACAATGATTAAATCTATAACTATCATAAAGTACAAGGACTAATAATAAAAATTAACCAATTTTGGGACATAAATTAAACCTTTTTAATTTATGATGCAAATCATACGAGTTATTATCAATGCATGTATAAAATCGAATAGGACTATTCAATTTAAACTTAAACTGCACGTAACGTGGCTTTTTTTTTTCTCATTAAATAAATAACTCTTTCCTCATTTAATTTCATTTAAAGTTAAATATTTTCATAATGAAAATGTATTAAACCTTCATTAATATTGGGTCAAATTTTTTTATTAGTCCTTATACAATGTGTAAGTTGCAAATTCAATTTTTATAATTTAATTCGATCATTTTTAGTCTATGTACTTTTTTTGTGATAAAATAATGAAACAAATTACATTAAATCATAGCCTCTAGCACCCCCACGGGTTTTTTCTTGTTGTAAATAACCCACTATCTCTTTAAGGGACGCATCGAAGAATTGTAGGCTCGACTTCCATTTGAGATACTCTTTCGTCAAGTGGTCAACGATCATGTTTGATTCTCTAGGGATTAATCTTATCTTCCATTGTCTCTCAGAGGATAAGGTTCTTTGGACTCTTCGAATGATGGTAATTCCTGTATTTTCAATGTGATTATCCGTCAAGGCTCTAGCCACCTTAGCATTATTCATTTGAATGGTGAATTGACGATAGCCTTTGTTTAAAAGAATGTGTCTATGTACATTTTGAATTTTGAAAATTCAAGCTTATCCGAACAATAGTCAATATATTCGTTAAGTTAAACTTTGTTGTTTCTAAAATTTTATGTGAAAACATTTTATCAGATGTACAATGTCATGTTAACATATAATTTTCATACAGTATTCACAAAAAAAAAACTCACATTGTTTTAGTTAATGATTTTAACGACTAAAACAAATTACATTGGAGAATAAAGACTCAATCCACAATTTACGCATACATAATACGGGACTAATAGTAGCATTTTACTTAACAAATTACAAGGACTTGTAGTAAAATTTGACCTATTTTTTCACCAACTTAATAAAGGGGAATTGTGTTAACTAGGTGCATATTCAACTACTTTTAATTTATGAGTAAAAATAATTAAATATTGTAGGTAAATTTGGAGTTGGCCTTTAAAGCCATCCTTAATTCAATTGTAGTCATGGATTTATTTATTTTTGAAAGAGTTTACAAATATAATTATAAATAATATATATTTAAATAATTACAATAAACTAAAATAAATGCTAAATAACCAATAAGTGGTTGGGTGCAATGGTAAGGTACATTGCAATTCTAAGAGAAAGATTTAAGTTTGAACTTTAGAGACGACATTTTTGAAAAGGACATTCATGAACCTTGAACATGAACCGTAAAACGGACATAAAAATATAAAAAAATGCAAAGTAAAGTTGAATTAAAACCTGAAATATTTTTTATACTTAGAAAATATTACATTATTTGATCGTTCACAATGCCAAAAATTATTTATTTTTTTACATGCGACTTCAATTGATACTTTTTGAAAATTTGACATTTTTCTCACTTCATTTGTCTATTTATAGACCAATTTCTTATAAAAAAATTTTGGGTAAAATCACCATTAGTCTCTAAATTATGTGTAAGTTTTTGTTTTGATCATTTAATTAAAAAGTTTTTATTTGGTCATTGAATTATTAAAAAATTTTCATTTAAGTCGTTGAACTATTCAAAAGTTTTTATTTTAGTAACTGGGCTGTTAAGTTATTTTTTTTAAAAAAGTTTCACCAATGAGCTTCAAGTAAGGATTTGACGATCAGTATGATAGATTAATACCCATCAATAAATTGAAAAACATATCTTAGATTCAAGTCAATCTGACGGTCAGTATCGAAGATTGGAGAATAAAGATGTTTGAATTTTGGTTTGTAGATTCAAAATATCCAAAATTATTTCATAAAAAAATGAATTGTAAAAGAGAAAGGGAACAGAAGTAACCATATAACATTGATTTTAACAGCCTAATGATTTAAATGAAAACTTTTGAATAGTTTAGTGACCAACTTGTAACTTTTTTTAGTTAAGTGACCAAAATGAAAACATACCCATAGTTTAGTGACTAATAGTGTAGTTTGCCCTTTCATTTTTTTTTCTTTATGCATTAAATAAATTAACGTTAAGCAGAGGTTATATTTAATTTTGTAATCGAAGAACAAATGGACTTAATTTAAACTTCTGTTGCCACGCGCTTCAATAGGCCCTGTAAACACAAAAAACCATCGAACGTTCGATATTTATTTAAAATAGCCGGGTATCCTTGAGATCGAAACACGTGTAACGCAGCAAAAAAATGAGAGTGGTATTTGTATGAAAAACCGGCAGTCATTTTAACTATTAATTCCCGCGTTTTATTGTCAGCTATAATAGATTATTTTTGCTAACCATTAAGATGTTTTCAAAACATGAAAATACATAATTATTTTTTATAAAAATAATTAATTAATATGTTTAAAGTAAATTATTATTATTAGAAAAAGTATACTAAAGTTAAAAAAATTGTTTACAAAGGGCATTTTTGGATGGATTATGCGTTTATTTACGGTTAGTGTAAAAACAATAGTGATGATGAAATTAGATACTGTAACGTGAGACAGAAAAAAATTAAACATGAGATAAAAGTCCATCCAAAGGATCCTAAACCTTTTTTATTTCAAATTTCTGTAATTTAAACCAATTTTAGCTAAAATTGTTTTTCTTCATAAAGAAAAAGAATTTTGAATTTTTCAGTTAATAATTTTAGGAAAGTAATTAATCAAATCCATAGTTCGTTTTGTTAAATGGATAAGTTAAAATCTAGTAATTTTATTAGATTAGGTTGTTATGTCTTATCTTTCAAATTTAACATTTTGAATTATCTGTTTTTAAAAAAAATTCCAAACAAAATTTGAATTTATCACATTTTCAAATTTAAATAAAAAATATTAGTTAATTTTCAAAATTTTGAATTATTTAATTCATTTTAGGTGATTTGACAAACAACACAAGTTTAAGGATTAAATGAAACGAACAATTAAACAGTGAACTTTCAAAGTATGAAAACCTACAAATTAAACTAAAAGGATTAAACTACGAGAATTAGGTGAGACTTTAATCAATGGTTGAAAGTTCGATCATCTCCCTGATTATGGAGTAGTTTTAATACTTGTGATTAGCATCTACCTTTTAATAGGCCTACAAAATAAGATAAACTAATTATTGAGCTCGCTCTAGTAGATACATTGAGAAATAAAAAAAGTAAAAGGATTAACTCATTAATTTTCATGAAGTAGAAGGATGAACTTCACAATTAGATTTTTTCTAATAATAGATCTACAAAAATTATTGATAAAAAAAACTAAAAAATATATAATAAAAGAAATGATTTATTTCATCCTTTATTTTCAGCTTTTTACTTTTCTCTAACAACAACCTACATACAATACAACTCAACAATTAATTTTTCTCATTAAAGTTTTCCCTTTCAACAAGAATTCTGTTTTCTCAGTCACAAATCTCCCCACCAGTTTTTTTTTTTTTCATTTCTCTAGATTTCCTCTAGAGGGAGAACAAAAATTAATGTTGAATGATCAATCTTTTGCCCGTTTCTTTGATTTTCGTTTCATTTCATTCCATTCCCAGTTTCTTGTTTCCATCCCAAAATTTTCTCGAGAAAATACGATTTTTATGCTTTTTCTCTGTTCTAAATCCCAATATCTCTGCAACCCAGTTCTTCTTTTCACCTGATTAATCCAATTTCCAATCTGGGTATCTTTAGTTCTATCTTTTTTTCCTTGTAAAGTTTCAATCTTTCTTTTGTTTTTTTGGGGGTTAATTTATTAGATTATTTTCATGGATCTTTCGTCCCTATCCCATTTTTTAATGATTTAATCTTATACCAGACCAGAATCCCATATTTTTCTTCATTGTTTTCTCCCCTGTATTTCTTTTTCCTTGTTATGGGTTGTGCAAGTTCCAGGCAAAAACGATGCTGGCATTGCCGAGCACCGTATTCACCTGTTCCAAGAAGATACACGATGCATGTTCATCACCCAGCACAACACAGAGGCGATAGCTACCATGTCGTAGCATTAACATCCACCACATTAGGCAATTTAAAGATAGAATCAAGCCACCAAAGCAATGGCAACAACACCTTCAATGTTGCAGCCTTCAATGGCCATCTCGAAAACAATGGGAATGTGAGGGGAAAGAAGGAACAACAAAGTAAAGGCTTGTCCATGGTTGAAGCTGAAGTTTGGTCCAAAATGATTGAAGATAAGATCCCAAAAGTTATCCCCAAAACACCTATCACAACTCCCCCTGGTGAGCCTGAAACAATTAACACATGGGAACTAATGGCTGGCCTTGAAGACCTCAGTCCTCGTCCTCCATCTCATAATAGAAGATTTTCAAATGACACAGTGTCTCAAAAGCCATTATGGGTTCAATTTGAAGAAGAAGATGATCAAAAATCAGATTCAGTAATCACAGATTTCGATCCTGAAATCATTTCTAGCTTTAGGAAAACACTTGAACAACTCCCTTCTACTAACCCTTTTCATCTCAGGCTTAAAAAAGACAAACTTGTTTTATATTTCACAAGTTTAAGAGGTGTTAGAAAGACATACGAGGATTGTTGTCATGTTAGGTTAATCCTTAAAACCTTAGGTGTTCGTATCGATGAACGTGATATTTCAATGCATTCAGGGTTCAAAGATGAACTAAAAGAGTTATTGGGGGAGGAAGGGTGTGGTGGATTGCCAAAGGTGTTCATCGGGAAAAAATACATCGGTGGAGCTGATGAAATAAGGCAAATGCATGAAGAAGGTACACTAACGAAAGCCATTGAAGGGTGTGAAATGATGGATGATGATGATACCGGACCATGTGAAGCTTGTGGTGATATCAGGTTTGTGCCATGTGAGACTTGTTCAGGCAGTTGTAAAGTGTACTACGAAGATGATGATGGAAATGAAGATGGTGTGGAACTAGAAGAACATGAAGATGGTGAAGAAGGTGACTATGGATTCCACAGGTGTCCCGATTGTAACGAGAACGGACTTGTCCGATGTCCGATTTGTTGTTACTAATAAAACGATGAATGCCGACTGCTAATTAAGTGAAGTGAAGCATGAAATTTTCCCTACATATATATATATATTTGTTTATTTGTGAGTTTGGTTTGTTCTTCTGTACAGTGAGTGAGGAGAATAAACAGGGTTTTCTTTTTCTCATCATAATTATTACCAATCATGTGCTTCTAAGGCTGGTTTTACTTGTTATGTTTCTTTCTATAAAAGAAACTTGTAGGACTTTCCAAACAAGTGGAGGAGTATACTTTTGAGAAATGCAATTATAGCTTTTCTTTTATCTTTCATCTATATTTTCCCATGTTTTCCATTCACTTTCTATTTAATCACAACTCTTTTCTATGCATACTTTTTTGGTTATTATTTTAATGAGTATGGTAGAGATTTTGTTAGAAATTGATTGATTAATTTTTTTAATTTTTGAATAAAAAAATAAAATATAATTTAATTCTTAATACAAAAGCTTCCATAATATTTTCACCTATTTAATCTCATCGTTACGATATCAACTTCAATCATATATTCTCAAAGATGATATATAGACCGGATCAAAAAGCATGTGAGATGGTTTAAAAGAGGAAGAAGTTGCACAATGCCATTAATGAAAGACATTAGAGCTAAATGACACTAAAAATAATACAATTAAGACCAAGCCAAAACAACTTGTAGTCTTTTAGTTTCTTTTTCTCTACACTTCCTCATCTCCCCCATTTCATAATCATATCACTGTTTCACATTCATGGGGGGGCCTTTTCAGCCATAAAATTACAACAAGCTAAGCACCATTTTGCCCCATCTAATCAATCATGTTCAAGTTTTCTTGCTATTACACATAGAAGAAAATTAGATTTTACACTCCTTTTATCGATGCCGGTTTTATAAATCATGGAGGTTTTTATTTTAGAAGTCAGATTGTATTTTAGTCTTTATATTAAAAAATAAATAAATCAGTCTTTATATGGGTAAATCAATCTTTTTATAGGTGCCTCATCCTTTTGTATTTTAATTTTTATCTTTCTACTTCAGTATGAGGTACAATGGCGGAACATAGCGGAAATCCAGATCTCCTTAAAATGATAAAATTTTAATTTAGGTCTTTTATAATTTATAAAATTTTAAATTAGTAATAGTAAAATTGCATTTTGACCCCTCAAAATGATTAAAAAAAATTGATTTAACCCTTAAAAAATTATAAAGATATAAGCTATTAAAATGATGTAATTCTATTTTTACTATTGTAAAAATATACAATTTAATTCCCTCCCCCCAAAAAAAAATTTCAGACTTCGCCATTGATGAGGTACACGTGATTATTCTGTCAGTCACGTCAATTTTTAAACGTACAAAAGGATGAACTTTTTAATAAAAATGATCAATTTGCTTTTTGATCTAACGTATAGAGATTAATTTACCCATTTTTTTGAATAAAGAGGTAAAATACAATTTGATTCTTAATACAAAAGTTTTTATGATACTTTTACCGAGTTCGGCTTAATTGGTTTATAATTGTTAGTTTAAGAGTAAGCATGTAAGACCTTATACTGAAAAGGGAAAATGCATCAATGATTAATGGATTTTATTTGTCTTGTTGTAACACAAAATGTTGTGGAAACAAACAAAGAAAGAAAAGGGTCTGGCCCTGTTTGAGTATGGCTTGGAGTTGTATAGTTGTTTGAGATGTTAATGTAATCATTTAGTTGTAGTGGCCAATTGCATGCTTTGAAAATGAAATATTCATAACTCTGAAAACAAAAGGAAAGCTACTTGACATTATTTAATTTGTTTAGTGATTTTTACCACAAAATGATTACAGTGTGGGGTTTGGTTAATTTGGATTTTCAGCATTCAGAAACTTAAGGCCAAAGTTAATCCATAATTGAGACATGGAATTTGATAATAGCTCATCAGTACCCATCCAAGAGTGTTTCATTGCATTCAGGAAAAATGATGTGATTTGGGTATGTTTTCTTTGAATTTTGAGTCGGGATAGATTGATTAAATCTTAGGTAATTAAAAGTTTTACTTGGAGTTACATATATTAAAGTAGATAGTGGCACGTTGGAGCTGGAATAGGTACATGAAGTTAAGCATGATTTTAAAAATGCTCATATTTATAAATTATAAATATATTATTTTCAATAAAATATTAAGAATATAAATTAAAATTTATTATTGAAATAAAATTATAAAATTTAATAATTTATTACAATAATAAATAATATTAATAAATTATTATAAATAATTAAATAGTAAGTTTAATAATATTTGACATCAATACTTTAATATTTTTAAATATTAAAATGAAAAATTTATTATTAAAACAACAATATCAATTTTCAAAAAAAAAAAAATCTTATTTTCTGTTTATTTATAAGTTAATTTTCAATTACCAAACTTTTTTTCATGAAATAAACATAAAAAAATACGGAAAACACTTTCAATGAAATAAACATACCCTTAACTTAGAGTTAGATTAAAGTTATTCTTAGTTCAATTTTCAATAGGGTTATAGGTTAAATTTACCACTTTGATTTTATTAAATTTTTTCACCAACTTTGTTACGTGGAATTTGAGTTGGGATGGATTGAGTAAATTCGATAATTAAAGTTTATATTTTTTACCAAGCTGAATTCTATATAATTGGTTTTTGGTCGTTTGTTTCACTGAAAATAATTTTCGAATAATGAATTAATTTTTTTTGAAAAAGTTAATAATTTTTTTATATTTGAACGATTTTGTGTAAAATATTTTTTTTTTGATAAATTTTGTTAAAATAATTTTTTAAAAGTTGTTTTTTATATAAAATTAATAATAAACGATGCCTAATTAAATTTTAATTTAAACTATATATATTATATACATAAAAGTGAATAGTGACACGATAGAGTTAAAATGAATAAATGAAGTTAAGCATGATTTAAAAAATATTAATATAAATATTTTTAATAATATATTAAAAATATTGTTTAAAATTTAAAATTATTATAAGATATTATTAAAATATTAGGCTTGTTTCAAATTTGCTACCTATATGTGAGTATTGAAAGTTATCATTATACTTTTTAACTTTTATGTGATTGAATTTTAAATTTTATTAAAAATTTTCATCAAATTTAATTTTTTTTAAATTAAATTTTACGATTTGATATAGATTTTTGATGATTTAAAAATAAATTTAACGAAAAATATTATTAAAATATTTTATTTTATAGCTAACAATAGATTAATTTATAAAATACTAAAAAATAATAAATCAACTTTGCGTTTTCATTTAATGAAAGAAAGAGTTCAATAATATATAAAAGAAAATTTTTTTTTTTTTTATGAAGAATAAATTTTTATTAATATTATATATATTATTGTTATTTATTAAAATAAAATGTTAAAAAATATTTTTATCAAACTTGACATTATATTATTTAAAATTAAAATTGAACCGAACGAGTGAGTCTAGTGAAAAAAAAGATGATGTTCATCGTAAGAAATTTAAGTTCAAACACTTATGTGTGTGCGTTGTCAACAAATTAAGAAAATATGAATAACTTTGTAATCACACTAGTTTATTAAAAAAAAATTTGAATAGTACAATTTAAGAAGAAGAAGAAGAAGAAGAAGTAGAAGAAGAAGAAGAAAACCCTTCCAAGTATTTTATTTGAATAATTTATCATAACAGATGTTAAAACTTAAGAAATTAATATGAATTATTTATTTTATGAAAGAAAGATTAGAAAAATAAAAAATTACCAAAAAAGTTAAGTTCAGTTTTATTTATAGAATAAATATTCTTTACCATATATTTTTCCATAATTAATCATTAATATAAGATATTCAAAAATGCTATTTTTTATTAAATTTTGTTTCAATTTATTCAAAATTAAAGTTGGGACTTGGGAGAAAAGAAATTAATTAATAAAAAAACATTTAGTAGCGAAATTCAATCATTTTTTTTTTTACGAAAATGACAATTTAATATTAAGTGTAACAGTAAATTTCAATTTTCAACTCGATTAATCCATTAATTATGAAATTCATACTTGTAAATGATAATAATTACTGTAGAATTCAGAACTTGTTGCTGGACCACCATCAATGAGCCCTTTCTGCACTTCATGTTTCCAATATGACAGACCATGATTTGCATTCAAACACAAGCATGAACTTAAAAGGTAACAAAAAGGGATCCGGCTTAAGATCATTCATGTATTCATATCGTGTTCATATTATGTTTTCGAATTCCGTTACGTTTTATATCGTATGTTACCTTTTTCATGTCGTATCCAAAATCGGGCAAGGGTGAATTTCTTCAGCAAACCCCATCTCACTAAATGAACAAACAATCAATAAAAGTGATCTATAAATCTCACATTTACACCCATCTAACTGAACTTTCTAGTTATTGTCAATGTACGGAAGCGTATACTAGACCGGTATGTAACAGATACGAGTATTTCATTATTTCCACGCCTGGAAAAGACCAGCAAAAAGGGTTTTATGTGCACTTAACTAGGTGTTTGTTTGTTTGTTTCCATGTTTACCCAGATCAGCGGCTGCTTGAGCTGCACGGTTCAACATGCCGGAAACCCAAAGTGCTCCCTTGGCAAAATAGCTGCTATTGACTACGGCATTGGTAGCTGCTACAGCGGTTCTCCCTGTAAAACTTGCAGCTGTTACCACTGCAGTCCCGGTAACTGATGCAACTGATTTGGTGATATCCGAAACATGATACTTCTCGTCCACTGATTTTACAGTTTCCATGCTAGTGTTAATCTTATCAGTGAGGCCAATTCTACTGCTAAGCTCAGCAACTTTGGCTGCCGCAGTAGCTGAGACCCGATAGGACTCATCTAAGTCTTTGGCCTTGATAAGAGCATCTTTGCCTAAAACATATCCCTTGGCTAGCATTGTTTTGACAACAGTCACCGCTTCTCCAGGACTAGAAACAAATGGGTGCATATGAGTAATCTGCGGAGATATAATCAGCGGTTTAAAATCACACACATATTCAAATCTCTTGCCGAGAATCTGATCGGTAAACCAAGCAATCAACTTGCTCTTCTTATTAAAGAAACTGATACATACTGATGAGCTAGTATCCTCTTCAATCTTCCATGTAGAACTATCCCAAGGATATGAATTATCACCATAAGAACCCCACTTTGATATGCAAACAGACTGATCACCAATTGTAGCTCCCTGAAGAATCAAAGTTCGGGCAGTAATGAGAGATATAATAACTAAAAAATCAAGAAGCCAGGATGTGTAACGTTCTGTTGCAAAAGATTGAGATTAAGAGTCTATCTTAACTTACTGTCTATCTCAAATTTCAAATTAAAAGTTTAAATTGACCAACTTTTTTTCCCGATCGAGTGGGATCACTATTACCAGTTTTCACCTTATAGGCTTAAGTCGCAAGAAGTGGAAGTGGCAGATCTTATACGACTGACATGGAAAGCAATTTATTCAATTACGTAAACTGATACTCATAAGTCATGCCATATTAATGCAAATAGAATGTTATGGTCGCATTTCAAAATCAAAACATACCGAGCAATGGTAATGGTTAGAACCATCCACGTAGCTAAAAGAACACACGATTTCTTTTTCTTTTATAAATGGAATGAAAGTTAATTTCTCTCTGTAAGGACAAGTTAGAGCCTTACACTGAGTAAGACAGCAGTTTCGAGCGAATAGGCATCTTTAAATGTCACGTAAGCAGTACATGCATATTCGCCACATCTGTTAAAGAAAGCAGCTCTTGTCATAATACGGCATGAATTTCTTGGTAATGGAATCAACAAAATCATGCACAAGAGATTCAAAAGAGTGATCAAGGAAAAGCTAATATTCATCACTATACTAAGGTGTACCGACGAAATAAGGTTATATAATAAAGTGATGCAAGAGCATCTACTAAGGCGCTAACAGCTATGTCCAGATTCGATCAACATCTCGATTATTGCAAAGACTCATTAACTCAAGAAATATGTCACATGCAAGAAAAAATCACACTTGCTGTAAATTTGTACATAATATGGAATAAGATGGAAAAAGTACCATGAAGACCCCTATACTAAGATTCAGATTGCTTTTTGCCCCCTCAACTAAAAAAAAAAGAGCAAATTAATCTCTGCACATTAGATCAAAGGGTAAATTGGCCCTTTTTGTTAAATTCCATCCATTCGTAATACTAAAAACTAGTTTGGCTAATGGAATAATCAGTGACATGTTGCATGCCACGTATACCTCATGCTGACGTACTAGAACCAGCTTTTAACAATAGAAATAGATGGAATTTTTAACAGAATGATCAATTTGATCTGATGTACAGGGACTAATTTGCCCCTTTTTTTGAGTAGAGGGGGCAAAATGCAATCTGACTCCTAGTAAAAAACCTTCTATGATACTTTTACTGGAATCAGAAGCATATATCTAAGCAGATTCTGTTAAAGAGACTTGTGTCCACATTTAATCAGATCGGAGATACCAAGTATCTCATTATAAAGCATTTCAGACAAAAGAACTCTTGCTTCTGACTTTTCCTAAAATAAGTACAATAAGTAAAATTAAACAGCTTGATCATAAAAAAAACATTGATTTTCCATAAAAAAACAAGATTAAGATTATCAATGATCCAACAAGAAATCATTTCAGACAAAAGACTTCCTAGCTTTTGTCTTTTTCTTTTAGCCCTCAAAGAACCAGTAAATTTGTGAACACTCATTAGCTCAAGAAATATGTCACAAGCAAGGAAAAATGGAACTCGCAGTAAATTTGTACAGAATTAAGAATCATGTTCATATAACCGTGCAGATTCATTAACAAGAAAGCATTTCAGACAAAAAGAGCCCTCACTTTTGACATTTTTCCTAATAGAGTTGACAAACAATAAGTAAAATCAAACAACTTGAATGTAAAATCTTCCTTGATTCAAGAAACTTGTCACCATAAAGGAACTTGCTGCTAAGTACATTTGTACGGACGAGAGAAATTCTACTCAAAAACATTGATTTTCCATGAAAACCAAGATTGAGATTACCAATTATCCAACAAGAAATCATTTCAAGCAAAAGATTTTGTAGCTTTTGACTCTTTTCCCCCCTCATCAACAAATTTGCAAATGCACAACAAATATGAAAAAAATCATGAACATACACCATCATAGAGAGTGTGATTTTCGGGGTTTAGTCGAAGACCAGAAACAGAGAAGCAACAGATACCTGATAATTTCAATATGCTCAATTGCACCACAGTATGCGAAAAAGTCAGAAAGATCCTTCTCGGTAGCTTTTGGAGATAAGCTCGTAACTTCAGCTGTGTAACCTCCAGGGTACATTGTCTTAAACTCTGATAAAATCAGCCAAAAAAGAACCTATTCAAAGGTATCTAAATAAAATTTTAGATGCACACATAGAAGTAGCTTGATAATGCAGATATCATCTTTGTTCATTCAATACTTCATAATTCCGAAACCACAGCAATCCCAAGGTACAAGGATACTTATGGATGATTTTGAGGTAAACAGTTCTCAGGGGTCCTAACAGCCAAGCTCTCCCATCGATAGATCGTTTCATAGGTATAAAATGAAAGCCGAAAATTCATGGATTCTTCTAAAATCAAATGAAAAATACTAATATGGTTGCTGCTTTTCTAGCATTGATTAGCCTTGTTTCACCATTAACATAATTAAAGATGCCAAAGCTATTTTACCAAACTCAGTAATCCCAAGCAAGGTGCCTTAATCTACTCCAAGATCTGCTTGAATACACCACAATAAATCTTAGTTCAAGTCAAAAGTAATAAAGGGGATGAGTTTTAGGGACAGCCATAGCCAATATAATCCTCCAAAGTGAAAACTTTAAATTGGCTTTCATTGTAAACAATGTGAACTTTAAGCAAGATTATCAAACTTTTGGCTAAAGTTCAATAAAGGGTTCAACCTACAATAAAGAATACTAACTATAAAAGAAAAATCCATTTTCAAGCTTCCTTTACGCTTGATGAAAGAAAATATCATGGTTTATCAACAATGGGGGCAATTAATGAGTGATAGAACCAACTTTGTCCACCAAAAGTCAATTAAAGGTCAGATTGACACTAATTATTTGGCAAGCATGTATTCATTGAGATTCTTGAAAGAAGTGATATTTATTGAAAACCCAGAAAGTAAAAAAAAAAAAAAAGGAAAACTGAATTCATTAAAACCCTTAATGCATTCAAGAAAGTAAAGGAAAAACAGATAAAATAAGGTGAAAAGAAGAACTGGGTATCACTGAATTTGCAAGAAAAAGAATGAAAGTTGAGAAAAGATTGAAGCTTTATAAAAATTATGATAAATTCACATACCTGTTTTTTAGTTGATGATGATGACTCAGATGATTAAGAGCTTAAGCATGGGAAAGAAGGGGATAGAGAGAAAGAGACAACTAACCAACATAAACACTGGCACGCTGATCTTTCCAGATGGTTATAAACCCCACTCTCACTAATGGAGCGTGCATTTCAATAAAGAATTTTTTTTGCATTTTAACTTTAGTAAATTTATCAAAAAGTAAACTTTTTTTTTTTTTTTTAATTTCATCTTGTTAAAAACTTTCGTGGTTGTTGGTCGTGTTTCTTTGACATAGTTTCTTGACATTTTTGGAAAAACAGAAATATATGTATCTTTCAAGGTGTGTCGTGAATTATAAAAGAAATTGTCATAGGTGCGTATAATTGAGTTAAATAATTTTATACAAATTGTGCTCTCAAGAAACTCAAAATCGGATCTACATTTTAGACAAAATTTACTTACAAATTCAGTGATGTGTTTATTTGATTTATTAATCTTGCATAATTTATTGGAAAATAATTATTATCATAAAATTTGTGATGATTATAATATTTTGTAATTGACTTTTTTATTCTTTGTTTGGAGCAAAAGAAATTTATAGGAAATACATTGTTTGAATGAAAATTATAAATAAATAAAACTATATATGGCTTTAAACTAATAAGTTTGTTATTTCTTTAAATGGCGCGTGAAGTCATTTGCTTTAAAGGAGCGTTAACGTTCTCTCCCATATGTGGTTGAGTAAAATGACCATTTAAGCCACGCTGCCGGATTTCCGCCACTCCATTGGCGGGGAATCTAGTTTGGGCCCATAACTGATGCCAGTTAAACGCTACCATTTAAATACATCTCAAACGTCAAATTTAACTTAAAGCCCCTACATTTTTCTCTATTTCCCTTTCTTACCACTAACTTTTTTAGAATTTCTTTTTACATAAAACATTCAGATAATCATATCTTTACAAATGGTTAAATTTTAAGAATAGTCTCTGTTAGAATCCAACAAGTGGCTCCAGTGGAAAAGATTGATGTTGTCCATCCTAGGGATCTTGGATTCGAGCATTTGTGTGTGCAAGGTGTGTGTATGTTATCAAAGAGTTAAGAAAGTAGGAACAGATACTATCATGTAATAGCACCGATATATTAAAAAAAAGAGAAAAGTCTCTATTAACTCTATTTTAAAATTAGGCATAATAAAAAAATAGTTCTAAGATTTCCAATTTTTATCTATTTGGCCCATACATTTTTTTTCCTTTATAGGCAATGACGAAAATCGTTGGTGAAAGAGCTTAATTAATTGTAAAGTTCAAATGCACCAAGAGGAGAAGTGAATTGGTGATGAAAAAAATTGAAGATAAATGGAAAAATTGACACAATGATTTAGGGTAGTTCAACATCAATTGCCTACAAGATAGAGTCACTTCCCATTAAGATTTTCTACCCAGAATCTCAAGTAACTTCTCACTAATTTGAGAAATAAAATTTAAACAAGAAATTCCTCTTAAAGGTTGATATACAATTATTCAAACTTAAATAAATTAAAATATTTAAAATAATGAAAGAGAACGAAACTTCAAGTGTGCACAATAATATGAGAATTACAAATGAAATATTGGATTTTTGCACAAATGAAATCTAGTCATTTGAAGTAGTTAGAGAGAAATTGAGCTATTGAAGACATTTACCCAGACATTAAATGCAATTGTAAAGGCTTATATTTTGATACCATGACATTAGATATTGATACATTGCTTTAAACAATAAGATCGTTGGAGTTTTAGGTATCGAACCCTTAGGGGTTTAGGTCATGTTTTGGTATCTTAATGTTGGGGTTCGATACCCCTAAATATCCAAAAAATTACTTTGTCTGCTAGACATCGGACCCAAGAAGGAGGTGTCCAATACATAGCCATGTGTATCAGTAGTTAGGCAAGGGGGTCCAATCTCCTAAAGTCGGCAGCTTATTGACTTGCAAAATACTTTTAAGATCTTTTAGTACTTACGAACTTTTAAAGTTTTTAGCCAAGTTCGAAAATCACTTGAAAATAACTTCTCAAATGTTTTAACATAAAGTTTTACAAAATTGGATGAAGGAAATATTTTATTATATCAAAACATTTGAAAACCACAACTAACATTATTTAAAAAAAAAAAAAGAAATTTAAGGACTTATGACGCTTTAGCCAAAATTATATTATGATTTCTCTCTCTCCTCCTCCTCTCTCTCACACACACTCATATGTAAGGGTTGGAAGAGGTTATCAATAATTTTAGGTATTGTATAAAAAAAAATGGCATGTAGTAATGAAAGAAAATAGACATTTATGGAGGGAAAATTGCAACATAAACCCTTCCGCCTTTTTATATATATTTTAATGGTGTTCTACAAGTTATATTTTCATAATAAATCTTTTCAATTTGCTTATATTCAAAAATTCAATTTACATTTTTACTTTTAAACCATTTTTAATTTTTTAAAATTTATCTCTATTTTTACAAATTAAACACACTATTAAAATTGAAATAAATATTTAAAATATAAATAATATTAAAATAAATTATTTAGTGTTCACAATATTTAAACCAAATTAACAACCTGCATCCACTAATTAATAATTAAAATCAAGATAAAAACTAAATATAAAAATAGAATTTTGCACAATTTATTATTATAATATTTATATTTTAAAAATAAGATTAATAATGTAGTTTTTTAAATCCTATAAGTAGGCATAAAAAAGTACCATGTGTCTCATTTCTTTTATATATTTATATTTGAATTTTTAACTATATCTTATAGAACATTTGCATCGCTCTAACTTTATTTGTAAAGTTTAAAAACTCTAAATGTACCAATTTTTTTAAAAAAATAATGTTAAAATATTGTTTATTAGATCAATCTATTATCAATTATCATGTTTTAAAATTAAACTTATATATTATTATGTTTTAATTTTATAACCATATTATTAATAACATGTTACAAAATTTATTAAAATTTTCAAAAAATAATTAAAAATAATTTAATTAATATATAAAATTACCATTATTGTTTTATTAGAAATATGTTCTTTAAGATAAAAAATTCGTACATCAAATACTTAGTGTCATATATTATTAATATAATTATTTTAAGTTAAAACCCAAAATCAAATAAAATTTTATCATATAATCCAATCATATAGAGATTAAATGTGATAATGCGTTGCTGGTTGAATCTATATTGGTTGGTAATACTGTCAATAATAAAATGGTAAAATTACGGTTGATTCATGAAATAATACACCAAGAATAAAAAATTCGATTATGTCATGTGTCGAGATTTCAAAATGAAATTACGAATTGTACAGTTAAAATAGCCTCTCAACTTACTAGTTTACAATTATTTATTACTCTGAAACACACTTTATTAGAGGATTGTAATAAAACCTTGACACTATAATAATAAAAAATAAAATAAAGGAAAAGTAAAATCTCATGCCATAAATCAGATTGTTGAAAAAGCCCAAATAAAGTAGAAAAAGCAAAATGATGAAAGGCCCAATGAACTAAACTTTAAGGGCTGACTTTTATTCCATCATTTTCATTCCTTAGAGATTTGGCAATTTTGCTTACCATTCTATACTATTGACTTCAAATATAAGAAAATTCAAAATCAAGCCAAACAATATATATATATATATATATATCCACTTTTCATTTTATATAGCTAACTTTTGGTGTCATCAATATGAACATGGATTTGTTCTTATGCACTACTATCTATAAAATTGAGTACAAATAGTGAATCATAAAATATCATGTGATAGTTTAATTTTTTTTATCATGTATAGATTTTTAATTTAAATTTTATTTCGATTTAAGTCTTATTGTATGTACGTCATGCTCAAATTTATTTTAAGCTAATTTTGGATATTTTTAATTATCAATATATCCATTTTTGCATATAATATTTTATGAGTCTTTATCAAATAAAAACAAATAATTTTACTTATAAATATACACATGTCATTTATAACGTATAGATATTTGAAAATGCATAATATAAATTTTATTTAATAATCTATTTAAGTATATAAACTTGATTATTAAAGTGTCTAGCTACCATGGTTATATTCTATAAGTTTAGGCCATCTCCTCTTTCACTTTTGCAAGGCTTATTTAATATACTTGACCAACTCTTATATATATATATATATATGCAAATATGTGTATACATTATTATTTTTTGAATAATTTCATTATAAGTTCTGACCGTATTTATTTATTTTTACACAATATTTAAAAGTGTCCATAACCCTTCCCTAATTCATAAATAAAAAGATAATGTGTTTCAGTGCACTCGAGTTAAAACTCAGTCAACCATGTATGTGCTATTTTTATATGTCCTTCAAGTTAAATTATTTTACCCAAATTCTAATTGATTTAATTTAAATTTTAAATGGGCATGGCTAGTGGTAGTTAACTAATCACCTATGTTCAACAATGTTATAGTTCTAACTTTTAAAGTAACATTTTTGGAGTAGAAATCATATATAATATATAGATAGTTAATGCTTGGCCTACTCTATTACCAGCTTTTCCAATGAAAAGAATGTTGAAAAGGAAGTCTCTTTACACCTAAAATAAATGTTCCTAACTACCATTTGATTATACAAATGAATTATGTTGAATAGGTTTAGGCAATCTTCTTTTTCACTTTGAAATGCTTAATTAATTACTTTACCCACTCAAAAGTAATTTCTAAAATTATATATATATATAGGCTTAATTAACAAAAGTATATTACATTTTTAAGGAGAAAATATATGTTCGCATTTTAGTGACCGTATTATTAAAAGGGATAACCCTGAACCCTGAACCCTGAACATGAACTATAAAACGAAAAGATACCAAAACAAAAGCAACCTTAAGTGTGTGTAAAAGTAAGATAAATTACAAATGAAAAATTGAAGTTTTGGACAATAAATTTTGTAATTTTTTTCTTGTTTACTTCTTGATGTTTTTGAACTCTATTTATACCTTCTTAATGGATTCTAGTCGTTTGGAGTAATTAGAGGGGAAGTTAAATCGTAGAAGACATTTACAAAGGCTTATGTTTCAATACCATGACTTTAAGTATCGATTTTTTGAAAAAATATAATTGTTTTAACTTTAGGTACTGGACCGTGAGGCCATGTTCTAATACCCTAATGTTGAGATTCGATACTTCTTCATTTGGGGTTCGATACCACTAAATACCCAAAAAAAAAAAAAAAAAAAAAACAAAAACAACCTGACTTGTCAAGAATCATTAATTAATGCGTTATATATACATATATAATTAACAGACTGAAAATGTTGCATGAGTGTCTTCATGCCAAGGTAAGCATGATTCATCAAGTAATTATTCATAAAATACTGCACTTGATAAAGACATGGCTCAATTTAAAAAAAAAAAAAAATTATTATATGGGTTCTTGACTTGTTGCTTTTGCTGTTTTTGGCCTTAAATTACATGCAGATTTATATAAACTCACCATTTTGTTTTCTTTTTCATGCAGTTTAAGTTTACTGCAGAATTTGCTTAAGTTAAAACATCAAATAATTAAACAATGTTTATGTTGAAATATGGTATCGTCGATATATCGATCCATCTCTGTCCTTTCCAATTCAAATCATGTTTAATTGTTTACCAAAAGATGAACAGGTTTCTGAAAACTATAGTACCCCATGTTCCTAGTGACTAGACTTTGGATGGGGTTATTGAGAGAGGGGTCTCATTTACGATTCAACATTGCCTGTGACACATGTGATTCAAGAGTGTACAACAATGAAAATTTAATTCGTCCCTTGATCCAACTTTTCTGTCGTAAAATCTGATTGTCGGATTTGAAATTTAATCGGTGCATATAGTCATATTCATGTAACTTCTTTATCCCAAACTACGATTTAATCTTGGTAACATGTAGGCCATATGTAGAAGAAAAGAAAAACTTGATTAATTCTTCCATCAAATCACTCCCTAATGATGATTTTGGAGCTCCCTTATTGCAAATTATAACACAACTGATCCCAACTTACCGACATAAACCTTTAGGATCGACACAATAATATATTCTTTTTTAATTTCATGTGAATTAGTATTTCACAGAATTTTAAATATCTCAATTGTTCCAAGTACATATACATAAGAAAAAAAAGTTAATCAAGCTTGACTTATGCCAAGAAAAAGTAATAGTATATTGCCATTAAAATTAAAGGCTTTGCTAGTGCAAAGTCCTTTTATTATACAAATTAGGTAATTAGATTGCAAACCCTTCCACATGGAGGAAGCATCTTAAACTATTTATAAATACAAATATATATATATATATATATATATATATATAAACCTAGTAATAATGAAAACCATTGGTTTATAATAAATATTATTACATAATTAAACTCCTAATAATAGCAGCCTCAGCACTATCAGCATCGATGGTGGCCAACAACTGCGAGAGCCGTTCACTTAGGTCGTCCACCTCCCTATGCAAGCTTCTAATGTAATTGCAAGTCTCTTGTAAGACCTTGGATGCTGATACCTGCAGCAGCAGCAGGGGGGTTTACAATGCCCCAACAACAAGTCACTTTCTTTTCTGACATTTCTGCTTTCCACATTATTATGTTTACATATAACATCATAATCGAAAAATAAATGAGTCGTAAAGTCCGACCCTTGGTCGACAAAATAGACTATTATGTGCTTCGTAATGTGATGGTGTGATCGTTGTTTTATGATATAAGCATGCACTGTTTTAAGTCAATGAGGATGTGAAACCCAAGAAAATATGTTTCCTTGATGTCCGGGGTCAAGTTTTCAAACTGTATTTTCGAGGACTATTACTTTTTTTTTAACTGAAATATACTATTCCCATGTGCCACATGCAACCAGGGAAAATTATATATATATATATATATATACGTTATAGTTTTCCATATAAAAATAAATCATCTAATTCATTGAAAATGTATAAAATTATAAAATAATAACTCTAACTCTCTTGTGAAAATAGAGATGAATTGAAAGAAGAAGCATGAATTCCATGAAATTTTTACCTTATCAGATCGCCTATCACGAATCTCAGGCAGAAGCTGTCGTAACTTTGAAACAAGTTCAATGATTTGATCATCTGAAATCCTCGAAACACCTGCTGTTGACTGTCTCGACCTTCTGCCAGACATCTTGTGGGGGATTTAAAGTAATAAAAACACCCTAATGACCAAAACCCAAGAATTGTTTTAAAATATTCAGTAAGTTCCAAAATAATACCCCAAGATATGGAAATGCAGAAGGAAAAATAAGTATATATGGTGTAGAAAAATGGTTATGGTTTGGAAAAGGCAAGAAGAAGAAGAAGAAGAAGAAAGAAAGAAAGAGTAGAGAGTAGTGTTAGATATAAGATATGAAGAATTGGAGAAAGTGATAAGAGAGATATAAAGAGGTAAGAAGGACCACAACCATGGGGGATGCGAGTGTGTGTATATGAGAGAAGAGAGAGAAAAGAGAGAGAGTACAATAACAAAGATAGTGATGTTGGACGTGAAGAAGTCAAGTGCATTGGAGAAAGCATAGTTGTACTTAAAAAAGGTTTGGTCTTTTGAATTAAAAAAAAAAAAAAACTCAAGGTGTAATCGTTTGGGGTTCTTGTTTAGGTGTGTAGATGTATTTTTGATGCTATAAATTTACATTTTGTATCCTAATTTGTCTTATTTTAATGGGTTTCTTTGTATTGTATGATTGTAGCATTGGGGATTAAAAAATTATGGAATGGAGAGCAAAACGTGAGGGAGAAAGAGAAGGGGCAATAAGAGTTCATGTTTATGTTCCCAACTTGGGGATTGATGGCAAGTGGGCTTTAAGAAAAATGTTTGTTTTTGAGCTAACATTGTGGGCCTTCATGTGCATGTCTTAATACGCAATACCATGTGATCATCACCTTCTCCAACTACATCCTTCTTTTAAACTATTCCACAACCCCCAAATCTCCCTTTTCACACTCTTTCCTTTCTATTTTTTCCCATTTCCTTTAGCCCATCAAATTAATTAAATAAACCAAACTTGTTTTGTTGTCTTCTTTTTCCTATATCTACTTCTCCCTAACTATTATGTTTTATGAATAGATTTAAATTGTAGATACAGATATTTTCTATCATATTGTGATTAAAGTATTTGTTATACTTTTATACCTTTCGGACATGTGGCACCATGAGAATTTCTTGAAAAATGCCCACGGATAGCTCTCTTTCTCGAATAACCTAATTAGCTCATCATCTGAAGATCACTTGAGCAATTGCTCATCTTTAATTAGCTGACTAGTTACTAGGTGATCAACCACACTTTTAGCAAAAACACACTTACCACCAAGAGGGGACCATTATTGGCCATTGAGGTGTAACAATCTTGTACTACTTCAACCAAGAGAATGTCAGAGTAGTACCACACTTGAGGATAATCGACCTGCCACCTAGGCGACCACATGAGCTGGCCACCACCAATACTATCAATGAGCTGGCACCATTAGACGTGAGACTAGGTAAGTGACCTTCCCTTATAAATACCTAAAAGAATGATGAGAAAGGGATCCTTTAACCCTCTTATTAACCCTAAGTACTTATCCTTTGGAATTAGTCTCCTTTGCCTTTGCAACCTCCTTACTCCTCTCCTACTTCTCTCCTTTTTCGGCTCTCGCATGCCTAGGTGAATCGGTATCCATGTCACCCCACCCTCTCCTCCTCGTCTCCTTTCTTGTTGTACACTTGTATCGATAATTGGTGTGGAGAATGTGGACCGAACCATGGCATCCTCTCTGAATGATGCTTCCCTCAACCCGACTAATCCAATGAATCCTACCAACCCTGTCAACCCAGAAAACCCTACCAATCTTGGGCTCACTTCAAACCAAACAGGAATCCAACCACCTGCACCAAACTCTCTGATAGGTTGTCGAGACCTACAAAAAAAAAACTTGAAAATATAAGATTAGTATAAAACAAAAAGTAGATTTGTGTCCATAGAGATCGATAATAAATTTATTTCTTAAGTAAAAATAAGTAAAGGAAATAAAAAGAAGGCTTATAAAATCAAAAACTAAATTCAAATTAAAAACTAAAACGGAGAAGACAATAATTAAAATATTTTTAGGAAAATAATGGTAAAATGTTCTAGCTAAAGGTAAAGTCTTTGTTTGATTCATAGATTCAATTATCGATGCAAGAATGTCTTTATTGCCTTTAATAAATTAGTTCTAGTTGTTAATTCAACATCGGGCAACCAATCTCTTCCTACCTATTTGGTAACCATAAAACATCTCGTTTGAAATGACTTCCCTAACCAATAAATAACTTTGTAACATAATGCCTAGGATTTAACGTACCGACCACATTAAGAGTGAAAGACCTAATTCTATCAAACAAACTCATCTCACTGGGGTTTATTTAAGTTAGATCAAACATTCACATCACATACTCATAAATTACGACATAAATAATTTATGCAGTTTGTCACTAGTATTAGAATGAATTAAACAATTACGAATTTAATTATTTTAATTGCCAAGACAATCGTTCTAAGTTATCAAATCCTGATCATAAATTTGATAAACCTGAGTAATTGTTGTTGAAGCCCAAATTTGTCTGGACTTATTGGAAATTGAATTTATTTAAATTTAAGTTTATTTTAAATTTAAATTTATTTGAAATTTAATTTTATTATAAAATTAAATTTAAAAAGTCCAAAATAAAGTCCAAATTACATTTCTGGGACCCGAATATGGCTCGATTACAAAGTGGCCCAAAATCAGCCCCAAACCCAAAATAACCCTAAACCTAAAAGGGCCTGATCCTAACAAACCAAAGGCCCAAAATGCCTAAAGCCTATTTGGCCCGAATTCACTAAGTGTCACTGCTATTGCCTCCCTTTCAGCCAACCAGAGGCCGCCATGTCGTCAGCAGCTGGTCACTATCTTCGGCTCCAACTTGCACTGCCACCAGCTGCTCCAACCGCCACTGCCATGGCCAAACCTACAAAAAGAAAGAGTGGACATGCATTAAATACTATAAAACAAAAAAGAATGATGATTATATAGGTTATAAAAGCCGAATTCATTTGAGTTGTAAGAGGTTACGATTTCTCTGAATAGTCAATACAAACAGAACAGTAACTTATCAAAGAAGGATATCAACACTCACAACATAAAAGGGCAGAATACCAAACGATTCATACCAAGTAAAGCACATATCCACTAATAGGTATTCATTCGTTAGTGATTGACTCTTTAGTTTTAAATTGTTTTTATTATTTCGCATATATCCATTAATACCCGTTCATGCATATTATTACTATAATTTATTGTTATTATACGCGTTTTCAATACATACTAATTGCAGTGATAAGTATTAATACTAATATTAGTTAATCAGAATAATATTAAATATGGATGGCAGTAATAAATGATGACATTAATGACAAATGGCGGTTTTCAAAATTTTTATTAATAATAATATTTTCTTTTTAAAAAAAAATATTAATAACATTAATGAATAATAAATAAAAAATGAAAAGTCAGAAGACTTATCCTCGGTCGGCTTGCCGCCGTGGTCGCCGTTGCCGGAAGTCCGTCCTCGGATGTTACTCGCGCCTCGTCATGCACGGATCTGCAAAGAAAGCACTAACGCAAGTTAAAAATAAAAAACGGATTTAAGTTTCGTTTTAAAACAAAAGAGATCTATGTTGTTTTTTTTTTAAGAAAAAAGAAAAGAAGAACAGAGGGACGTTTTCTACCTCTGATTCATGTCGGACAACGACCGAACGGCCTCCAGGGATAGCGTGTGACGGGTGGGGGAAACATCGGACGTCGATCGATAGACGAAGGACAGTGGCGTGTCGACCACGCGCGACGGTTGGTGAAGCGCGTGTGACGGGGTCTCTACGGCTCACCGGAGAAACCCAAGTGGCGACACACGACGGCCACGCGCCGGGATCGGCGATGCGCGGGCGGCCATACGTGCGCCGGATGGCGACGCATGCGGCCACGCGCCGGGATCGGCGATGCGCGTGCGGCCATACGCGCGCCGGACGGCGACTAGCCTGACTGGCCGAGGCATGGTCGGCCGAGAAAGGACGAGAGCTTTTTTCAGAGAGTTTTCTATTTTTTTTAAAGGGGGTAAGAGATGCTTTTTTTTTCTCTCTAAAACAGGCTATTTATAGGCCCTCAGAACGGTGCCGTTCTAAAGGCTGAACTTCAGTGCTAAAACGGCATCGTTCTGGGCTATTACCCGAACCCAACCCGAAATCCGATTCGACCCGACCTAGGATCCGCGTGTTTTTGAAGGAAGGGTTATTTATGCCTTTGATCCATCCGCTTTTTCAAAAATTTTCAATCAGGACCTTCTCATTCTTTTAATTAAATTTAAATTAGCCTAATGATCTTCACGTTTTTTCAATTTAGCCCCTCGATCTTTTAAAAGCACCAAGAGCCGCCACGTGTCCTGATTTTGTCTTATTTGTGTAAATGGTCCCCTTTATTTTTAATTCGTTTTAATTTGATCCTTAAATCAGGTTCGCTTTAATTTCAAAATTGCCTCAAAAATTTTTCATGGTTTTCAAAATAATCCTCTGGCTTCAGGATGCCTGAGGGGTTGCCACGTGTCACCCGTCTTTGGTTTTATTACCCCGAAGGTCTCTAAACTTTCTAAAAATTACCATTTTACCCTCGAACTTCCAAAAATCCCATTTTTGGCCCTGAACCTTCTAAAAATTACCATTTTACCCTCGAGCTTCCAAAAATCCCATTTTTGACTTCGAACCTTCTAAAAATTACCATTTTACCCCCGAGCTTCCAAAAATCCCATTTTTGACCTCGAACCTTCTAAAAATTACCATTTTACCCCTGAACTTTCAAAAATCCCATTTTTGACCTCGAACCTTCTAAAAATTAACATTTTCCCCCGAGCTTCCAAAAATCCCATTTTTGACTCCGAACCCTCCAAAACTACCATTTTGCCCCCATGCATTCGAAAAGTCTCGTTGTGAACTCCGATTACATCGTTCTTCTCTCTTATTAGCTTTTTGCGCTCGTATTTTGCATCTTGATTTTTCATGGATAATTTATCTTCCTATTTATTTCACATTATTTAATATCCATAATTAACTGCTTATTCTTGTTAAACTCGCATGCTTGTTTTCAAAATTTTCTTTTTTCATAAAAACTTTAAAATCAAGGCAATATTCTTTTATTTCGGGTTTCGAAAATTTGCGCCTTAACTCACTAGGTGCAATTTTTCTTCAAATTGAAATAATCGAATACCCTTAATCGAGGCAATGTTTCCTTATCTTCGATTCTGAAATATTGCGCCTTAACTCACTAGGTGCAATTTTTCTTCAAATCGAAATAATCGAATACCCTTAATCGAGGCAATGTTTCCTTATCTTCGATTCTGAAATATTGCGCCTTAACTCACTAGGTGCAATCTTTCTTCAAATCGGGATAATCGAATATCCTTTTCCCGAAAATTCTAAAAAAAGGTTTTACAAAGGAAAGCTCGTCATTTCTGGATCCTAAAACGTTGTGTCCTAACTCATTGGATGTAACTTTCTTCCTTGATCACTTTGAAATAGCGGGATTTCCAAACAAATCCAATTTCTTTTAAACTTAACTCATGCATTCAAGGATCGTATTTTAAACCATACTCGAGCTTTTAAATTTTACAAATTAAGACCCGAAAATAATCAATATGGTACCAATTTTGGGCGTATGAGGGTGCTAACCCTTCCTCATGCGTAATCGACTCATGAACTCATTTTCTGGATTGCGAAGACCAAAATATTTTTCAAAACGAATTTCAAGCGTTTTGTGGTGATCCAATCACACCGAATAAAGGATTGGTAGCGACTCCCATTTTCCAACTTTAAAATAATTTTCGAAACACGTTGTTTTCCAAAAAAAGATGGTTTCGACAGCTGGCAACTCCACTGGGGAACTCAAAATAAACGAGAGTCAAGCCAAAATTGATTATTTTCGAGTATTTTTTTAGAAACTTTTAAGAGCTTCGATTTTGTTTAATTTGCGATACTTGACACCTTTTGTGACATTATATTATGTGATATTGCTAGTGTATATTTGCATACATATGCATATGATATTACCCTAATAAGTGGAAGCCTGAAACTACTCATTTGTGAGGTCCTCACCTCCGTGCAGGATAGTGGATTGCTTTCGGGATTACAAAGTACCCTTGTTTTCGTGAAGTTTTCACTTCCGTGCAAACATGTGGGAAATGCGTCCCCTAAACCGAACTCATCCATATGATCCTGTAATGGGTGAGGATTGAGGAATCTGCTGGTTTGGGTACCTCTACCCTAGAGCCTAAAACCACATGTAGTAAGACGTAGAAACTTACTTTAGAAGGAGTCGTGTTAAACCATTTAGCAACCTTCCAAATTAGACCCTTAGGTTCTATGCTTCAAGTGTATTTTGATATTGTTGCCTTTTGCTAACTAAGTTATTTTTGTCTCTTTCTGCATCGCATTTCATCATCATAAATAGAGAAAGTATAGACTCAAAAGTTCAGTTACCAATAAGAGAATTAACCATGGAAAACAAGTACTTTGATAAAGTGGAGGACAATATGGTCGTGCGCATGTGGTCGGAGAAGACTCAACGCCAAAAAAGAGACAGCTTAGTGGAAGGATATGAGTCCGAGCTTTGGGATTACACCAAGATCAGCACGTCTCAAAATAATATGCTCGAATTGAAGGAGATCTGGAACAGTTGGGACAATAACATGAAGCAAACCTTTTACCAAGAATACGGAGATTTTCCGTACTTGTGTGAAGTTAAGGTGGACAAATCCCTCTTTAGAGCCTTAGCACAGTATTGGAATTCGGCCTACAATTACTTCACCTTCGGGAATATAGACATGACAACGACGATAGAAGAATACACCACTCTGCTCCGTTGCCCAAAGATGTCAATAGATAAGGCTTACTCTAGAGCTCCGAATCTTCCAACCATGGTTAAAAGATTAATAAACATCACAGGCATGAGCGAACAGTGGGTTGCAGCTCGAGTTAAGGTCAAAGGTAATAACAAATGCATCACGTGGAAAAGCCTGCGGGATTTGATATTGACTCATCCAGATGCGAAGAAAAAGATCGATATTTTAGCCCTAAGTATCTACGGGTTGGTCATTTTTCCAAAGGCCTTGGGGCATATAGAAGACGCGGTGATAGATTTGTTTGATAGATTAAGTAAAAGAGTGACACCTGCCCCGGCTATACTAACTGAAACTTTCAGATCCCTAAGCACATGCAGAAAGGAGGGCGAGGGTCGATTTATCGCCTGCACACTGCTATTGATGGTATGGTTTCATAGTCACTTTTGGAAAACAGAAAAAGTCTCCTATCAGTACTTGTCTAAAGATTACTCCCCTTTGAAAGAGTTCGTGGCCACGCAGAGACAAGAAAGCTTCTCGGAAGAAAAATGGATGGCCATACTTCAAAGCCTCAAAGACGAAGATATAGAGTGGCGAGCACCATGGTTTATTCCTGATGAAATAGTATATCGATGCGGAGATCTCGATTGGGTCCCATTAGCCAGGATATGGGGAGCAACGAGATATGCACCTTTGCTAGTTTCAAGACAATACAGATTAAGATAGTTCATACCCGCGACACAGGGGATAGCTCAATGTGAATTCGTGTAGAAAATAATAAGAAAAGGATTCGAGGATTCGAGAAATCTCAAATGCATGGAACCATGTTCAAAAAATGAAAGCATTTGGCGCCAACCCCATGATAACAACGGAATACGATTGGTAGAGAAGCAGGAGGATCAATGACAATATTTCTGTGCCAAACCCAGAGATTCTCCGCCCAATTGAAGAACACTTGCAGGTAGTTTCGACTAGATGTTGATGTTCAAAAGCTGGAGGTGGAAAAATTAAGAAAAGGGAAGAATAAGGCTGAAGAAGATCTGAGCAGCCTAAAGAAGGACTATAAAAAACTTTGATTGCCAATAAGAACCACCGGTTTGGGTAAGACATCAGAGCAATGGCAGCAGGAAGTCCGCAAAGAGAAAATAAAACAAGTCACTGGAAAAACAAATTCCAAGACGTCCAAGTCCAGGAAAATGCTATGAAGAGCAGCTTTCTGGAAAGTCAAGCTGAAGCAGCTGAATTAAAAGCTCGAGTAGGAGAATTGGAGGAATCCCTGTATAGGCATCATAGTCAAAATTCAGTAATGGAGTTAAAGGCAAGCCGAGTTGAGATCGAGAGACTGAATGAAAAGGTGGAAGAATTAGAGGCCTCTTTGCAAAATAGTGAAATACGAACTGAGATTCTGGAAAGGACGTTGGAAACAAATGATTGGCATATTCAGCAAACTCAAAAGGAAGTCAGAGAAAGGGATTACATCATGGGTGAAGCTTTAAATCAAATCCGCGGAGTAGCTGACCACGTGCAGACCCTGGCAGTTGAAGCGGAAGAGTTAAGCATACAGTACGAGACGAAGACTGAACAAGGACAGAAGCTGTCAAAACTCCTTAAGAAAGTCAAGGCTCTGAGCATCAAGGCGAAACCGTTTATGTAATTTACTTTATGTTAAGGAACTTGTTATTCAAATGAAGTTTTGTAAATGAAAAATGAATTATAAGTCAATACATTTCTCTTGCATACATGCATCATAATTTTGCATACTTCTGCATAACAATCCTAACTTATTAAAGCATCCAACTACATCAGTAACCATTGAAAACTCACACTGTTATAACACTCGGAAGAAGACTAAAGCCATGGAACAAAGACTTGAATAAATTCAAAAGGAGTTACAAGACCAGATGCAGGAGCGCATCCAAGAGCAAATGAGCATGATGTGTAGAGAAATGAAGAATCAATTCATGGAAGTACAGAAGAGCCTGATGAACGAGTTAACACAAGTAAAACAAAGCATGGCTGACAAAGGGAAGAGCCCAGCCGTCGAGGAAGACAAAGACCCGATGGTCCCCCCAGGCTTTACTCCCCTCCATAACCCAGCGTCGCAAGAAATACCGGCACGGGAGCCCACCGTAATTGTAAGGGCACAACAACCAGTCATAGGCACGTCATGACCGACTAATTATCCAACTGGATCAGGGTCAAATCCAGAGGATAATGCCGTAAATCTGGGTGTTCCAGACTTTGACGAAATGATAAGAGAAGATCTTCCTAGACAAATAGAAGAAAAATACAGGCGTTTAGAAGAGAAAATTGACGCGATGCAAGGGGTTGAAATCGCCTATGGGGTAGATGCCAAAGAACTAAGTCTGGTTCCGGAACTAGTGCTCCCTCTCAAATTCAAAGCTCAAGAATTTGAAAAATATAGCGGGACGAGCTGCCCCGAAGCTCACCTAACCATGTTCTGCAGAAAGATGGCAGGACATGTACATAATGACCAATTGTTAATTCATTGTTTTCAAGACAGCCTGGCCGGGTCGACGATCAGATGGTACAATCAGTTAAGTCGATCGAAAATCCATTCGTGGAAGGATTTGGCACAAGCTTTCTTAAAACAATACGACCATGTAATAGAAATAGCCCCTGACCAGCTTACCCTGCAAAACATGGAAAAGAAGTCAAATGAAAGCTTTAGAATATACGCACAGAGGTGGCGTGAGGTGGCAACACAGTCACACCTACCATTAACAGAAAAGGAGACAACAATGTTGTTCGTCAATACACTCAAGGCTCCTTACCTAAATCATCTGCTAGGAAACGCTACCAAGAGTTTCTCCGATATGGTCTTGTCAGGGGAAATGATTGAAAATGCGATCAAAACTGGTAAGATTGAGACCGGAGAAAGCCCTAAAAGGCCTGCCCCTAGAAAAAGGGATAACGAGGTCAACAATACAAGCATGTACAGACCTGGTTATACCAGACCCTTCGTGACAAGTCAGCCAAAGACTCCAATAGGCAATTATCAAAATGCCTCGCAGCAGGAGACAGGCACTAGGCTGAATAGGGAAAAAATTCAATACACCCCCTTCCAATGTATTATGGGGAACTCTACAAAATATTATACGATGCGCATGAGGTAGCTCCTCAACATGTAAGACCGTACAAATCCCCATTCCCGGCTTGGTATGATGCGAAAGCTCACTGCGAATACCATGCAGGGGCAGAAGGGCATTCGATTGAAAACTGCCCAGCCTTTAAAAGACGAGTTGAAAGACTCATAGAGCACGGGATCGTGAAGTTAGAAGAGCCAGTAAAACCCAATATAGCTAGAAATCCTATGCCTAATCACCTAGAGCAAGGGGTGAACGCCTTGCTGGAAGAAGGAGCCCGAAAAATTAAGAGAAATATTGAAGAAATCCAGTCTCCACTTCGATGGGTATGGCAAAAGCTGGTTAAAGAAGGGATAATCTTGAGCAATAAAGAGAGTGTGATAATCGGAGATGATGACCATTGCGAATTTCACGTCGTCAAAGGGCATAAAATTCAAAGTTGCATCGAGTTCAAAGCCGTGGTCCAAAGGATGATGGATAACCGAGAGCTGAAATTCCTTGAAGAGGGAGTGGAAGCTAGTGATGTTTGCGCCTCCGAAAACGAGACATCTAAGACTTATGGAAGCAATTGTCCCAAGGTGGTTATTCGTGGCATGACAAGAGAACAAACAACCCCTCGCATTATCATACAAAAGCTCGCAACGTTTCCTTACAAAGACAGCAGGAGGGTCCCATGGAGTTTACAATTGCAATGTGACCGTGCCAAAGGAGGGGGAACATAGGAAGGACGTTAACCTTGTTACCCGAAGCGGTAAGAATTATGACCTTGAGAATAAAGAAAAAGAGGTCAATAAAGAGAAAGCTAGAATGTGTGAGCCTGAGAAAGGAACGACCAACAAGCCGGAAGCACCCATCACCGAACTTTTGACTGAGAATGAGGCAAAAGAGTTTTTAAAGTTCTTAAGACATAGTGAATACAGTGTGGTTGAGCAACTACACAAACAGCCTGCTCGTATATCAATCTTGTCGTTGCTCTTAAGCTCAGAAGCTCATCGAAGCGCACTAATGAAGGTGCTAAACGAAACCTATGTAGCAAATGACATCTCCGTCAGCAAACTAGATCGATTGGTCAATAATGTGAGTGCTGATAACTTCATTTCTTTTAGCGATGATGAAATACCAACGGGAGGAATAAAATTCATCAAGACTTTACACATCACTACCCGTTGTAAAGGGTATACGCTACCTGGAGTACTCATAGACAATGGTTCAACCCTGAATGTGCTACCACTAGCTACACTGCAAAGATTGCCAATCGATAGCTCTCACATGAAAGGGTGTAATAACATAGTAAGAGCATTTGATGGGACAAAACGGAAGGTAATGGGGAGGATTGAAATACCCCTTCAAATTGGGTCAAATACGTACGAAGTAGATTTCTTAGTAATGGATATTAGTTCCACTTATAACTGTCTAGTAGGAAGACCATGAATCCATTCAGCTAGGGCAGTACCTTCCTCTTTGCACCAGAAAGTGAAGCTAATAAATGAAGGGTTGCTGATCACGATTAATACTGATGAGGAAATAATCGCATCCATAACAAGCGATTCGCCATACGTGGGAATAGACGAAGAGGCTGCGGAATGCTCGTTCCGCTCACTAGAGTTTGTCAACGCAACCTTCATTTCAGAAAGGAGGAAAATACCTGTGCCTACAATATCATCAACCACTAGGATGGGTTTGAAATTGACAATCGAAAAAGGAGCGAGACCTGGGAAAAGATTGGGAAAATACCTCCAAGGAAGAGTTAATGTGCCGATGATAATAGAAAAACGGGATCGTTATGGCCTGGGATACAAGCCAGACGCAAAACAAAAGAAAAGAGTTGGAGAAGAGGCAAGAAAGATGGAGGGCCAGGCTGGTTGGAAGGGATATCTCGTGGGAACCCATGGTTTTCCCGCAGATCTATGAGACTTTTGTCTTAGGGGAAGTGATTAACCAGCAGGAAAAGAAGCAAATGACAATTGGGACCAAGGAAGCCATCGTAAAAGACTTAGGCATTAATGCTATATCCGATGAAGGGAAGGAAGAGGATTCGTCAAGGATTGGCCTATGTGCTCCATGAAGCACCTTGAATAATTGGACCGTGGAGGAACTCCCTGTAATTTTTAAGATTTCCTCAGAGTAATGCTCGAAAACACCTATTGCTTTAGGCTCGAAAGCAATATGAATCTTTTTGTAAAAGGGGCCCATGGTCATTGCTCAGTTATTTTGAATGAAGTGAACTTTTCCATTTTATATTCTTTAATTTCTCAAATTCGGTCTAATAAACCGTTCGTACATATCTAATAAACAAGGTTCAATATATGCATACACATACATATACCACATAGTCATTCTTTCGCAAATTCATTTCGCTCTTTGGACCTTCCTTTCATTCTTTGACAAATCCTCAGATATCAATAATATGAGCAATCCTGACGCTAACTTGGAACCCCACTTCGAGCAAGATATGTGTTTGGAAGAACTTCAGGACTTTGAAGATAAGCAAGATTGTGATTTACCTTCGGATCTGTTAAGAATGATGGAACAGGAAGAAAAACAGATCTTACCTCATTCTGACCCGGTGGAAGTTATTAATCTGGGGCACAAAGACGAAGAGAAAGAGGTGAAAATCGGGACAAGTATCTCCGCAGAAACTAGAAGGAATCTGATCGAGCTGCTTCAAGAGTTTCAAGATATTTTTGCATGGTCTTACTAAGATATGCCCGGCTTAAGTACTGACATTGTGGTGCATAAACTCTCTATAATGGAAGAAAACAAGCCTGTATAGCAAAAACTTCGAAGGATGAGACCGGATGTGTTGTTAAAAATAAAAGAAGAAGTCAGGAAACAATTTAACGCCGGTTTCCTCCAAGTGGTTAAATACTCTGAATAGGTAGCTAATATAGTCCCCGTTCCCAAAAAAGATGGAAAGGTGCATATGTGTGTGGACTATCGAGATTTAAATAAAGCTAGCCCAAAGGATAATTTTCCTTTGCCCCACATCGACACTCTAGTTGACAATACGGCAGGGCATTCCCTGTTTTCCTTCATGGATGGCTTCTCTAGGTATAACCAGATAAGGATGAACCCTGAATATATGACCAAAACCACTTTTGTCACGCTATGGGGAACATTTTGTTACAAAGTGATGCCCTTCGGACTCAAGAATGTAGGGGCAACTTATCAAAGGGCTATGGTGACCCTGTTCCATAATATAATGCACAAAGAGATTGTGGTTTACGTCGATGACATGATTGCGAAGTCTCAAATGGAGGAGGAACATGTAAGAATCCTGAGAAAGTTATTTGGAAGGCTAAGAAAATATCAACTAAAGTTGAATCCAGCCAAATGCACTTTCGGGGCCACATCAGGAAAATTGTTAGGTTTTGTGGTCAGCAAAAAAGGAATTGAAATCGATCCGAATAAGGTCAAAGCTATACAGGAATTACCACCGCCCAACACTCAAAAAGAAGTTCGAGGGTTTTTAGGAAGACTAAATTACATTGCTCGGTTCATCTCGCAGTTAACTGAGAAATGCGATCCCATCTTCCGCCTGCTTAGAAAGCGCAATCCGGGTGTATGGGATGATGAATGTCAGGAAACCTTTAATAAGGTCAAAGACTATTTATCCAAGGCTCCCATCTTGGTACCTCCGACTCCTAATAAGCCATTGATCATGTATTTAACAGTCTTTGAAAATTCCATGGGATGTGTACTAGGCCAACATGATGAATCTGGAAAGAAAGAAAAGGCGACATATTTTCTCAGCAAGAAATTCACTGATTGCGAGACACGATATTCACCTATTGAGAAATTATGTTGTGCACTCGTCTGGACTACACGTAGATTAAGACAATACGTGCTATATCATACCACTTGGCTGATTTCGAAATTGGATCCTTTGAAGTATTTGATGGAATCAACATCATTAAATGGGAGGTTAGCTCGATGGCAGATCTTGCTCTCTGAATTTGATATAGTCTATGTCAATCAGAAAGAAATAAAAAGAAGTGCGATAGCAGATTTCCTAGCAAGTAGGGTTTTAGAAGATTATGAGCCCATGAACTTCGATTTCCCGAATGAGGATTTAATGCATGTTACGGCTACTGAAGGGGAAATCACGAAAGAACAACCTTGGAGGATGAATTTTGATGGAGCTTCAAATGCCACAGGCAATGGGGTCGGAGCAGTCTTGATATCACCAGAGAGAGGTCATTACCCTTTCACCAGCAAGCTTGATTTTGATTGCACGAATAATATGGCTGAATACGAGGCATGTATATTGGGAATTCGTGCGGCCATAGAACGGGGAATAAAAATTATGGAGATTTATGGGGACTTTGCATTGGTAATCTATCAACTAAAAGGAGAATGGGAAACAAGGGATTCCAAGCTAATGGATTATCGCAAATTGGTCCTCGAGTTGATCACCGAATTCAATGACATCACATTCCATTATCTCCCACAGGAAGAGAATCAGATGGCAGATGCTCTTGCCACTCTAGCCACAATGATTAAGGTGAGTAAAACGGAAAATGTAAAGCCCATTCAGATGAGTGTCTATGAAGCTCCTACTCATTGTTGCGATATCGAGACAGAGGAGGGGGAGGGAAAAGATGATCACCTGTGGTACCAGAATGTTCTTCAGTTTGTGAGAGATCAAAAGTATCCCGATCAAGCCTCAGAAAATGAAAAAAGGATGCTACGAAGACTAGCTAGTGAATATGTCCTGGACGGGGAAATCTTGTACAAAAGGAGAAAAGATCAAGTGTTGCTGAGGTGTGTCGATGCAATTGAAGCAAAAAAGGTTTTAGAAGAGGTGCACGAAGGCGTTTGTGGCACAAACGCCAACGGTTTCACGATGGCTCGATAAATAATGAGATTTGGGTATTACTGGTCTAGTATGGAGGGGGATTGCATCAATTATGCTAAGAAATGCCATAAATGCCAGATCTATGGAGACAAGATCCATGTACCTCCATCACAGCTTCATGTCATAACTTCTCCCTGGCCTTTTTCTATGTGGGGCATGGATGTCATCGGGCCAATTTCTCCAAAGGCTTCCAATGGCCATAGATTCATCTTTGTGGTAATTGACTACTTCACTAAATGGGTAGAGGCAACCTCATATGCAAATGTTACCAAGTCTGCGGTTAGCAGGTTCTTGAAAAAGGAAATCATTTACCGATATGGGATGCCCGAAAGGATCATATCCGACAATGCCCTCAATTTGAACAACAGTACGATAGCAGAAGTTTGTGAACAGTTCAAGATTAAGCATCATAATTCTTCTCCCTATCGCCCAAAAATGAATGGGGCTATGGAGGTAGCTAATAAGAATATCAAGAAGATTGTGGCCAAAATAACTGAGACTTACAAGGACTGGCACGAAAAATTACCATTTGCCCTCTTTGCCTACAGAACTTCAGTCAGAACTTCTATTGGGGCAACACCATTCTCGTTGGCATACGGTATGGAAGCAGTCTTGCCTATTGAGGTTGAAATACCTTCCCTTCGAGTCTTAATAGAGCTTCAACTTGATGAGGCTGAATGGGTTTAGGCTCGATATGACCAGTTGAATTTAATCGAGGAAAAGAGATTAAAAGCCATTCGCCACGGCCAGATGTACCAGAAAAGGATGATGCGAGCTTATGATAAAAAAGTTCGTCCCAGGAAATTCTATGAGGGAGATCTAGTTTAGAAAAAGATACTTCCCATACACAAAGATTTTCATGGGAAATGGATGCCCAATTGGGAAGGGCCTTACGTGGTAAAAAAGACTTTCTCAGGAGGAGCTTTCATCTTAACAAAAATGTATGGCAAGGAGCTGTACAACCCCGTTAATTCAGACTCGGTGAAGAAATACTTCGCTTAAAAACAAAATGGGAATTGAGATGAAAACCCGCGAAGAGCGTTTTATCAAAAAAAAAAAAGGTGTTCAGGATGAAAACTCGCAAAGGGCGTCCTGGAACCAAGGGAACTTTGAGTTGAAAACCTACAAAGGGCGACTCAAGTCCAAAAATGGGTCGACGAGAAGGAGGAAAGTCACAACTTGAAGCATCAACAAAGCACTCTAGATCTTCTAGACATACCTCTGAGCTAGGGTGATTCACAAGCAAGTTGGTACAGAGTAGCTCATTTTGCGATACCCGGGGCAACCAATTATTCTTCACTGTATACTTGACAATTTTCAATTAATGATTGTTTCCTTTGACCCTCCCTTTAATATTGTTTCCTTCGATCCTCTTTTTAATAAAATTCTTGGAATACGACTTTGTTTTTGCATAATTTTGTCCAAGCATCTTGCATCTAAATAACGGGTAATGAACTAATAAATCACACAAAAGGTTATGAGAATTATTCTGGAGTTTTCAGAGATTACAAGAAGCCCAAAACAAGACCGCCAATAGGAAGACAAGCTTAAAAATAGAGCAACACATCAAGGACAAAATTTAGACGGGCAACAAATCAGGCCGCCCTTTGATAATAATAAACAAATCTAACATTCATCATACGCATTCATATAAGTTAGGAGCATTTAATTCATTACTTTCTAATTTAGGCCTACATAGAGGCCCATAGAAGCATATTTCACAGGTCACACCCCCGTCACAGGGCGAGATCACCAAGATGAAAAGGTGCGAGACCCCAATGCCTTACCCTGATCACGGGACAGATAGCGATTATCCACAAAACAACGTAGTCATCTCCCTGATGAGACACTGAGGAGAAGACCTAAACGAAGCTCAAAGTGAGCAAAATCTTTGAACCTCAGCTTCCCGATGAGACATTGAGAAGCAGGTGGAAGCAATAAAAGGTTACCTTCTTGATGAGATACAGAGAAGTGAACCAAATTCGTCTTCCTGATGAGATACAGAGAAGCGAGTTGAAACAAACGACCCAGTCATCTCCCTGATGAGACACTGAGGAGAAAACCCAAATGAGGCTCAAAGTGAGCAAAATCTTTGAACCCCAGCTTCCCGATGAGACACTAAGAAGCAGGTGGAAGTAATAAATGGTTAGCTTCCTGATGAGATACAGAGAAGTGAAGCAAATTCGTCTTCCTGATGAGATACAAAGAAGCGAGTTGAAACAAATGACGCAGTCATCTCCTTGATGAGACACTGAGGAGAAGACCCAAATGAGGCTCAAAGTGAGCAAAATATTTGAACCCCAGCTTCCCGATGAGACACTAAGAAGCAGGTGGAAGCAATAAATGGTTAGCTTCCTGATGAGATACAGAGAAGTGAACCAAATTCGTCTTCCTGATGAGATACAGAGAAGTGAGTTGAAACAAACGACGCAATCATCTCCCTGATGAGACACTAAGGAGAAGACCCAAACGAGGCTTAAAGTGAGCAAAATCTTTGAACCCCAGCTTCCCGATAAGACACTGAGAAGCAGGTGGAAAGCAATAAATGGTTAGCTTCCTGATGAGATATAGAGAAGTGAACCAAATTCGTCTTCCTGATGAGATACAGAGAAGCGAGTTGAAACAAACGACGCAGTCATCTCCCTGATGAGACATCGAGGAGAAGACCCAAACGAGGCTCAAAGTGAGTAAAATCTTTGAACCCCAGCTTCCCGATAAGACACTGAGAAGCAGGTGGAAGCAATAAAAGGTTAGCTTCTTGATGAGATACAGAGAAGTGAACCAAATTCGTCTTCCTGATGAGATACAGAGAAGCGAGTTGAAACAAACGACGCAGTCATCTCCCTGATGAGACACTGAGGAGAATACCCAAACGAGGCTCAAAGTGAGCAAAATCTTTGAACCCCAGCTTCCCGATGAGACACTGAGAAGCAGGTGGAAGCAATAAATGGTTAGCTTCCTGATGAGATACAGAGAAGCGAGTTGAAACAAACGACGCAGTCATCTCCCTGATGAGACACTAACGAGAAGACCCAAACGAGGCTCAAAGTGAGCAAAATCTTTGAACCCCAGCTTCCCAATGAGACACTGAGAAGCAGGTGGAAGCAATAAATGGTTAGCTTCCTGATGAGATACAGAGAAGTGAACCAAATTCGTCTTCCTGATGAGATACAGAGAAGTGAGTTGAAACAAACGACGCAGTCATCTCCCTGATGAGACACTGAGGAGAAGACCCAAACGAGGCTCAAAGTGAGCAAAATCTTTGAACCTCAGCTTCCCGATGAGACACTGAGAAGCAGGTGGAAGCAATAAAAGGTTAGCTTCCTGGTGAGATACAGAGAAGTGAACCAAATTCGTCTTCTTGATGAGATACAGAGAAGCGAGTTGAAACAAAAGACGCAATCATCTCCCTGATGAGACACTGAGGAGAAGACCCAAACGAGGCTCAAAGTGAGCAAAATCTTTGAACCCCAGCTTCCCGATGAGACACTGAGAAGCAGGTGGAAGCAATAAATGGTTAGCTTCCTGATGAAATACTGGGAAGTGAACCAAATTCGTCTTCCTGATGAGATATGGAGAAGCGGATTAAAACGATGATGGGACCATCTTCCTGATGAGACACTGAGGAGAAGACCCAAATGAGGCTCAAAGTGAGCAAAATCTTTGAACCCCAGCTTCCTAATGAGACACTGAGAAGCAGGTGGAAGCTAAATGGTTAGCTTCCTGATGAGATACTGTGAAATGAACCAAATTCGTCTTCTTGATGAGATACAAAGAAGCGGATTGAAACAGGCGACGCAGTCATTCTCCCAATGAGATACTTAGAAGAAGGCCGTGTCAAGGACACCAAACTCAAAGATTACGGTGACGAATCCCAAGGAATAGGAAAAATCACAGTAGCAAATTTTATCTTTTTAGAGATCACTTGAGGATGAGAGAGAGTCGTAAAAGAGAAGCCGATGCAATAGAATTAAGCGACAGACGTAAAAGCAAAGGGTAGACCAGTTGAAGAAAGAACGGCTAAGAAATAGAACTTGACAAAATTGGGCTTTCTTTTGGGTCTTTGCTACGTTCCTGTTACACAACAACAAACAAAGAGGGGCAGCTGTTGAAGCCCAAATTTGTCTGGACTTATTGGAAATTGAATTTATTTAAATTTAAGTTTATTTTAAATTTAAATTTATTTGAAATTTAAATTTATTATAAAATTAAATTTAAAAAGTCCAAAATAAAGTCTAAATTACATTTCTGGGACCCGAATATGGCCAGATTACAAAGTGGCCCAAAATTAGCCCCAAACCTTAAATAACCCTAAACCTAAAAGGGCTCGATCCTAACAAACCAAAGGCCCAAAATGCCTAAAGCCTATTTGGCCCGAATTCACTAAGTGTCGCTGCTATTGCCTCCCCTTCAGCCAACCAGAGGCCGCCACATCGTCAACAGCTGGTCACTATCTTCGGCTTCAACTTGCACTGCCACCGGCTACTCCAACCGCCATTGCCATGGCCGAACCTGCAAAAAGAAAGAGTGGACATGCATTAAATACTATAAAACAAAAAAAAATGATGATTATATAGGCTATAAAAGCCGAATTCATTTGAGTTGTAAGAGGTTACGATTTCTCTGAATAGTCAATACAAACAGAACACTAACTTATCAAAGAAGGATATCAACACTCGCAACATAAAAGGGTAGAATACCAAACGATTCATACCAAGTAAAGCACATATCCACTAATAGGTATTCATTCGTCAGTGATTGACTCTTTAGTTTTAAATTGTTTTTATTATTTCGCATATATCCATTAATACCCGTTCATGCATATTATTACTATAATTTATTGTTATTATACGCGTTTTCAATACATACTAATTGCAGTGATAAGTATTAATAGTAATATTAGTTAATCAGAACAATATTAAATATGGATGGCAGTAATAAATGATGACATTAATGACAAATGGCGGTTTTCAAAATTTTTATTAATAATAATATTATCTTTTTAAAAAAAAAAATAAAAAAATAAAAAAATTAATAACATTAATGAATAATAAATAAAAAATGAAAAGTCAGAAGACTTATCCTCGATCGGCTTGCCGCCGTGGTCGCCGTTGCCGGAAGTCCGTCCCCGGACGTTACTCGCGCCTCGTCATGCACGGATCTGCAAAGAAAGCACTAACGCAAGTTAAAAACAAAAAACGGATTTAAGTTCCGTTTTAATGTTTTTTTTTAAGAAAAAAGAAAAGAAGAACAGAGGGACGTTTTCTATCTCTGATTCATGTCGGACAACGACCGAACGGCCTCCAGGGATAGCACGTGATGGGCGGGGGAAACATCGGACGTCGATCGATAGACGAAGGACAGTGGCGCGTCGACCACGCGCGACGGTTGGTGAAGCGCGTGTGACGGGGTCTCTACGGCTCACCGGAGAAACCCAGGCGACGACGCACGACGGCCACCCGTCGGGATCGGCGATGCGCGAGCGGCCATACGCGCGTCAGACGGCGACGCTCGACGGCCACGCGCCGGGATCGGCGATGCGCATGCGGCCATACGCGTGCCGGACGGCTACTAGCCTGACTGGCCTAGGCATGGCCGGCCGAGAAAGGACGAGAGCTTTTTTCAGAGAGTTTTTTGTTTTTTTTAAAGGGGGTAAGAAATGCTTTTTTTTTTTTTTCTCTAAAACAGGCTATTTATAGACCCTCAGAACGGTGCCGTTCTGAAGGCTGAACTTCAGTGCTAAAGCGGCATCGTTCTGGGCTATTACCCGAACCCAACCCGAAATCCGATTCAACCCGACCTAGGATTCGCGTGTTTTTGAAGGAAGGGTTATTTATGCCTTTGATCCATCCGCTTTTTCAAAAATTTTCAATCAGGTCCTTCTCATTCTTTTAATTAAATCTAAATTAGCCCAATGATCTTCACGTTTTTTCAATTTAGCCCCTCGATCTTTTAAAAGCGACAGGAGCCGCCACGTGTCTTGATTTTGGCTTATTTGTGTAAATGGTCCCCTTTATTTTTAATTCGTTTTAATTTGATCCTTAAATCAGGTTCGCTTTAATTTCAAAATTGCCCCAGAAATTTTTCATGGTTTTCAAAATAGTCCTCTGGCTTCAGGATGCCTGAGGGGCTGCCACGTGTCACTCGTCTTTGGTTTTATTACCCCGGAGGTCCCTAAACTTTCTAAAAATTACCATTTACCCTCGAACTTCCAAAAATCCCATTTTTGGCCCCGAACCTTCTAAAAATTACAATTTTACCCTTGAACTTCTAAAAATCCCATTTTAGCCCCGAACCTTCTAAAAATTACCATTTTACCCCTGAACTTCCAAAAATCCCATTTTTGGCCCCGAACCTTCTAAAAATTACCATTTTACCCTCGAGCTTCCAAAAATCCCATTTTTAGCCCCGAACCTTCTAAAAATTACCATTTTACCCCTGAACTTCCAAAAATTCCATTTTTGACCCCTAACCTTCTGAAAATTACCATTTTACCCCCGAGCGTCCAAAAATCCCATTTTTGACTCCGAACCCTCCAAAACTACCATTTTGCCCCCATGCATTTGAAAAGTCTCGTTGTGAACTCCGAGTACATCGTTCTTCTATCTCATTAGCTTTTTGTGCTCGTATTTTGCATCTTGATTTTTCATGTATAATTTATCTTCCTATTTATTTCACTTTATTTAATATCCATCATTAACTACTTATTCTTGTTAAACTCGCATGCTTGTTTTCAAAATTGTCTTTTTTCATAAAAACTTTAAAATCAAGGCAATATTCTTTTATTTCGGGTTTCGAAAATTTGCGCCTTAACTCACTAGGTTCAAATTTTCTTCAAATCGAAATAATCGAATACCCTTAATCGAGGCAATGTTTCCTTATCTTCGATTCTGAAATATTGCGCCTTAACTCACTAGGTGCAATTTTTCTTCAAATCGAAATAATCGAATACCCTTAATCGAGGCAATGTTTCCTTATCTTCGATTCTGAAATATTGCGCCTTAACTCACTAGGTGCAATCTTTCTTCAAATCGGGATAATCGAATATCCTTTTCTCGAAAATTCTAAAAAAGGGTTTTACAAAGGAAAGCTCGTCATTTCTGGATCCTGAAACGTTTTGTCCTAACTCATTGGACGTAACTTTCTTCCTTGATCACTTTGAAATAGCGGGATTTCCAAACAAATCTAATTTCTTTTAAACTTAACTCATGCATTCAAGGATCGTATTTTAAACCATACTCGAGCTTTTAAATTTTACAAATTAAGACCCGAAAATAATCAATATGGTACCAATTTTGGGCGTATGAGGGTGCTAACCCTTCCTCATGTGTAACCGACTCCCGAACTCATTTTCTGGATTGCGAAGACCAAAATATTTTTCAAAATGAATTTCAAGCGTTTTGTGGTGATCCAATCACACCGAATAAAGGATTGGTGGCGACTCCCATCTTCCAACTTTAAATAATTTTCGAAACAGGTTGTTTTCCAAAAAAGGATGGTTTCAACAATTGTAATTCAAATAGAAAATGCATGAATACTAAAGAATAAAGAAGAATTAAAGCGCAAATTAACTCTCACGAATTGTTGAATCAAACTTCGATTAACCTTTAACTAGAAAAGAGAGTATAGAAACCCATAAAATAGAGAAAGCACAAACAAAATAAAACTAAGAGTGGCTACGTCTAAGTCCACAAACAAAATCAAATTGAGGGCCAAAATGACAAAATTTCCATTTTAAGGGGCCAAGACTCCTGCTAACCCCCCCTAAATCTGTCTCTGTTTGTTATATCTCGAAATTTTAGTATCGAATTTCGCACCGAATCAATATAAATTCAATATAAAAAATTTATAATAAATTATTCAAAAATTTTATATTAAAATATAAAATTTATATTTTCAGTATTTTTATTGACTTATTTGAATTTTAGGTATAAATTCATGATTAAATTGAATTTTATTTTAAGGATTAAATTGGATTTTCAATTACTGCTGCGAGATTAACCTTGTAATTAACTTTTTAAATTTAATTTTGGTTGTATGGTGGCGTGTGGTAGTTGTGTTTATTATTATTATTATTCAAATTAGGATTTTAGTAATTATTGGGAGTCAAGTTGGGGCAAGGATTGACTTGAAAGAAAGAGAAATTAGAAGTTTTAGGGACTAAAGTGAGTAAGGGAAGAAAGGAGGAGGGTTTACGTGGCAAATAAACCATAGGTTGGCCTGTTATTTTTTTCCTCTAGCATATTCACGTAGAAAGCAATTCTTTTTCATTCCTCTTCAACATCGTTCTCTAAAAAAAACATTTTTCCATCCTTGTTACTGCCTCTTTCAATTGTGTCATCCAAAGCTGCTACTCCTGATCTTAATGTAGTGTTAACTTTGCTTAGATTTGCTGTTAAACGCTTACCAAAATAGCTACCCATACCTGTTGCAATTTTGCCCATATTTGCTGCTTCAAGCCTTGCCAAATGAGCTGCTTCAAGTTTGCTGCTGCTGTTCAGTCCAAAATAAATGTTCATCACCATTGAGCTATAAAAAGTTCAGTGTTCAGATTTTTATTTCGTATGTAGGTTATAGATGGTTGATAAGTTCATGATCGAACAACATCGTCGTGAACATTCTTTGCACAATTTTTTCGTAATAGTCTTGTTTTAAAAGAATAGTGTATATATTATCTTATCAGATCTTCTTGTCTATATTTAATGTGCTTTCTGAATTTTGCTTTATTATTGATTTGGTATGTTTTTATAAAAGCCTTGGATAAGTTGATTTTTTTTTATAAAAGCTTTAATTTTTTATGGTTTAATGTGTATAATTATAAGGTTGAGTGAGTGGGTTGCTTTGGTGACTATTATGACGCTTTGGATCCATCCGGGCTTCTCTGTCGAGTTTGGAGTGTGACAGTCTCAACAGTAAACCCTTGACCCTGACCAGATTGCTGCACGCTAGACCTAAACTATACCTGTGGTTTCCTCCTCTTTCTTCAAAGACCTTCCTCCTCAGTACTACCAATTTGTCCTCCCACCTTGGTGTTTACTCCACCTCCTCAGGTCATTATTACCACCACTCCTCAGGTTGCTGCTTCTGCAACTCTCTTGGACCAGGTCTCTCAACACCAATATTTTGGTTCCAATTGCAAGTTACAACAATGCAAGAGAAAATATGTCTTATGGAAGAACCTTTTTTGATTCCTAGTCATTGTTTTATTGGGATTGTATTAGATCTTCTATTGTTACAAGTCTCGAAATCAATGTCTAAATACTTGAGACTTGTGTCGCGTGTAATTATATTGTGTGAGTATGCAAGTGTACACGTCAAATCAAGTAATACAGTGATGAGTGAGTATTGTCTTCACAGGGATTAGATAAGTATAATTTGGATAAGTTACTAAAGTTTAGTGTAATTCATAATATGGAAAACAACTAATAAGAATGAAGTGACAACTTGAAATGTGGTGATGTAAAAAATATGCAGACAAAAGTTATGATGAAAAAACAAACTATTGAATAAAATGCAATGAAAAAGATCGTAAGATAAAGGTAAATGGGTTGTTGAATGATAAGGTTGAAATTACTAGGACTCTATTTTAATAACCAACAATGCATTGGCAAAATCTTAATTACTTCATTGCTTAGAAGAGATCTACCGTGGTGTGCTTCTTTCGGGAGCAAACTTAAGAAAACTTCACCCTAAGCATTATTTGTCTATAAGCCCAAGATGTGATCTCCAACACTAGCTTTTCTTAATTCTGAATGAACATTGCTCTATGTCTAGAGTCTGCTATAAGAATTGATCGAGTAGTTGCTCATATCATTCAATTTTGATAAACAAGTCTAATCTTTTCAGATATAGAATATGCTTATACACATGTCATACATTTTCCTATGTTTAGGATTTGCATTCATGCAATTTCAACAAACACAAATTGAATGAAATAGTAAAAACAATTTAGATTAAGCTCCAACATTAAAAAGAAATTAAAATATCATCTAAGTAATTCAACCCAATGAGTTTTTAGCTCATAGGTTGTTTAACCAAACCCAGAATCAAAATATCATTCAACATTTTAGCACTTCAACAATCAAATAAACATATTAAAAGAACCAAGGAAGAACTTCAAGATGCGTGATCCAACCCTTAACGTTGACGCTGCAATGCCTTGCATAGATCGAGAAGATTGCTTCTTCTTCCTCGCACTTCAGATTCGTTCCCAACCTTTGATGATACCGTTTCCTTTTTGCTTCAGATCTTTACCTCCTGAGAACCTTTCTTTACTCACGTTTTTGCTCTCTTTCTCTTGCTCTCCGTTCTCCCTTTTTCTCCCGGATCTTCCCCTATTTATTGAGGTCATCAACACACCATGCATGCTCCCTCATTTCTGGTAGATCCTTCTAGTGCATCAGGTAGATATTTCTAGCGCATAAAGTAGATCCTTCTAGTACTTCGTACAACTGGCTAAGATGATTGAGTCAACAGTCTTCTGGAATTGTCATGGCATTTAAGTTGACAAACTATTCAACCTTTTGCCATGACAATAATTCACTCATTGATTCCTTTTCCTTTCCCTGCACCTGCTACTTAAAACACCACAAAATCTTTCCACCAATAGGTAAAAACACATAAAATATCCTTTAAGCACATATTAAGCTCCAAAATACAAAGTTGAAGAAAATGCAACTAAAATTTCATAAAATGCATCTAAATTTACTTATGTACAAACAATTAACTTAAATTAAAGGCTTGAAATATAACTCTTTTCAAGAGTTATCAACTTGCCTAGGAAACTGTACTGAGTGTTAGACACTTAATCTATTTTCCAGAGAATACTATTAAGAGTGTTATTTCTAAAGCGAAACCTATTGGTGTGGTTTTGCATGTTGTGATCATAAGGGGTGTTCACAGGGTAAGATTATTGTATCTTCAAAGTGCAAGGGTGAGGAAAACGAGCACAGTGTGTGTGATTGAGTAGGTTCACTTTGGAATTGTTAAAGAGAGTGCATATTTCTTATTGAGTTAGGCTCCGAAAACATAAGGAAATCGAACTACTTAATTATCCTCTTTTGTTTTGTGTATTTTTATGTTTTCTCATTGACTACTTGAAAAAGTGCCCACCAACTTAGGCACCAATTTCATTGTGCTATTTCTACTCTTACTAATATTCTATTTTTTAATAGTTTGATTGGCATTAAGCTCTGAGTGATTATGATTATACATGGATAACATGTATGCTTATTTCCTTAATTGATATTGTGTTTTAGTTTGGATTGAATTTAGGCTTGGTTTTGAATGCATTCATGATGGTTTCATTTATTTTTAAAACTCACATAATAGGTTTTAAGATTATATTCATGTGAAGTCTGTTTTAAGTTGAGTTTTTCTCGGTCTTTAAGTGAACTTTTTGAGTGTGATTTGTAGTTATTTTATGAATAGCTATTTTCTAGTGTGTTTGGAATGCTTTAAACTTGAATTTTGGTCCTCTAAACCCAAGTTCCGAAACCTAGGGTGTGGACATCGGAACATGGCAAGTTAGTGACCTAAAAATTTGTAACACCGCTAACTCGCCTCTATTGCTGGATCAAGGTTATGAAGTATTACAACATAAATAAAAGCAATTAACATCTTTAAACTAATCATTAATGAATAAAAATTTACTATATTCTAATCTAAATTTCAATCATATAATAAATATCATTCACGGGCCATAAGTTGAGCTTATGGGACCCTAAAAATTATTTGGAAACAATCAAGGACTATTTTAAAACAAAACAGCAAAACATGGAAAAATTTGAAAATGATAGAAACAGGGGTCACACCGTCGTGTGACTCAGCCTAGACTGCGTACAATTCGAAGTATGAGACACATGTCCATGTTCCAGCCCGTGTAACTCATTGACCTGGAACACATGGCCGTGTAAGGAGACCATGTGCAGCACACGGTTGTGTGATAGCCCGTGTGCTCCTAAGTGTGCCTTCAAAAACAAGTTCACCAAAACTTGCTTAGACTTCAAACAATTCATTTATCAATAATTAAATCTACTCAAAACAAACTTAAACAAGCCCGAAACATGCTAAAACACCCAACCTAAATTCCTAACCAATGTGCTATCAATGACACCATAAATCACTTATCGACTCAAATTCACATTTCATACTAAACTAAGCATTCAAGTTCACATATCCATATCTAAAGTATATACCAAACTTACCATTATTTCAAATGCCTTCATAATATTTACACCAAACACCAACACCTTTATATATATATATATATTTACATACCCATAACCAAAGATGCATATACAAACAAGCTTATCCAACCTTATACTAACCAAAGTGTCAACACATGAAGTCATTAACCTAAAACATGCACATAACATACCTATTACATGCCATATAACTCGAAAATAAACAATTAAAATTGCCAAAAGATTTCTGGATAGTGTGACACTTCAAGTTGATCAGATCGCCCAACTCCACAAAACGTTATCTATAAGGAATGAGAAAGAACACGAGTAAGCTTTATTAAAGCTTAGTAAGTTTAACGGTTGAAACAATACACTTACCGTATAAACAAATTAATCATAATAACAGTTAATAAATGATAATCCTATTATATCATACACTTACCGCAAACACTCAACAGGTGATTCATAAGTTTATACGCACATTGAATTACTTGATCAATCATACTATATCATTCAATAACAAATCATTTCATACTTTCAAAGGATCAATTAAACATTTATAATGTTTATAACAAGAAACAAATAGTCCTTAACAGCCTACCCGATGAATAATATATACGAAATTAGATACACGGTCAACCATCCTGAATACACCAGAACGCTTAAACGAGATAAACAACCGATACACACCTGGGCACCGAGTGTTTAGCCCATGGGTTATTATCCCTCCAAAATACACCTGGGCACCAAGTGGCAAGCCCATAGGCTGTACATCTGCCCTCGTAACACACCAGAATCATTGTACATATAACACGATAGTCAGCAACAAATGTTAGACTTCAATATATCAAATGGACAGTAACATGTCAATAGTCATCATCTCATCACAGGTCAAAACTCGTACCATGCGCATTAAAACCTATTGGCATGCCAATTGTATCATATCCTATGTTCATTCGAGCTCGATACAAGTAATCGTATAACAATCTATATTTCACTCATTCTCTCACCAATTCAATCATAACATTTCAATTTTATAAGCAATGTTATCAAATTACAAAATTATAATAATATCATTACTAAAATACATAAAATAATACCATATAAACTTATCGGGGTTAAACTGCAAAGATAGTGAAAGTTCAAGGACAACTCAGTAACTTTCCTTTTTCTTTAATTATCTACTTGTTCTTGATCTATAAAATAATTTATTTCAATTATCAGCTTCAATTACACATAATATTCAATTTAGTGCATATGTTTCCCCCTATTTATAATTTTTCACAATTACCCTAAACTTTTATATTTTATTCAATTTGATCCTTAAGACCAAAATATTATTATTTTCACAATTAATCCTTATACCCAATAAACCGAATTCAATTATACTCAAATAAAATCCACACATGCTGAAATTCTCCAAGAAAATCGTGCTTATTTTAATTTAATTTCAATTAAATCCCTAAACTTAAAACTCATACAAAATCATTTAACAAAATATTTCTATTTAACACTCAAACATAGTAATCCACCATTAAACTTCAAAGCACACTAAACTCATCAATGGCATCTTCCAAAACATTTAATAGTTTTACAAATTAACCCATAGGTTAGCTAGATTAAGATAAATCGACCGCAAAAATGTAACAACTCGTTTTTCAGTGGTGTCGAAAACAGTGATTTCGGGATCATAAACCCGACGAGAAAATTTTTTATAATGAGTGTTTAAATTAAATAAGTCAATAATAATTTTTATGGAATTTTAAATTGACGGATTTTAATTATTGAATTAAAAGTTAGTATAAGTTGTTTGGTTCAAAAGTCAAGTGGTTTTAGAAAATGAGGTATCGAGACCTCGTTTCTGAAATTAAGAGTCATAAATATTTTTATTACATATTTACAAAGTCTTATTATATGTGAATTAAGGTTTGGGTGAGTAATTTTGATGATTAATTGCTTAATTAATGAAAAAGGAGTAAATTGTAAAAGCGATAAAAGTTAATTACTATTGATTAAAAATAAAAGGGACCAAAGTGGTAATTACACCATGGTCAAAAAGTCCAAGGTGGTGGATATGATTACCATCCACTAACTTTTGGGTTATTTATTCATTAAGTACTAATTAGTTTAGGACTAAATTGAAAATAAGTTTGTTTAATTAAAATTTAATTTAATTGAAGAACCAATTATGAAATTGGACCCTCTTTAAATGGCCTAATAATAGAAATGATGTGAAACTCTTTAGATTTTGATAAATTGCAATTAAATCCTAATAAAATGAGGATTTACTAATTAGTTTAATTTACTATGATTGGGAATGGTGGTTTTGAGGCCACAAATTCAATGTTTTAGACCGTAAATATTAATTATTTAATATTTACGAAGTCATTTGTATTGTATTAAAAATTTGGTTATAAAATTTTATTGTATAGATAGTTAATTAACTAAAAAGGATTAAATTGAAAAAGATGCAAAAGTTGAATTCTCTTAATTAAAGGTATTAGATGTCAATTGAAAAGTAAGTTAAGGTCCTTAAATGGTAATATAACCATTTGTCATTTGAGACTAAAATTTGGTTAAAATTAAAGTGTGAACAAAGGACATATTGATAAATTAAGTAAATAAATGATTTAAACCAAAATTAAAAGATGAAATTTAGTCATTTTCTTCTCCAAGGAGCGTTCTTATATTGGGTGAGTAAATCTTGCCCCTTTTTAGTAATTTTTATGTTTTTTGAACTCGTTTTAGCTAATTTGTAAAATTGTTAAACATTTTGGTCTATATCATTGATGAGTTTGGTGTGTTTTTGAAGTTTAATGATAAAATAGTAAGCTTGGTTGTTAAATGAGACTATTTTGTAACGAAATTTTTAGTAATTTTCATGTTAAAGGACTAAAATATAAAAGTAGTAAAAGTAAAAGGACTTGTTGTTAACTAAAACAAATATGGGAAGTATTGGATTGCTAAAATATTCAGCTGTACTTTTTTTTAAGGAAAAATGATTAATTTGCAAGTTTTGAGCTAAAGGACTAAATTGAATAAAAGTTAAAAGTTAAGGGTAATTTTGTAAAAATATAAAAAATCTTATTTGCAGAAAATGATTAAAATTCATGTTGATTTAAATAACTGAATGAAATTATTGTAATAGGTCAAGATCGTGTCCCAATTGTGAAAAAGAGAAAATTACGAATTTACCCCTAAAGTTCTCTTTAACTGCAATTTCATCTGGCAAGTTCGTAACGTTAAATTTACATTTAAATAGTATATTATTTGTATTCTCTATGATTGTTATAGAACAGGTTATGGTACGTGAAATTGTGAAAGATGAAAAAGAAATGAATGAAAGAAATATCAGACTTTGAACAGATGATTTGAAACCGACGTGATGGTTGAGGTACCGCATATGTTGCGAGTCCTCGATAGCTCATGTGAGCAGCATCATGAGTTGAGAAATGAGAAAAGAATCCAAGAATGGATTACAGGCCCTACGATGACTGAGATTTATGCATAAGTGCATATTCTCGACAGCTCGTGTGAGCAGCATCGTTAGGGAACAATTATATGCACAGATACCGTATTGATGGCTGAGGTACCGCGTATGTTGCGAGTCCTTGACAGCTCGTGTGAGCAGCATCGTGACCTGAGAAAGAGATATGGATCCTAAATGGATTATAGCATGTAGCATCGTTAGGAAACAATTTATAGTACAGACAGGCACCGTATAGATGGTTGGGGTACCGCATACGTTACGAGTCCTTAACAGCTCGTGTGAGCAGCATCGTGTACTGGTAACAAAAAAGTTATAGACAGGAAAGTTGGAACACCAAATATGGCTTGAGGAAGCAGTAGTTCATCCTAGCTCGGTTGAGATATAATTGCTTTATGCATATGATTAGTAACACTTTAAACTCTTTGAACTTACTAAGCTTTGAAGCTTACCAAAGATGTTATTGTTGTTTTGTAGATTGTTTGCTATTTGAAGATCGGATCATCTCGAAGAAATCACACTAGCTCGGAAGCTCATTCGGTAGTATTTACATCACTTGGCTATATGACATGTACTAAGATGATTGTACCTTTGAAATGCTTGATTTTAAATTGCTGGTTTCTTTGTCGAACTAAACTTGCATGCTTGCTTGATGTTCTAAACAAGAAAATGTGTTTAGTAATGAGTTGACATGTGAATTTAAGAATTGTTATGTTGATTGATTGTATTTTGTGTTATATGATGAAACAAATATTGTCATGTATTGATTTTGCAAGATGAGAATTTAAATAAGAGTCTTGTATTGAATGATGATTGATAAACTTGAGGACTTGTGTGAATAAATGAATTCTGCATACTTATTTCTGTAGACCCCTTCATGTATTGATAGAAGTAGAAGGCAGGAGAGAGGTTATTCACTGACTTGAATATATCGGTAGTTGTATAATAAGTATTGGTAGTTTTGCCCATAAGAGTATCTGTACTTTATGTACTTGTATCGATAGAAGTTGCAGGGTAAGACATTTTAGCTCTCTGGAGTTTTAGTACCGGTAGAAGCATGATTTGTTTTGGTAAAATATTTACTTGTATCGGTAGAACTGTTATAGGTATCGATAGAAGTTTGCACTGTTTCCTGCATTGTTTACTGACTTGACAACTATCGATACTTGTCCAACAGATACCGGTAGAAGTCTCCTAAAATTGTGGAAATGACATTTTTACCCTTATTGAGTTAATAAACAAAATAAGAATAATGAATTATACATTTATATGTATTTTAATAAATCAAGAAAAATGTTAAAATAAGATTTGAATAGGTAACGATTCGAGGCACAAATGTATGTGATCTCGAAACCCTAACCGACGATGGTGTTGGATTTAAGTACTATACAATGATAGTAAGAAGAATTGATGTAGCTTGGATGATATTGTGATATTATGGTTGACATGGAATATGGATGTCATGATTTGTGAAATGAACATTGATTTCTTCTGCGATGTAATGATAAGTATGTTTGGTTAGCTAATGGTGAGAACTGTGTGTTTGAGATACAGAACCATGTGATCCCTAATGGAAAATATTTGTACGTGATTCCTAAGTTCTTGCGTGATTGAATTTGATTATTGATTGATTGAAAGGTTATAAATAAATATGTAAAATTAAATGTAGTTAGTATTCTGAGCTACAAATTATAATTGTATAAATTGTGATTGAATTAACTAGGCTTATTGACAAATTTGGCCATTAACATTTACATGTTTTGTCCAAATGTCCTTAATTGCATTATGAGCCTTTTTTGGCCATCAATCTTTGTTTTTTTTTTTCAAATTGCTTTTTCTAATAGATTTGATGAAAGTGCCGTTAAAATTTAATAGGGATGATGTGAAATATTTTTAATGAGATGTAATTTATTGCTTAGGTAACCTAATAAGATAATTACATGTGAAAAATAATAAAATAAATAAATCATACATGAATTTAGAAAAATAACTCTTAATTTAAAGAAAATAAAAGTAATTATCTAAAAAAAGTTTTAAAATGAATGAATACATTTATCTACTGAGGGTTTTAAAAAGATAATTAAAAATTTGATCTGCTGTAATTTGACCTAGCAGATAGTTTTTGCACTTTAAGAGCTTGAAATCAGGCATTTTCATTACGATTTATTTAGCATTTACTTTAGTTTTAGTATGGTGAATAAAAGGATTCTTTTATTGACTTTAGGGCAGATTCAAGCCTAAAGGTTGGCTAATTTTGAGTGTCCAAGAGACCTTTAAAAGGTGAACTACATCCAAGCTGATCATTATGTCACGACACGAGACAAGCGATGTTGCAACATAGGGGCCAAAACCAAAGAATCTTGAAGCTATCTTCTATGTCGCGACAACGCCTAGAAAATCACACCAAAGGAGTAGACTGTTTTCCATGTCGCGACACAGTTCCTTTGTATTGCAACATCGACTCCTTAATGTAAAAATACACTGAGGGGCATTTAGGTTTTCACAACCAAACCTAAGCCAGAAGAACGACAACTGACCTAGGGCTAAGGAAAATGACTGTCCAAATACTATAAATAGGCCCTTTGAACTCTTAGTTTCACACACCTTTTCTCTTAGCTTATTTCCTTCTTGTAATTTAGGCTTAGTTGTTTTATTTTCTTTATATATTTTTGTTTTTGTTTTACGAAAACGAGATTTGTAGGTTTTGTATAAATGATTGTGGATTTGTCTCAACAGATTGCAATACAAATCCTTGAGTTTCTTTCAATTATATTTTCAATATCATTTCTTATGCATATTCTTTATATTAAATTTATGATCTTTCAAGAAACCATGAGGAACTAATCTCTTTCTGGGGGATTAGGGAGTGAAGGTATGATTATTTAATTATTGTATAAGGATTTTCAATGGATCAATTGTTTGGAAAAGGAAGAACTTGACAAACACAAGAAGTCATTTAGATGAGAATTAACCCAAAATTGGTATTGCCCATTCGTGAACACCTTTACCCCAAGCCAATCTGAACTGTGAGGTCAGAAGATAGGTAGTTCTTGTTGATTCATTATGTTAGTGGAAGATCTGAAGATCCTGCCAAGGTAGCGACTAGTTGATTGACGAAAACCCTAAAAGCAATGATTGAAAAAATCATACCAAAGCGAGCTAATCCTCCCATAAATTTGTTTATCGAATCCCTTATTTCATTTCCTATTTATTTTTATTATGTTTTCTTTGTTGTGCAGGAATTAAAGTTATTAGTGCTTCGCCTCCCTTGGGTACGATCCTCGGAGTACTCGTTACTTCGTTGTAGCACTATATTACAAATCGACCCATATAATTGTAGAAGCCCAAAATATATTCTGAACGGGAGTACGTTCAGAGGTGGTCAAGTTGTTGGCGTCGTTGTAGGGGGAGGTAACGTCTTTAGTAATTTTAATTATTGCACTGATAGAAGAATAATTAGGAATTTTTTTTGGATATAGTTACGATTACCATTTAACAGTACTAACATTTATTTATTTTCAGGTTAATCATTGACAAAAGTATTCCCACGATAGCTTCGTGCAATGGACGATTACTCCTATATGTGTTTGGATGATGAATATGATTATGATAACGATATTTACAAAGATGGAGTTTATGAGGATTGGGAAATACAAGAAAATAAAAAATACTTATGCTCGAGTTGAGTCAACTTCGAGGAGAAATCCCAATGCCTGATCAGAATTGTGATGAATATCCTGAAAAACAACAAGAGGAGCTCGATCAGAAAGTACAACAAGAGGAGAAGTTATTTATTGCCCAGGAAGAATAGATAGAATCTAATAGGGAACATATATGTGAACCTATTGAGCATATAGAAGAAACATCATCTGAAGAAGAGATTGAACATATTCAAAGAATCAAAAGTGAATGTAAGCATCAAAACAATTATGAATTGGTTTCTTCGATTAATCCTAGGCATATGAATAACCTCCACCTACAAAGTATGGATATCCAAGTAACGACTATTACGAAAAAATGTGCAAAAGGAGCCTTAGAATTTGAAGAATCCTTAGATATAGGATTAGGGTTTGAATGGGAATTTTGAATGGGAATTAGCTATATCATACAACATCCCACTTTTGAATAAAATTCCCTGGGAGATCAATGATATTGGGATTTTTTGTACACTTCAGATAACGGGAAGGTTATACATCCATAAACCACCACACAATTTTTCAGATGTCAAAGTAATTATGCCATCACAAAGTAGGAAAATACATCCGGGGAAAACTTAAAGCATTTGATGGTTTCAAGAACCATGTGAGAAAACAATGTTTAACTCATTGGGTAAGCCTGAAGACGATTGGAATGGGAATTTAGAGAGTACCACAATTGTGCCAATACTGGCTTAATCACACGAAGCTATGTTGAAAAGATCATTTTTACTAGATAAAGTAGTTGAGCAGCTGTTAGGACACCACAACCGAACATATATTATTCGTTGTGGTGGTACCAATTTATACCAGTAATTAATGGATATGATCAACGGAAAGAAGCATCCATAATTAATGCTGGTCAGAAGGGAAAGTTTTGAGAGAGAGATAAACGCCAACGGATAGCATGGAATGATGTATGTTGGACTAATAATGATAGAACTAACCTATCCAGAATGCCAAACTACACATTGACTGAACTACTAGATCTTTTTGGAAGCCATTAACAAAGTTTTTTATAATTCATATATACACTAACATACTAACATTAAGAAATTTTGTTTCAAGTCAATTCCCAAAAGACACTGATGGGGTTGTCACAAAAGCCTTGTTGGTGTCACGACAGGGCAACCAAAATACACAAATAAACCAAAACACACAAATGACACGACATGGGTATAATGTGTTGCGACACAGAGTTAAGAATAGTAATATTACAAATATTTCAAACCTGGATGGTATGTCATGACATGAAGATGTCTAAGTTGTGAAAAAGCATACTGTAAAGGACGTTGCGACACAAAGATCCCCGTGTCGCAACATCAGGTGAAATTTTTGCAGGGTTGACCTAACCCAACAACACAACTCGAAGGCTTAAACACATTCAACCCAATTTTTAAAACCCAAAACCTTAATCTTTACCCCTCATATATATATTTAACCCACTTCTAAACTTTTACTGTTACATTGATACTGTTCATTACTATTCTTTATTTGAAAATCTAGAATGCCTCCGAGAAAGAGCTAGAAAACCACAGTTCAAAAATCTCAGGATGTTTCAGACCCTTAGCGGTTTGGGAATATAGAAACTGAGAGGTATTTCTTAGCCATACAAGGAAAACCTTTGATTCAAGAACGTAGGTTTGAACCCACCATGATACATTGCAAAGAGATTTGGAATTTTATGTTGTTAACCAGTAGTCTAGGAATTTTATGTGTCTCTTAAAGATGACATAATCAAAGGATGGTACGGTAAAGCAATTGCAAAAGTAGTAGTAAGAAGGGAAGAGGTCTCTATTTCTCCTGATGAAATTTGTGAGTTTTACAATGTTCCATACTATGAAAAGGATTATATTAATGAGATTGATTTAGATATGTTTAGAAACATTGACATGGAGGAAGTCATTAAGTTTTTGACACAAGGAAGGGGTAGTTGGAACTATAGACCAGATACCGATTCTCCTTCTAACTTTAATCAAGCTATTATTTTCTAGTTACCAAAATGTGGTTGCAATTCCTTGCTACTAGAATTGCACCGACTTTAAATGTTTCTAATGTTAATACTTTTCGAGCTATTTTGTTATATAGTATTTTGCAGTGCAAGCAAATCTGTGTAGGGCGATGGATTTATAGAGAAATGAAGCGATACACACAAAGCCAAAAGTCAAACTTTTCTTTCCTCACTTGGTGACGGTGCTAACTAAGAAGGCAGAAGAGTCGATAACTAAGAATGAGCAATTTTTGTAGTCGATGAGGAGTATAATTGGGGATTCCTTGTATAAACAATATGTCAATCTTCAAAGAAAGCAAATTATCGAATGGAACCAAATGATAAAGGAAAGATGGATGTGCCAACATCTCTTAAATGAAAAATCAAGGCATCAGCTCGGGGAGGACTTGTTAGCAGAATGAAAGGTAAGCTTGATGGCATGATCTGTTGGATGTAGAAAATTGGACTATTGCTTACAGAGTTTGCAAGGATGCATGGACTTCGTGCAATGAACTACCCCCAAGACATGTTTCCAACAAAAGGAGTGCAAGAGGAAGAGGGAGATGATGAGGTGGAAGAAAAAGATGAATCCCAAGAATATTCGGGAACAGAGGATGAGTATGAGGCAATGTTTTAGCCACAATATTCAACTCCAAAAGGTCCTATTATCCGTAGCCCGATGAGACAACAACAATCAAAGGGAAGGAGCTTCCACCACCAATATAGTTTGGGAAAGGGCGAGGCACTGATGGAACCAACGCGAACTCATTCTTTGGATGATTCGGAGGAGGATTAATAATTTTATTTTTAATTTAAGACTTTGAGGATTCTAATATTTTGATGATTTATTTTTTTAAGAACTTAATTATTAGTAAGAGTAGGAGTATTTTAGATTTCTTTTTCGTATGCATAATTTTATTTCTATGTAGGAACCCCATATAAAAGAAGGCACGACATTTTTAGCTATTCATGCCAAAAGGAGGAAGCACCCACCAATAAACCGTTGAGCCAATTACGATCAATTGGGTAACTTCTTTCCCTACTTTTTAGGGGCGACATATTGAGGACAATGTGTTTTCTAAAGTGTGGGGGGTAACATAGAAATTTTTACCTTTTTCTTTGTTTTGTCGTGTGCTTGAGCATGCATATTGAGATATTTAGGGATGACCTAAGGCATTGTTTGGAAACACTTAGAGCCATAAAGTAAACCTATTTTGATTTTTGCCTATTAGTACCAATATTTGAGCCTATTGACCCTTCTTGATGAACCTCATTACAAACCATAAAACTTGAAAAGGAATGACAATTTGTGTTTATGATTTTCTTTGGTCCTAAAATAACACGATTATAGACGTATGGCCATATGTATTGAGGGAAAGTAGACATATCAGGTGGATTTTTGTAAAATAAGAGCAAAATAGGAAAAAAATCAATATGGTACATGAACTTTAAAATAGCTAGAATTATGAAATAAGAAAAAAAATCTGAAAAAGAAGAAAAAGACGATTAGAAAAAAATGAAGAACATTCTTGAGTGAGAGAAAAACATGAAAAGTGATAAAGTCACAAAAGTTAAAAAGAAAAACTCATTAAAAAAATGTATGAATACTCGTAGGCTAGCTAAAGAGACTATACCATGTTGAGATTTCCTAGATGGAGAGATAAGGAAGGTGGGAGAAGGAGAAATAAGGCGGTGAGTGGGCAAAGGGATACTAAAGGGAAAAATAGGGAACAATGCAATGTGTCAAGCTATTTTCGTGTTTGTAACCTCTTAATGTTTACCATTCCTTTGAAATTCGTACCTATCCTAAGCCTCAGAACGTTACAAACCTAAAAGACCTGTGTGACCTAAATAAATCTATGCATGAATGAATAGGACATTAAACGATCCCATAACAACAATTTTTATTGTGCTAGGATTATTAAAGTACTTATATTAGTTATTAATGGAGCCTTACAAATAAGATCTTTACATTTATATCTTTTGTAACTTACTGAATTTAGATGTCTTAATCAAAAGTGGTAAGATTACTTGATTATTATGTTGAAATCATTAGACGATATGAAATGCCTAAGGTACATGTTTCGAATCTTGTACTTGTATGATTTGTGCTCAAACTCTTATGTTCTTTTTGTTCTTTTTGCTTTTTTTTTTGCTTGAGGACAAGCAATGACTTAAGTGTAGGGTAGTTTGATCAGTCGTAAATTGACCTAGCAGATTAAATTAGTTTTCACACTTTAGGAGCTTGAAATTAGACATTTTCATTAAGATTTATTTGGCATTTACTTTAGTTTTAGTATAGTGAATAAAATGTGTAAAAAGTGTGAAAAGGAGTCTTTTATTGACTTTAGGGCCAATTAAGGCCTAAAGGTTGGCTAGTGAACTTTGTGAGTGTACAAGAGACCCTTAGAAGACGAACTAAATCGAAGTTGATCATTATGTCACGACACGAGACAAGCGATGTCGCAACATAAGGACCAAAACCAAAGAATTTTGAAGTTGTCTTCTATGTCGTGACATGAGCATAACATGTCGCGACAATGCTTGGAAAACACACCAAAAGGGTAGACTACCTTCCATGTCACGACACAGATCCTGTGTGTCACAACATCGACTCCTGTAAGCGGCAATACACCATGTGAGGGGCATTTGGTGTTCACAACACAACCTAAACCCAAAGAACAACAGCTAACCTAGGGCTAAGGAAAACGATCGTCCAAATGCTATAAATAGGCCCTTTGAACACTTAGTTTTACATACCTTTTCTCTTAGCTTATTCCCTTTGCATACCTTTTCTCTTAGCTTATTTCCTTCTTGTAATTTAGGTTTAGTTGTTTTATTATCTTTATTTATTTTTGTTCTTGTTTTACATAAACAAGATTTGTAAGTTTCGCATAAAAGATTGTGGATTCATCCCAACAGATTGCAATGCAAATCCTTGAGTTTTTTTCAATTATATTTTCAATCTAATTTCTTATGCGTATTATTTATATAGAATTTATGATGTTTTAAGAAACCATGAGGAACTAATCCCTTTGTGAGGGATTAAGGAGTGGACGTACGATTATTTAATTATTGTATAGTGATTTTCAACGGATCAATTATTTGGAAAAGGAAGAACAAGAAACAAATCCTAGGCCTCACAACCTTAGGAAGTCATTTAGATGGGAATTAACCCAAAATTGTTGTTGCCCATTCGTGAACACCTCTACCGAAAGAAAATTTGAACTGTGAGGTTGGAAGATAAGTAGTTCTTGTTGACTCATTATGTTAGTGGAAGATCGAAAGATCTTGCTAAGGTAACGACTAGTTGATTAATGAAAACCCCAAAAGCAATGATTGAAGAAATCACACCAAAGCGAGCTAATCCCCATAAGTCAGTTTATTGAATCCATTATTTCATTTCCTATTTATTTTATTATGTTTTGTTTTTATTTTTTTATAATTCTAGAAAATTACAAAAATCCTTTATTTAATCTTTCGTATTATAACCTTAGAAATAATACTAATTAGATCTTTGTTATGCAGGAATTAAAGTTATTAGTGCTTCGCCTCCCTTGTGTACATCCTCGGAGTACTTGTTACTTCCTTGTAATACTATATTACAACTCGATCCGTATACTTGCAGAAGCCCAAAACATACTCTGAACGGGAGTATGTTCGGAGGTGGTCATAAATCAAACCGAAAATACTTAATGTGTGCATTCATTTTGAATTTTTTTTAGATAATTATGTTCATTTTCTTTAAATTAAGATTTATTTTTTTAACTTCATGAATTATTTTCCACATGTAATTTTATTGGGTTATCTAAATTAAAAATTACATATCATTAAAAATATTCCACATATGAAATTTCACATCATCCCGTTTAAAAAGAAATTAGAAAAAAGAACAAAGGTTGATGGCCAAAAAAGACTCAAAAATACAATTTGGTCCACTTTGAAAAAATATGTAAACGTTAGTGGCCAAATTTATAATTAAGCTAATTAATTATTTACCATTTTACCCTTTAATAATAAATCAACTTTCACTTCAATATACACTTAAATCGTCCACTTAATACATACATGGTATATTTACCTTTTAAATCCATTATTTTACCTTTTAAATTTTCATATAATACCTTTAACTAATAGAAATCAAATTTTGTAGCTTTTACGATTTAGTCCTTTCTAGATAATTAACTATCTAAACGTTAAAATTTCTTAACCAAAATTTAATACGATACTAATGACCTTGTAAATATTAAATAATTAATATTTCCAAACTGCATATCGAAATTGTGGTCTCGAAACCACTTTTTTCGACACCATTGGAAATCAAGCTGTTATAAATTTGGTCTCAAGGGTCCAAGTTCAAGTACCCTAATTTAAGTATTGACACTTGCGAAAATAGTAGCTAAAAATGTATAGTAAAAAGAGCCCATGTACCGATACATAGCCTTATGTATCAGTACATTGATCCTGTGTATCAACACATAGGGTTTTTATGTATTGGACACAACTCCTAGTTAAGCTATGACATAGTGTTTGATGTTTTGGGCTTTACAAGTCTCGTTTTTTGTTCCAAACACCTCCAATCACCCCCGAATATATTCTAGATGATTTTGAATTATTTTTAGAACCTCTAAACTATTATAAACTTGATTTGGTGATTTTATAATATGTTTTTAAGATTGAAATTTTAAACGATTATGAAATTTCTTATCCATAGTTGTTCCAGTTGCATTTTTGTTTTGTGCTAAACGTCGAGATTGGTGAGGGTACTATAGTTGGGGAACTTTTTTATGAAGAAATTTATGGGTAATTATTGGAGATAATTCGGGACACAAATTTTGATTTTAAATTAGAATATAAACCTTATCAAAACACTACCAAAGGGACTCTTGAAACAACATACAAATAAGTTGTTTGTTGACTTGCTTATGTGCATATTAAGGAATGTATTTTTAGTTTATTGTTGTTTTATTTTTGCTTAGTATATTTGGCACTCTTAGTAGCCTTTATTGGAGAGAATTACTTTGACTGTAAGTGAGGTTTTTGGCATAAGTGATTGTAACAATTAGGTTCATTATGGGGTTGCAATTATCCAATGTGTAAGGGTAGATTGGACTTAAGCAATAAGTGATCCTAAAAAATTGTTGAATAAAATCATTCATTGAGCAAGACTTCACATAGTAGGATTGTTTATTAGAATTGCGTTAGCAAATATTGCAAGTTATTTATCTCTTTACTTTGCTTCTTATTTTACCTTGTAATAAATTGTTTGTTCTATCCTAACATCTATTTGAACAATAGTTGGAACATTAAATTGAAACATCCACAAGCCAAAGGCTTTTTTAGGATTGTAACATCCCTAAAACACTTAGGTCATAAATACTGTAATTTTGGGAATATACGTGTTAGACTTTCAAAGCAAATAAAATTTGACCTGTCAATGATAATGGAGAAGATAGTTGAATATTAGAAGTTGAAAAGGTTGATATGTTGAGATATATTGATTCGGGTTATAGACTAAATTGTAAATTTGTGAAAAGCGTAAGAGTCAAAATGTAAAATTTAAAAAATTGAACTAGTTGGAAATAGAGAAGGACTAGAAGTGAAATTTATTAAAAGTGAATAGCGATTCAAAATGGATAATTATGAAATTATGAAATAAGAAAATTAGAAATATGTTGGCATGATTTTTTGCCATTGGATTTGATGGGAAATTAAGATTGAATCCTTGCTATTAGATTTAAATTATTATAGTTTATTTATTATTAAATTAATTAGGTACTTTTTAATGGAAAGATGAAAAGAAACATGTATATCTTTTCATCCTCCAAAGTTACACACCAAGAAAAAAGAGAAAGTCTACATTTTTTACAATCTCATCTCTTTCCTCCATTAATGACAAATTCTAGCAAAAAAAAAAACTTTCAATTTTTCATTGAAATCTGTAGAAAACCAAGTTTCTAACAAGCTAGCAAGTTTATGTTCAAGTTGGGATGTTATGTGATTATGGTAAAAGTGAGAGAAAATTAAGTTAGTGTGAAAAAGTGAGGTAATAAAGTGAGAACTCCCTGGACTAGCTATGTTATCATGTTTATTTTGATTATTCATGCATAGAAATGAAGTTAGCTATGTGAATTGCTTATGAAAACTTCGTGTTCAAGTTATGTCAATGAAGAAAAAGAGAAGAAAGGTGACAAAAGTGGTCTTAACAAAGGAAATGAAGTGGTTAAAAATTGAAAGGAGCAAGGAGAAAGCAAAGGAAGTTAGTTCAAGCTAAGAACATGTAAGTATTATTACTAAATTTCTTACCATGTTAGGTTGAAAGCAAAAGAAGTGGTTTTGATGAAAAAAAGACATAAATGAATGAATATAGTTGTATATGATAAAGGGTTGAAAGTTTAAATTATGTAGAATTAACATGATTTAATTGTGTTAATGAATTATTGGTAAACTACGAAATAAAAATGTTAAAAAAAATTCACTAACATTAATTTTGGACAACAACAATGTTGCAGCTTAATGAGATAAATCGTGAAATTTAAGCTTAATAAGTCTAGTAATATATAGAAGAAACAATTTAAGCAATTGGATTGTAATTAATGAGATAAATCAATTTTGGTGAGACAGGGACACTTTGGGCTTTCCTATTTGAACTTTGAAAAATCATTAAAAATTGTAAAATAGAAAGAATTAGAAGATTAATTTTATATTTCTAAAAAGCTTAATGAGCTATTTTCAATAGAAACAAACAAAAACATTATACGATCATTGTACTAAAAGATAATTATTTTTTAATAAAAGAAGGCTAAAGTTGCCTAACAACGAAATAGGGAAAGATTTGAATAAAATAATGTATTAATTGGCTTATTTAAAAATTTTGATAAATAATTATATTATTGACGGGATATCTAATTTTGGAAATTTCAAAAGAAACTTGATTATGATTTCAGAAGAATGAAATATGAATAAAAATACAATGGAATTTGTTAGTGGGTTGCAAAGTCAATTTAGTAGACCTTTTCGTTTTTTGCAAAGTCAATGAAACAAAAAAAGGGTTGATGAGAACAACCCAAGCAAGTTCAATCACAACTTAAAAAAATAAAACCAAAACAACCAAGACAAAAATAGCTTGGTAAAAAACAACTTCAATATCAAACTTTCTCGTTGGACTCTACTGCAAAAACAACATACCATCCTCGCATTAGCTACTCTGCTTCAGAAACAATTCACCAAGCAACTTTAAATAAGTTATTCCTTAACAAACCTGCCTTTACTAGAGATTTCGCCATTCCGTTCTTTTTATGATTAGTGACTGTAAACTGGATTCCAGTTAAATGTCTACATCAATCTTCAATTTCTGCTAACAACATTCTTAGCGACCATGGATGAATGCTTTTATATTTCAACCAATCTGAGACTGTATTCAAATCAAACTCTATAATCAAAGGATGGTGCACCTTATTAAACAAACCTAAAAACATCTCTACTGCTACTTTTATAGCCATTAGCACCACCATTTCCAAACTCCCTGCTTCACAATTACCTGAAAATAGAGTTGAAACAATTCTCATCCAGTAACACTCCCCCACAGCATGCACTTTCATCCAAAGATACCCCAACCACAAGGAGGTGGATCCTAATCCATAATCTACGTATTCCCCACCCTTTTAACCAAACTGCATTTCCTTGGCCACCTCCACCAATCACTCTCCGAGAAAATACATTCCTCATATACCACTCTCGCCCGTACAAACATTCTCAATTTTGTTTGGTAAATTAATGAGTCAAGTGTTATTTTCTTACCTTCAAACACATTATCATTACAAGAAATCCATCCTGTCTAGCATGCTGTTGAAACAGCTAGAAATCATAGGCTTTTATGAATACCAAACAAAGGCACTCCCCAACACAAGGAAAAGAACTCCTCAAAGTTTGCTACATCCTTCCATTTCACCCTACTAGTAAAATATACTAGACCAATATCTTTTCATAATGGAGCATTCAAAAAACAAGTGATTGGTAGATTTGCACAATTTTTACTTGTTTGCAAGGATTATTAATTATAAAAGTTGGCTAAATTATACATTTCAGAGATAGTGAGCTTGCATGGGGTGCACATATCGATTATTTCATATTAATATTCTCATTTAACATCTCGATTTTGGAAGAAGTTGCAAGAGTCGTTAGGAACCCACTTGGATTTTAGCATTGCTTTCCATCCGTAACCTAACAGGCAATCCAAGTGAGTGACTCAAATATTAGAAGATATGTTAAGTGGTTGTATTATCGAATTTTGAGGCAGTTGGGAAGAACATTTACCCTTAGTCGATTTGCCTACAACAATAACTTCCAATCGAGCAACCAAATGGCACCTTATGAGGTCTTATATGGTCACAAATGCCGAACTGGGTGATAGAAAAGTTTTAGGTCCAGAGTTAGTACAATAATCCGATGGGAAATAAGGTTTATTCAGGATAGACTAAAAGTGGCTTCCGATAGATAGAATTCATGTGCGAATTTAAAAAGGAAATTGTTAAATTAAGCCTTATTAGATAATATGTTTTGATATAACAAATTAAAGTGTCTTTGAATAAAAGTAAAGTTGAACAAATTTTTGAAGTTTGAAGGACTTATAGGATACTTGGTAGGACAAGTATCGATAGAACTCAAGGTAGAAAGAGCTTAAGAAAGCTTCAGAATTCTACTGATAGAACTAAAACTTCTATCGATACAACTTCAGTTCTGCCGGTACCTTGAAGACTTCTACCATAACAAGTCAAGTTAGTAGTCAAAGATCAGCCTCCCCTACACTTCTACCGATACTCTGATGGGTTCTACCGATACCAAATGAATATTTTGTAAAGTCTTCTACTGATACAAGTATGCTTCTACCAGAACAATGAAGTTGCAGACTGCATTTAATACTGGTTTTTATGGCTACAATGGTTACATTTACTTTCCCAACAACTAAAATGGTTGGAAATCACTTAGAGGGTTTAAATACCATCTCCCAAAGGTCTAGCATCAAGAAGAGCAATGTTCAAAGCCTAAAGATCAATCAAAACAACCTAGAGCTTAATTCTTTCATAATTTTTCTTGTAAACACTTGTGAGCTTTCATTGTATTCATTTAACTCAAGTGTTCTTTATATTTATGCTTAATTGGCAAACATTTTGATCTTGTAAGAATTATTTATTTGTTTGCTTATTTGGTTTTCTTATGAGAGAGGGTTTAAACTTAAGGTTTGAGTAGAAACCTTAAGGGAGTTTTATCTTAAGATTTTAGGGTATAAGTCCTAAAAGAGATTGTAAGGTTAAATCTTGTCCTCAAAGGTTATAAAAATCTAGTGGAATTGAGAAAATCCTTAGATGTCGAAAGCTAAGGTAGTGGAGTACGCAATTGGGGTCGAACCACTATAAATCATTGTGTTCTTTGTTGCACAATTTTTATATCTTCCACCACAAGATCTCAAAGGTTGATTCAACTACCTTATTGACATTCTTGAGTTGATCTTCTTGAGCTAACAATTGGTATCAGAGTTAATTTCTAGAGACGATTTAACAACCAAGAGAATATCCTCGAAAAGCTCAAATGATCATCAAGTTATCCTACAACAATGGTGTTTACTTCCGGTCAACATTCTTCGAAGAAGGACATTCCACCGCAAGGCCTCCTCTTTTCAATGGCACCAACTACTCATATTGGAGTACAAGAATGAAGCTATTCATTTAGGCCAACAATTATCAAGTATGGAGGATAATTACAAATTGGCCATTCATTCCAATGAAGAGGGTCGAAGGTGTTAGTGTTCCAAAGGAAGAGAGTGAATGGGATGCTAATGATACCAAGGAGGTGCAACTAAATGAAAAAGATATGCACACTTTATTTTGTGCTCTTGGTGCTAATGAGTACAATAGAGTCTCCTTGTGCAACAATGCCAAAGAAATATGAGAGAAGCTTGAGGTCACCCATGAAGAAACAAATAGAGTCAAGGAGTCAAAGATAAGTCTTCTCACCCTTGATTATGAATTATCTTAGGCAAAACCGGATGAAGGAATGAAGGAGATGCCCAATTGCTTCACCGACATCATCAATGGTCTCAAAGCTCTTAGGAAGGTCTATCCTAACAAGGAGATGGTGAAAAGGATATTGAATAGTCTACCAACATCTTGGGAACCAAAAAATGATGGCTATAGAAGAATCAAAAGATCCCAACTCACTCTCCCTTGATGAGCTCATTAGTTCTTCGCTTACATATGAAATGAAGCTTAACAAAGGAGGTGAAGAAGAAAGACTTGAGGAGAAAAATGTTGGTAAAGCTCTTAAATCCATCACCATTAAAGAGAGTGAATCAAGTGAAGAGGTGGATGAAGACAAAGACATGGAGAGGCTTGTTAAAATATTTTCTTGCAAACACTTGTGAGCTTTCATTGTATTCATTTAACTCAAGTGTTCTTCTTTGTATTTGTGCTTAATTGGTAAACATCCTGATCTTATAAGGATTATTTCTTTGTTTGCTTATTTGTTTCTCTTTTAAGAGAGGGTTTAAACTTAAGGTTTGGGTAGAAACCTTAAGGGAGTTCTATCCTACGATTTTGAGGTATAAGTCTTAAGAGAGATTAAAAGGTTAAACCTTGTCCTCAAAGGTTATACAGATCTAGTGGAATTGGGAAAATCCTTAGTTGTGGAAAGCTAAGGTAGTAGAGTAGGCAATTGGGCCGAACCAATATAAATCATTGTGTTCTTTGTTGCACAATTTTTACAACATCTCAAAGGTCGATTCAACTTCCTTACCAACATTCTCGAGTTAGTCTTCTTGAGCTAATAGAAGGATATTAAGTACAATATTGGTGATCAAGTCTTCCTGAAGGTAATCTCTTGGCAAAAGGTGTTGAGGTTCGGTTCTAAGGGTAAGTTAAGTCCACGATTCATAGGGCCTTACTAAATCCTTAGGAGAATCAATCCAATTGCATACTAACTCGAATTACCTCCCAATTGGATAGGATTCATGACATTTTCCACGTCTCCATGTTGAGATGTTACCATTTTGACCTTTCTCACATTGTTCTAATCGAAGAGATCGAGGTATGACTAGATTTATCCTTTGAAGAGGAACATGTGTAAATTCTAGAACTTGATGTAAAGATTCTGAGAAGGAACTGAATCCTTTTGGTTATGGTTTTGTGGCAAAACAATGGAGTCGAGGAGGCCACATGGGAAACAAAAGACAAGTTTCGTCAATAGTATCTCCACTTATTCAAACCGAGTAAATTTCAAGGACGAAATTTATTTAAGGAGGGGGAACTGTAACTCCTCAAAATATATAAGGTTAGAAATTTATTAATTCACCAATAAGTAACTTAGTTTTGATGGTTATGTAGTTAGAGAAATCCATAAGAAATCCTAGGTTCAAGCCCTATGCTTTCCATTTTTCTTCTATTTTCTTTTCAACAACTAGGAAACAAAATCAAGCTAGTGTATGTATTAAATGAGGTAGAAATATGCCAAATATGGGCAACAGGCCAAATGGTAAGACCTTAGCACTTTATTCCTCACTCTTCCTTCCCATTTCTTTTTTGGACTATAAGAAGGGCTATTTGCCTAATCAACCCCTTCAATTTTGAAACCTTAAGTATTTAATAACTTTTCCTAATTATACATTGATCTTAATTCATTTTCAACCCTAAATTGAACTCTCTTTTCTTCCCTTGAAATTCTTCATCTTCTTCTATTTTTCTTTTCATAAAATTTTTACATTCTTTGCTGGAAATTGCTCACTTGAAAACCCGAATCAAAAGCGATCCTCGATTTAACCCATTTTCCACCAATTATTGGTTTATCATCAATCACCTTCAGAAACTCATCAAATATCGGTAAGTACTCTCGTTTTCAAGTAGTATAACCCATGAATTTTGAGATTTCATCTTCCCTCATTGCTCTTTCAAATCGATTGTAAATTTTTACGATTATCCTGAAAAACCTTGAATAAACTTTATAAATCTTGACAATTGATATTAAGTATTGCGTATTTCTCCATTGAAAAATCTGATTTAGGTACCTCGGATCAGACTTTGGCATAAGGAGTGACGTTCGAGACCAAGAAGATAGGTGTATGTTCTTTTACGATAAAATCGAGACAAAATTGAGCCTAGTTAGACTACATGGCTAGCCACACGAGCGTGTGGGTCACCTATGTGGACCACATGACCACTTTTCACGGCCATGTCCCCTAAAACCCAGGATTTTCGCTTCTCACATGGCCTAGGACTTCCATAAGGCTTGCCACACGGTCGTGTCTCCTGTGTAGGTTGATTTTTCGAGCACCAAATGACAACATTCTCTCAGACGAAATAGTCAAATGGCTATGTACACCCTCCACACGGTCGTGTGTCCCCTGTAACTCAAAATTATAGTTTTTACCCAAAATTTTATGTTTTGATCAGTTTAGTCCCTGAATAGGTTTGGAACTATTTTTAGTGAATTAAACTATGCAATTAGGTCCATGATAAAAGGAAATATGCAAGAATTCATGATTGATTGAATTAATGTGGTATTTATTTATATTTATGTATATTTGCATGAATTATGAATACTATATGTTACTATTGTATCGATAGTTATGATTGTATAAATGATATGCCCTATGATACTGAAGTCCGAATACATGAAAAAGTATGAATTTGCTACTGATTTTCCATGAGTTTGTACAATAAATACTACCATATTTTATCTGTATTCAATAAGCCACATTACATTGCATGGGTTGGGACGATGTGATCGGAGGAAGTCTAGCAGTTTATCTACATTAACAAGTTTTGTTATGCAGCCATAGTCGAAGGCAGATTCCAACTACAGGTACTATTGTGTATCCACAGCCGAAGGCTGATTCCAACGGCAGGATTTTGCTGTAAAATCTACAGCCAAAAGCAGGTTTCATCTGCAATACTTTTTGCTGTGGACCCATAGTCGAAGGCAAATTCCAATTGCAGGAACTTGATGTGTGTCCACAACCAAATGACAGATTTATCTATGAATCAGTAGTGGTTTATCCACATCCCGATGTGTTGGAGAAGGGAGTTCTGACGAACCCCCATTATGGTGTGTAGCGATGGGGTAGGATATAATCTATTTAAACTTGAATTTGTATGAAATCTTATAAATCGTGTGCTTAACAATCTGAAAGTTATGTTATGAGGCATATATATTTATACGTGTGAAAATATACGTGAGTGTATGAATATGATTATTGCGGGAAAATATTTATGTTATTCTAAAAATTGATATTATGAGTTCCGATATATTAACGATGGTTGCACTTGAAAAACTGATACTCTCACGTGAATTGCTATCTATGATTATTTTGTTCAATGTTAATTAATGTGTCTTAACATATGTTTGCATTGATTTTATTGTAAATTAAATCACACTGAGCGTCAAAGCTCACCTCCTTAAATTTTCATCCTTATAAATAACCCATCAAGTTAGGACGCGGGCACAACATTCGGAAGGTCTCGACATAATCTATTTTATTTCCAATTTATTAAGGCTTGATCTTTTTATTTATTTTATTATTCAAGGAGTGTAATATTTTATCTCAAACTGTAGCATCAGATTTAGGACATAGGTTGTTTTTATTCTACATGACATTTTGCTTGAATTCTTAAGATATTATGCTATGATTATCAATTAGTATGTATGAACCTCGATTTTATTACATACATAAGCAAATATCTTCTTTTCCATTGCTAGATGATAATTAAAATGTTGTGGAATATAAATCCACATTTAAATTAAATTTTCTGCTATTAAATAAAACATCGAGATTAAAGAGATAGATTTTAAATGAGATATGAACTTAATAGATTCTTTATATTATTAAAATTGCTCTATGAATGAATTATATTTGCTATTTTGGATAATAGATATAAAATATTGCTCGTCAAAAGGTTGAGATGTATGGAATGGATTGGGATTAGTTTTGAGAGATTGAATTATTTAATTGGAAAGTTTGAAATTATCTTTTGTAGGGAGGATTGATTATTAATTTGACATTTCTTACTTGGCTTAATGTTAGGAATGGAGGCACAATAATTTTGTTTTTGGATAAATTATTAAAATATTCACTTTTTTTTTATTTTCGATTACATTTTAATCATTTATGTTTGAAATATTACGTTTTATTTATTTATGTTAACGTGTTGTAATATTTTAGTCACTGAGTCGTTAATTATTGTTAACAGTGTAACAGTAAGCTGACGTGACACGTTAAATTATCATTTCAAACAAAAAATTAGGTTAAATTATACAATTGGTCCTCATATTTTTTCGTTTTGAGCAATTTAATTTTTTTTCTTTTATTTTCATTCTCTTATGCTTCTCCTTCTATTTTCCTTCCTTCTCCATCTCTTTTAACGTTGTTTTTCTATATTTTTCATTTGTTAAAATTAAAAGGGAAGAAGAAAAAGAAATTAAAGAAATTGAAAGAAAAAAAATTAAATTGTTCAAAAAATAAAAGTATAAGGACTAATTTTAACACATGAAAAACATAGAAAAACAATGTTAAAAAAGATAGAGGAGAGGGAAAACGTAGGGAGAAGCAGAAGAAAATGAAAAATAAAGAAAAAAATAAAAGTTAAAAGAACATAAAAGAACAAATTAAATTGCTTAAAGCAAAAATAATATGGGAATCAATTGTATAATTTAACCTAAATTTTTTGTTTGACAGAATGATTTAACGTATCATGTCAGCTTACCGTTACACAGTTAATAGCAATTAACGGTTAAATGAGTAAAATGTTGCAACACGTTAATGTAAGTGACTAAAATGTAACTTGAGGTGAATAAATTTGACTATTTTGATAGTTTCAATAAAAGAGGAACAACAGTTGAAATTTTGATGAAAAAATTACACACTCAAACCCACATTTTTATATAGTAACAGCAATACTCATACCAATCGAATTAAGATTTAATCGAAAATAAGATCATTAAATACTAAATACTTTTTTTATTGAATGGAAAGAAGGGTAATTGATGATAAGCATGTGCAGTATGACCCATGATTACCTAACATTTTGTAATAAAGTTCTTTTGTTTGATCTAGAAAACTGTTCGTTGTTTTTGGTAAAGATGTTTATAAAATTTAGCATATTTTATTAAATAATTAATAAATGAATTTTAGCAACCAAGCAAAAATCTAAGTCTATCTCTCTCTCAAATAATATATTATTATATTTTCTTTTCTTTCTTTGTTTGTTTGGGACATAACTACGTGAGTGTTGGAAACCCATGTTTTTATTTTTTTCACAAATTTCCAAACCCTAAATCACATGACTCTACTCTGGCACACACGTTACGACACGTGGCATGTCTTAGCTTAGTACACTATTTATGTTACGAGGATGGAAATGTTTTTTTCTTAAACAAGCATGCATGGGATCTAAAATTTTCAATGATTTTGTCTCAACATAGTCACGTGGCAGTAGCAAAAATTTAAACAAATAAGAAAATTGATGTTGCCACTCTTCACTAATGGACCCTCCTCTTCTCATTTCTCTCTTTCTCTCACTTTCTCTGGATCTTATTACTCCAAGGTCTACAAATCTTACTAAGCTTTTGCCAACCACCAACATGGCATCCAAGTTGTGTGAATCAAACATCATACTAGGATCCTTTTATGTTCTCAAACCCTCTTTTCATGTCATTAGCTAATTCTATAATATGTGAATACGAAAAACTATTACAAATATCGAAACTCAAATATCATCTCTCATGAGTGATTATATAAACCAATTGATTTAACCCTAAATTACTACGCAAATTCGACATTATCATATCAGATAGAGTTACATTTTCAGATGATAAGTGACATTTTATCTATTCTTAATCATTTTAAACCTTAAATAATAATAGTTATTTAAGGATTAAGACTCTAAGTTCATAAGAGCCTGTAACGTTTAAAAGACTAGATCATTATTCATACTAATTGAGTTAATACTCAATCAGTTTCCTAAATTGTAACATTAATTTCAATTTTGAAATGGTAAGGAAAAATACTCGTAACAAATACATTGGATGAAGAATTAAAATTTTGTGCAAGTACAATTTGATTAACTAATTAAAACTTCAATTCAATAAAAAAAAAAGAAGATAAATATCGAAACTATACATGAACTATAGTTTAATGTGTAATTATATATATGAACTCTGATTTTGTGCAATTTTACACATGAAATTTTGATTTAATCCAATTCTTGTAAATTATTAACACAATTATTTATATAACTTCATTTTATGTTTATATATTACATACATAAATAATTATATTTATCCAATATAAAAAAATTTGATGTATTTATTTATTTAAGAGAATAAATTATATTAGGTTCATCCTAAAAAGTATAATTTTTAGGCATCAATAAAATAGTTTCACATCATTAAATTTTAAAGATAATAAATTATTATTATACACTCATCCTTATCTAATATCTTCTCCAACTTAATTTAACTTTAATTAAAATACTTAAAAAAAATTTAAATTATAAACAAACATATTTTCTTCTTTTACAAATTTTAACCATTTTATTTTTTTCATAAGTTAATATTTTTTATTTTTGTGCAACCAATTTAAAAAGTAGTAGTTTTTTTTGAAAAATTTTCAATGTTATTGACACATAATTTTGATAATTATTTTACCTTGAATCCCAAACTTAGAATCCCAAATCTCAAGGCTCAAGGTTTGGATTTAGGATTTAAGGTTTAGGGCTCAAGGTTTCAAGGGTTTGGGTTTAGGGTTTAAGATTTAAAGTAAGAAAATTACCAAAATTATGTGTCAATGACATAAAAAAAATTATTGAAATGTCATTAAATAATTGAAAAGAGACCATGAATAGTACGGCGGGAAGGGTTCATAAAATAATTTATCTATGAATGAGTGTAAAATAATAATTTCATGTTTTTAAATTTGATGTTGTAATAAAATTTTATTGATGCATAAAAATCTTAATTTTAGGACCATCATAATTTAAATTATTCCCTTTCTTTAGATATGACATGCCCTAATAAAAAACAACATACTAATAAAATATCATCTTGAGTCGACTTGAAAGCAACATATACAAATATATAAATCTTGAAGCAGATATATGAATGTCGACAACTTGAATTGTCGCTATTGTGTAATAACTACATGTTTCTTAATTAAATCTCTAAGGCATTCACTTTTTGCTGATGCATGCATGTATGTATGTATGTATGTATGTATGTATGGTTATTATAGTTGATGGTATTGTTCCCTTTAGTGGCTAAAGGTACAAAATGCAAGTGAAACTTATGTTCATGTTTTATCTTTTTGGTATAACTTTGGAGGAAAAAGAAAAATAAAAAGTAAATGAATTTGGTATTCCCAAAGCTAGAAATTTAGAGTTTATTGCAAAATAAAGGATGTTATGGGGAATTTTAGAATAAGAAAATGACATTTTAGAAGTTTATGTTGGATGGAGATGGAGCTTTAATTGAATAGAGAGAGGGGAGGGGGAAGCTTTGGCATATAAATAGCAAAATTGTACCAAAGGTCACATACACATCACCTCTAATTAGCAAAGGGAATTGACCTTCATATACAACCTTAGCATGTGGCTTTCTTTTTGGAAGCTCAAGCATTATCAACTTATTTCAGATTCGGATTAGATTCGGATTTCTCACTCGATTCATTAAATTTTGAAAAAATATTTTAGGTTCCATTCTATATGAATTATTGTGTATCTTGGAGTTCTCCTCCTTCATACTGAGGTTAAAATAGAGACATTTTAATTTTCGTAGATAAAGTCAAAAACACGTTTAAATGGGTGGGATCCATGAGAGCGAAGGTCACTCTCGTTAAATCAATATTATTTTCAATTCTCAATTGCTTCATGCAAACTATTTCAATTTCGATGGCAGTATGCAATGAAATAGAAAAAGTGGCAAGGAATTTCATATACGACTCTACTGTAGAGAAAGACGTTATGATTGTGCAATGGAACGAATGCAGGGGCAAAACTATAAAATTTTTTAGGGGTAGAAATTAAATTGTAATTTTTACGATAGTAAAAGTGCAATTTTTAAAGGATCAAATTAAAATTTTATCATTTTTAAGGGAGCCAAAGTGTATTTTTTACATTTACTAATTTAAAATTTTTTAAAAAATTTAAGAGCCTAAATGAATAAATTTCATTTTAGGGGTTCAGGGCTCCTGCCAACCCCTTGGCTTCGCCCCTTAATGAATGGGTCAAACCACGAAAATACGGTGCCCTAGGATTCACAAACTTAAGGTCTCAAAATGTGTCCTCTCTAATGAAGTTAAGGTTTAAACTGATGACTAATTGGGTGTTTTTTGGTGTAATATAACATTTAGTATCTGAACTTGACACTTTTTCCTAATTTGATACCTAAACTTTTTTTTCGTCCAATTTGGTACCTAAACTTCAAACTTTTTTTTTAAGTTGGTACTTAAACTTTTTGGGATTCAATTTGGTACCTGAACTTGACCCTTTTTCCTAATTCGGTACCTAATTTTTTTTTAATATTAATTCATTAAGCAGAACTCAATACTTATTTTTAACATGAATTTTCTCTAAAACTGACAATATTTTTGTAGCATAACAAAAAAAAATCAATCGTTATTGTTTTGCATAAATTTTATAATATTTAATAAATTTAGATACCAAATTGAATCTAAAAAAAGCTTAGGTATAAAATTAGGAAAAAATTGTCAAGTTCAAGTACCAAATTGGATCCAAAAAAGTTTAGGTACCAAATTAGAAAAAAAATGTCAAGTTCAAGTACCAAATTGGGTCTAAAATAAGTTTAGGTACCATAAGGCTATTTTTTTAATTATTTTTTATATTTATCCTCTTAGTTTATGCTATTTATTTTCTTAATTATATTAATTATAATTATATTTATTTATTATTGTTTTAGGTGAATAATTGGATAAAAAAGAGCTTAAAGTTTATTTTTGGCAAGTTTTTTCGGATTAGACTTTCAATGCAACACTAATTTAGTATTTTGGTCATAACTTGAGTTACAAAACTCCATTTTGGGCCTATAATATACCAATTCGGAGGAAATTGAAAGCTCGAATTGAAGTTATTTCACAAATCAAGTCCAAAATGGTTTGAAAATTTGACACGAAAATGTTCCAAAATGTCCACAAAATTTTGCTTTTTTTAATTAAGGACACTTTTGTATTTTCTCCATTAAATTATTTTTTCCCTATAAATATGCATTATTAGGTTAAGATCAAAAGATATCTAGACATAGTCACCTTTGTTATATTGTATGTCGATAATAGTAGTAGGAATACAAGAGGTTTCTGGCTATGCACAATTTTTAAGGAGAAAACTCTTATTGGGAAAACGATGGAGAAAGGAGGAGAAATTCACTAATGTTGAAAAACAACAATACAAGAGGTTTCTGGCTATGCACAAATTTTAAGGGTTAAACAGCACGTCTAATAGAAGAAGTATAGTCCTATACGAATTCAACTTATGCGGCAAGGTCCGTACCACGAGGGCTCCACAGATCCCCAATTTTGCCTCTCTATTTTATTTCTTTACCAAGTGAGTTGCACCTCGAACCTTTCAGACCAAATTAAACGGGATTCAGGTCACACAACTCTAACAACCTTAGTATTATTTTTATTTTAGCATTTTATTTTCTCCATGCATTTCTAAACACATTTCTAGTCAAAGAAACTTCAAAGTTTGATTCTACAAAGTTTTTGAGATCTAATTATTCTTAATCTTTATTTATTCTTTAGCATTTGCATGTATTTTGCTTTAATTAAAAATATTCAAGTTTGTTGTTATTGGATTCGTATTCAATGGTTTAGAATATTTGCCTTGTTAATTAGAATTGTTTAATTTATTCTAATACTAGTGATGAGCAGCATAGGTGGGTATAATGGAGATAAGCATTCTATATTGTGTGGGCATGCAATCTAACTTAAATAAACCTTGATTTTGTGTTTGATGGCTAAAATTGGGTCTCTTTCGTTCTCAATGTTATTGATAGATTAAATCTTAAGGATTGTTATTGGGTTGTTTATCGATAAGGGAAATAATTAATGGCGATTGTTTTTGTTATTAAGAAGGCAAGAAGATTTTGGTTGCTAGGCGATCGTCGATAACTATAACCAATTTATTAAAGAACACTAAAAATTTCCTTTGTATTGATGATCAAACTCTTGAAAGAGAGATTTTACCTTTGGCTAAAGCTTTCATCTCATCTCATTAATTTTCTTTTCTTTTATTTTTGTGATCTCTTTTTACATTGGTTTAATTTTAATTTTAGATCCACTTATTTTTATTTTTATTTTTTATTTTTTATTTTTTATTAAAGAAATAAAATTATTACTGGTCTCTATGAATTTGACCTTTCTCACTGCTATTTACAACTTTATTTTTGAGTAGGAATTATTTTTTGTAGTCTCGACAACTATACAATACCTACTGGGTGAAAATTCTAAGAGTAAAGTATAAGATTAAGGAGGTTATCCTAATAAGCATCCTAAGGAAAAGTTACTTATTTGTATGGCGTTCACTGTCAAAAGTTTGGGGAACTTTGAAGAACAACGTTGTGTAGGCTATTGGGCATGGCAAGTTGATTCACTTCTGGCATGATGTGAGGCTTCTTGAATTGTGTCCTATAAGTAGGCAATGCAGTTGCTCAAACCATGACTTGAATGATACTTCAGTGAATAGGAGATCTGACTCGAGTTGATGGGAGTTAGGCTCGGGAGAAATTTGATTCTTGCGTAGATTATTCTACTATTCTTTCCATAGCATGTATGTAACACCCCATACTCGACCCGACCATCAAGTCCATACTACAAAATGTCACACTCGTCACCGGAGCAACTACGATTAAATTCAAAAAACAAATAAATTGTTTATGCATGTTAGTAAGCTTAATACATAATTATATGTTATATAATTAAATTTGGAACTCGAACGAGCTTGCAAAAGCTCTTCTAATAAATCGAGACTAGTTGAGGACTAAAATTTAAAATTTTTTAAAAATTGACAAGTTGACGTCACGACTTCAAAGGTTCCAAGTCATGAGAAGTTGTGACGCCACTCACTGACGATTTCATGCCGCAACATTAAGGTCCTGTTGTGGCGACGTTACATCTTGTTTGACATAATTCAATAATCCACAACTTAGTTGTCAACCAAATCAACACCTAAACTTCAATCAACATACTAGATAACCATTTGACACAACTAAGCATATATGCCACAAGCCATTCAACATTTCATTCATGGCAAAAACATACCAAAACACAACCTTTCAATACTTGTATGAACATTTACATAGCATACTCCTTTAATATATATTAACTATAGAAATGCCTCTACAATCATATAGCTAAGTTCAAATCTACATTTACCATTCTAAGTCTTAAAATGACCATTCACATTATAAATCAACTCAAACTTTGGTACATGCCATATTTCAAAACGTAAAGAAACTATACAAACTTTGTTGAGATGAGAACTACGGTTTGGATGCTAAATTAATCCTTGAGACTTCGAGATTCCTGAATACTTGTGCACAGAATAAACAAATCGTAGTTGAGCGATAAAGCTCAGTGGTACTTTCATGATTCAAGTCAATAACAAAAAGCATTGACATGTTACAGATACATTCAAATCATGATCAATTTTTCATCCATCTCAATTCACCTATTCATTTCATATGATTCAATTCATACATTGCCACAGTTAGCAAATCTAATTATGTAAAAGCTTAATTTTTAATGATACTATAAAATGCGATTTCGAAACCCCATTTTTGAAAATCGAGTTTGTAAATGTGAAATAAGAATATTTACGGAGTTAATATAAAAATATATTGAAGAATGATCGAATAATTTTTTTGATTAATTATTCAATTAAAGCTCAAGGACTAAATTGTAAAAGTCCAATCGTTATTAAATTTTAATTAATAGAAGGCTTGAGGACCTTAATAATAATTAACCAAATGTCCAAAATGATAATTAAATCATTTTTAAGTGGGAGTTAGTGGATGATTATGACATCGTCATTAAGTTAAAATAATACTTTTATTAAAATAATTAAACTTGATTAAGTAAAGTTAAACTAGATTAATTAGTTATTAATTTGGGTATAAAAGAAAGAGAGATAGTGGAAAAATCTACCATCTTCTTCGAACTCCCTGTTGTCCACCATAGTTGAAACCTAAAGAAAAACTTCAAAGTTTTCATAATATTCGGTCAAGCAAAATTCAAGGTAAAGAAGCCATTTTTCATGTAATTTTTATAGATTTGGGGTCATGTGAGCTTGATTTAGCTGCTCATGTACCAATTTGATCAATTGTTAAAATTTTAGCAAGTTTTCATTGTTGATAAATTGATGAATAAGGCTTGAAATTGATAGATATTTAGTTTAGATTATGAAAAAGACTAAATTATAAAGTTAGTTTAGCTTGTTTTTTAGCTTTTTAACATTAGGGACCAAATTAAATAAATGTAAAATTTTTAATGAAATTATGCTAGAAATAGAAAGTATAAGGTCCCTAATGAGAGTATGTGAAATTAGATTTTAATCTGAAGCTAGGAATAAAAAATTATGCATATTCTGAGTTTAGGGACTAAATTGAATAAAATGGAAAATATGTGGGAAATCAATAAATGGATTTATTTAGGATCATACATCTCATGACATCTTTTGATGATGTTTGGTATTGGTTTGGTATATAAAATATTTGTATAGATCAAGAATTGGACCAAAGTGGAGCTAATAGGGGAAAAGCAGAAATTATGGATTAATCCATGAAGAATCCAGCCGTTTTGTGTTTTGAAAAGTTAAGTTCATAAGAAAATTGCTACCCTTATTTGTGTATATGTATGCTTGTGTTTATTTCATTATAACCATGTTTGAACATGACTTTACATGTTGATTAAGTTGGCATCCATGGCTAGAAAATGAAATGGAATTGGATTGGATTGAAATGAAATAAGTTTGATGATTGATATGAAATGGTACAAGGTATGAATATAAAAATGTAAATTACAGGATGTGAAAATGAAAAAGTGACCAATTACGGGGTATGATATGTAAATGGATAATTACAGGGTATGGATATGTGAATATGAATTATTACAAGGTTTGATAATGCAATTATGAATAATTGATGCCCATGTGAACTTAGTAAAAGGTTAGGATATAATTGGCATTCCAGTAAGGTCATATGCATACTTGTACGGGATATGTGATGATATGGAGATTATGACAAGATATATCGAGATCTAGCATTTCTTGCGGATCATCGAGCATTATTTATCTCTACAAAGACTTCGATTTGGTGAAGGGACGTAATAGAAAATGTTTATACATTTGATGCCTACGGGCTTTGCACTTCGGTGCCTTGGTGTGCTGTAGTTTAAGCTCCTATGAGCTATTTAGTGTGGTGTAGTTCACCTATGTCTTCGAGTCTGTTTTACTAGGGGTTCCATTGGACAAAATATTGAAAATGGATCTTGAAATTGGAGAAAGAAAAAAAAATGAACCAATTTGATATGTTATTATGATATGTAATTCAAATTGAAATGGCTTGATAATGTAAATTGATGATATTTTATGAAATGGTAATGATCTTAATGAAAGTATATGAATTGGTGATGAACCTATGAGAAATAATGCAAATTGGTGATGCTTGATTTATTTCTATCATGTTTATTGTATATGAATACTTATGATTCTTGTGTACGCTTTGTTGTGACTTAGAGTTCCATGTGCTAGCTAAATGTATGTCTAACTTTTGGTTATAACATGCTCACCTATGAGCAAGGTAAGTGTAGTAATTTCCATTTGAACTTACTAGGTATTAAATGCTTACCTATGGTTGTGTTTTCTTACTTGTAGATCTCTACTTTATAGAACCCACAAAACCAAATCACTGTGGGCATCACACTATCATCGAAAGGGTAGAAATATGTTCATTTTGGTTCCTAAAGTTGTGGAATGTATATAGGGTCATCGTATTTTGTAATGATCATCCTTAATTGTGGTTGCCAATGCTATGTTGATAGCTAAGGTTATGTTTGTTTGGTAAGTTTCATATATGGTCTAGTATAAGTCTAATTTGATCATATCAATGCCCTTTTGAATCCTTGATTTTAAAGCTTACATGGACCTTATATGTTTGAACTTTGAAACATGGTAATTTGGTATGTTAAGATTGGTGAATGGCTTGGGTGAGTTTAGATTTCGATCATGTGTTTTGTGCCAATCGAACATGGATTGTAAAAGTTTTATAAGCTTAACTTGGTATAGTTTGGTATAATTTAATGCATGGATGAAATTGGTATAGATATGTGGACGTTAAAGTGTGCTTGGTTGGAAGTATTGAATATGTACCAACGTGATTCTTGCCAGAACAGGAATGATGTTGTGACCACAAATCCCTAATGTCAGGACATCGAGATTTTTGAAGTTGCGACGTAACTCACTAACTGATGATGTATTGATGTGAAAGACATGATGTCGTGACTTCAACTCACAGATTTTTAAAACTTATCAATTAAGTCCTTAACCGAACTCGGGTTAACAAACGAGCTTTTATAAGCTTGTATAAGACTCAAAAATGTTTTATATCTTATTGAAAATGTGATTTATACTAATGAGCAAGCTAGAATGATTGAATTGTATTCAATTTTGTTGTAGTTGCTCCGGCAATGAATGTGGCATCTTGCAGCTTGGAATCGGTGATCTAATCGAGCAAGGAGTGTTACAAAATAAAAATATCATGTTAATATTCTATCATTGATAATGCACATATGTTCTTTTCAATTCATTCCATTTGACCATATCAATATTTCATGATTCTTAAATTACTTTATCATCCCAGGTTGCCCGAAAATCATGACTTTTAAATTTTGAATGTTCTACCATCTCGGGTGGCTTGATACTAATGGTTGTCACTATTTTCATTTCTATCATCTCGGGTGGCCCAACAATGACGGTTCTCACTATTTCGATTTTCTATCATCCCAGTTGGCTTGACAAAGATGGTTTTCACAATCTGTATATTCCACCATCCCAGATGACCCGACAATAATGGTTTTCACTATTTTCACATTTTACCATCCCGAATGGCCTTTATACTACTCTCGCTTTTCCCTCATCTCGTGACGACCCATCATTTGCTTTAGCTATGTTTGATAATTAATTAAATAAATAAAATAATATCAGTTTACACTCACACAACTAAATACATAGCCACTCATATTTTTGCAATTTATTCAATTAAGTCCCTATACTCGAGATATGCATATTTTTTATATTTAGCATCGGATCAAGATCCGATTTCAAATCCTTTCATTAAGGACCCTATACTTTCTATTCATAGCATAATTTATTAATAGATTTCAAATTTATTCAATTCAGTCCCTAATGTTACAAAGTTATCTAAAAAGTTTATTTAACTTTACAATTTAACCCTTATCATAGTCTTGGCTTAATAAGTATCAAATTCAAGTCTAATTCATCAATTTCTCTATAATGAAAACTTACTAAAAACTTAAAAATTGAACAAATTGATACATGAGATATTTAAATCAAGCTCTCATGGTCATAAATCTATAAAAATTACAAGAAAAAAAAGCTTGATTGCCATATTAATTTGCTTGGTTGAATGCAAGCTTCAAAAATGGCTTTCTTCTTTATTCTTCTTTATTTTTCTTTCTTTTTTGGATGGTTATAGCTAAGTGAAGAAGAAGATGTTTTCATCTTCCACTATCTTTAAAATATATACTTAGATTAATTGTCAGTTAAAATAAATTAATCATAATTAGTTCCTTAATTAAATCATTTTTAATTATAAACTTAATCTAAGTGCAAATCATCATCACACTCCACTATTATCTATTCAAAATTGGTTTATTAATCATTTTAGTCCTTTGAATAATTTTTATATAGGCCTCAAGCATTATCTTAATTAAAACTCAATAACGATTGGACTTTTACAATTTAGTCCCCTCGCTATAATTAACCACTTTCTTGGTTAAATTACTTAACCGAACTTCAATATATTTTCATAATAACTTCCTCAATCTTTATTTTTTGTCCTTACAGACTTAGTTTATGAAAATGAGATTTCAAAATTGTGTTTTTCAACACCATTAAAAATTGGGTCATTACAAGGTACCTTACCTCTAAAGGAGAATGGTAACCAAGATAAGTGCTACTGAAGATGGTCCAAAATTGGTGTTGTAACTATTTTGGAAGCTTATAAGCAACATAATAAAGAGATTGGGGCTAGAAAGATAAGAAATGGAAAAACATTTAGAGCTTTGAGGGATCAAAAAGAGTAAAGAATTTCCTTTGGATTGCTAGCCATGAGAAACTCTTAACTAATATGGAGTGGTGCAAAAGAGAGATGATGGACAACCCAATTTTCTCTCGAATTCTTCTCTCTTTTCTCCTTAATTTTTTTATTCAATACTACTAATCTAATACGGTAATTGCATCTTCAATTGAGTATGATCCATATTCTAATCAAATTTGAGAAATAATATTTCAGTTAAACTCTGTTTATTTGTTTCAATCAAACTTTGATTAGTCTAGATTATTTTATTATTATTTGACCTATGAATTTAGTCTATAAATAGGTTCTTTTACAATCTTATAAAATACATCCATTAGAGTTTAGAACTTCTAATACTTTTGAAGAATTTTGTGTTTGCGTTTTGAGGGTTCTTTGTTTTTGGGTTTTAAGGATTTATTTTTTTATCTCCATCTTTTGTACTCTTCGTTTTTTTTCCATTATAGTAAAATTATTTTTGCCCGTGATTTTTTATCCTCTTTAGAGAGGCTTTTCCACGTTAAATTTGTATGTTCAATTTCTCAATTTATTCCATTATTTTTACTTGTTCGTTGCTTAATCAGGTCTATTCACAACAAGTGGCATCAAAGCTAGGTCAATTTTCGTAGATCAGCCCATTCAGAGATGGAAACAACAAGGTTCGACATTGAGTAGTTTGATGGTGTCACAAATTTCAATTTGTAGCAAATTTGGATGATGACAATTCTAGTTCAAATCGACTTGAAAAATGTTGTTATCGAGAAAAAGCTCGAGAATCTAAATCAATCAGAATGGGAAGAGCTTGATGAAAATGTCCTCTCTACAATCTAATTGTTCCTCGCGAATAAGGTATTGCAAGAAGGTATTGATGGAGAAGACCTCATCCGCCTTGTGGAAAAGGCTAGAAACTCTTTATGCGCCTAAGTCTTTGGCCAACTGTTTAGTGTTGAAACAACGTCTATTTACATTTCGTATGAACGAAGATGAGTCAATTTATTACCCTTTTAAATGATTTAAGTAACATGATGCAATCGAAACTAACTAAAAATATTACTAAGGCAAGTGCACCTATCAATTAATAGTATAGTTACGGTAAGCACAAATATTGTTCCCACGATGACCAAAAGTACTAGTAATAACTGTCTTCCTATTATCTAATCGATCGAATAAAGTGATTGTTCTAAACTAATTTAACTAAATTAATAAAAAGTGTGTCAAAGATTAAAGCGAGAAATAATAAGTGTTTTTATACCAAGAAGCAAACAATACCTAGGAAAGACTCCACCTAGATTTCATCTGCCATTATTATTCTGAATTAAGCAATTTATTCACTTAGTATTTTGTTCCGTAGAAATCCCTAAATTATGCTAATACCTCTATTCAAGCATAAATGCAACTGACTCTAGGTTAATTAATTGAAATTTCTTTCTAACTAAAACCCTTATTATCGCATTAATTCGATCTATGGATTCCCTTATTAGATTTGACTCTAATTCGGTAAATTTATGTCGTCCTATTTCTAAGATTGCATGCAACTTCACTCAATTATGCTAGATCTACTCTTAAATAGGGTCTATTCTTCCTCTGATTTAAGCACATCAAATAAGAATTAATATCTCAAGAGTACTAAATCAAGAATTAAGCACACATAATTAAGAACAAAATCTAAGTATTTATTGCGTAAAATCAGAAATCAAATGACAGAATTCATCTTAGGTTCATCTCCCCTAGGTATTTAGGAATTTAGTTCATGCTAATAAATGGAAACATCTCAAAGACAATATAACCACAAGATGAAGAAAAACTCATAATAAAATCAAATGAATTTAGAAAGAGGTCTTCAATCTTTATAGAGATCTGCTTCAAAGACGGTTTTTATGGTGTTTCTTCAATTGTTTCCTTCAATAATTTCTGACAGTTAGGGTTTGGGGAATGGAGGATTTTACAGAAAATTGGAAGTGCCCTCTCATATCACTATATTCCCTATTTATAATACATGAAAAAACTCTAGTTGAATCCAAATTAAATTCTAAAAAGATAATTTGAATTAAATCTAAATAATAATTCCCTAATTGGATCCAAATTAAACTCTAAATTATAAAGCCTAAAAGATAAATATAAACAATATAATAATAATCCTAAATATTAATCCTTAAAAAAATAAAATTTAAATTTAAATAAAATCTTATGTAAAATAAATCTCTTCCTAACTCTTTCACATTCACACTTTTGCCCCAAATTTTCCTTTTTATCTTCGATTTAGTCCAAGGCCATGTGTCCAGCTCGTGTGGCTCCTAAAATCTATTTTTTTTGTCCGGTTTTCGTTTGTTTTTCGCTCCTTTCTCTCCCAAATACTTTCCTAAGTATAGAAACATGAATTTAAAGGATTGTGAACATAAAATTCATTATTTTAAATAGATTAATCATCCAAAAACGCATTAAGAATGAGGCTAAAACATGTTACTTTTGGCACTTATCATAACGTTGAGATTCAGATTGATGATGAAGATCAGGCTATGTTATTATTTTGTTCTTTATCCCCTTCATACAAGTCTTTCTGGGAGACCCTGATTTATGGAAAAGACAAACTTTCATTTGAGAATGTGAAGGGTCATTTGTTGAGTAAAGACAAACTCAACAATGAGTTTGTTTTAGATAGCAAGGCAGATAGGCAAGCTTCCATTTTGAGAGCATCAAAGAAGCGAGATAAAAGGTGTCACTATTATAAGAAGTTAGGTCACGTCAAAGCAGATTGTTATAAACTGAGAAATAAAAAGGTTGTTGAGAGTAACGAGGAAGATGTAGCTGGTGCTAATTTGGCCAACGAAAGCGGTGATAATTTCTTGTTAGCGTCAATGAGCGAAAGCTCCATGCTTACGTCTGAGTGGATCGTAGATTCAGGATGTTTTTTTCCATATGTGTCCCAACAGAGAATGATTCTCCACATACAATTTAGTTGAAGGTGGAGTTGTGTGCATAGGAAACAATTCATCCAGTAATCGGTTTGGTATTGTTAAAATTAGGATGCACGATGGGACAATTAGGACACTCTCAGATGTCATGTATGTGCTTGATTTATGAAAGAATCTCATCTCCTTGAGTATTTTAGACTCGAAAGGTTATAGAATCAACATCGAGTCAAACGACATTAAGGTGACTCATAGGGCTCTCATTTTGTTAAAAGGTAAAAGAACCGATGGCCTTTATATTTTGGAAGGTTCTACAGTGACCGATGAAATCGGATGCCTCTCATCCGTTACGGAGTTGAAGTCAACTCGTTTGGAGCGGAGACAACTTGGTCATAGAAGGGAAAAAGGTATGACTGTTTCGTTGAAGAGAGATTCTCTTTTGGATGTAGATTTTGAAAAGTTGGGGCACTGTGTTCGTGAAAATCAGACCCAGGTTAGTTTTGATTTGGTAGTGCACAAGTCGAGGGCTAGAAGTCTTCCAGTTTCTAAGCACAGATTTGACTCGGTGAATTCCCTACATAGTTCAAGATAGGCTCGTGGCGGACTTTGGCAAAGATGGCGTTACAGAAATATGAGTCACGGTGGAGATTTGTTGAGTATGACTCATATTTCAATCAAATTTAAGAAATAATCTTTCAGTTAAACTCTATTTATTTGTTTCAATCAATCTCTGATTAGTCTAGATTAGTTTTTATTATTATTTGACCTATGAATTTAGCCTATAAATACGCTCTTTTACGACCTTAGAAAATACACTCATTAGAGTTTAGAACTCCCAACACTTTTGGAGAATTTTGTGTTTACGTTTTGAGGGTTCTTTGTTTTCAGGTTTTTGAGGTTTAGTTTTTTATCTCCATCTTTTGTACTCTTCGTTCTTTTGTCATTATAGTAAAATTATCTTTGCCCGTGGTTTTTATTCTCTTTGGAGGGATTTTTCCACCTTAAATTTATGTGTTCAATTTTATCAATTTCTTTTGCTATTTTTACTTGTTCGTTGCTTAATTGGGTCGATCCCCAACAACATTAAACACAAGGTTTGTAACACCCTACACTCAATCCAAATGACAATTGAATACTAGTTAGATCATAGCTCAATAAAAAGAGTAGATGGTATGCTATCATTAGCATTGTATGGAATATGAAAATGGAAATGGCCATGGGTCATTTTTCTAGGACAAACAATTTTATCATTATTGGTTTAAGTAATGATCATTTTTATTGCAAGAGATACAATGGTAATCATAAGATAGATATGGATTGATCAAGTAAATAGATTTAACCTAAAGAGATCACAAATATCCTATAAGGGTAACACAGAAAGGACAAGGTCATTGGACAAAAGCTTGATTTATGTAGCTTTTGTAATGGTATATAAGGGGGAGTTCAACCATGGTACTTTTAATGGATTGAGTTCATGACTAAATAACTTTGTAATTAATAAATGAAGAGTTAGAACTTAATAACAAATTATTTTAAACCTACTTATATATATTTAGTCAATCCCTCTACTGACTCACTTTAACTTTGAACAAATTGCATGATAAGAAATGTGAATGAATGGATAAAACCAATAAGAAATAGATTGCATGTATTATTATTCACAGTAAATATATTTTCTCAAGAAGGCGAGAGATAACTTAAAATTAACTAAAATTCTTTGGATTATTATTTAACTAGATGGATAAATTAAATAATTGATCCCAAAGAGAAAATTAAATTATTTAGTCATTGTAATTTTATTTCATTTGGATAACTAAGTTCTAATACGATAAAGTCGTCATGATTTTAATAAAATTAAAGTTGAAAATTTGGTTTTAAATTACATAAAGGTTGTAGAAGCCCATTTTCATCCAAGCCCAAAGAAAAAAACCCAAAAAATAAAATAAATAAATTAAAATTAAAATTCTTTTTTAATTTAAATTTTAATTTAAATGTCCAAGTCCATTTTACAATCCAAACTCAAACCCACTAATCCTAAGTCCATCAAGCCCAAACCCTAAAACCATCTTAAACTATCAAAAACCCTAATGCTTCCCTCGGCGTCGCTCCCTTGCATGGCCACTCCTTGGCCACGTCATGGCACATGAACCAAGGCACCCACCCCAAGGTCTGCCATCGCCTAACACCGCTGCTGCCACCACGTGAAGGGACCTGCAAAAGGAGAAAATGACAAAGAGAAGAAAACAAGTAGAAGAAGATAAGAAATGTAAAATGTAATCTAACTATAAAGCCATGAAATCAAATGGTAAACAGGCGGTTCCATCTACGATTTTACGAAGAACGATCAGCAGAAAATCAATATAAAAAATAGTAAACATTTCACCTACTTATCTTTTTGTTTCGAAACACAGAGGAAGCACAAAAGAATAGCAATCAAGCAAGCAAATAGTTTCAAAGGTTTTTTCTTTAAACATATTGCTTATTTACTGCCTTTTTTATAAAACAAAATGTAATAAAAATAAATAAAAAATTTCTTTTTCACAGATCTTGAAATACAACCAGATCCAAGTTTTTAAAAGAAAATATAAAAAGGGAAAATAATAAAAAAGGAAAATAACAAGAGAAGTAAAAACAGATTGTCTAAGAAAAAAAAAAAAAAATCTTCAAAACGTTTCTTTTCTTCCAGATCTGGCCAAATCAAATTTCAAAACCTAAGTTTTTTTGAAATAATAAAAAGGTAAATCAAAGGGGCGAAATCAAATTTAATTTGTTTAAAAAAAAACGCAAGCTTGAAATTCATTTATATATGTATATATATATCATACATATTGTATGGTATTAGTCATTTTTTTTAAAAACGAATGTAAGACCACAAAAGAATTAAAAGATGACAATACTATACATATTGTATATATCATGTATGATATATCATGCATATGAATTTTTTTTTAAAATTTCCTTTAATTTTTTACTACTTTTTTTTTTCTTTTTGTTACTTGTAATTCATTTATATATGTATATATATATATCATACATATTGTCATCATGTATTTACAGTTATGTATACTCATGTCATGTTTTGTATTATTATTATGTACGTGTATTGTATAGTATTAGTCATTTTTTTTAAAAAAGATAAATATTTACATTTGGTAAAAAAAAAAAACATTTTCAAATTAGGGTAATGCTCGTTATTTCGCAACTTGAAAGTTCGTGTCTTAACTTATTAGGCACGGTCTCTCTTCGAATCGAGATAGTCGGGTAAATTCCTTTTCGTATTAAAAACAACAAAATACAGGATTTAAAAAAAATCGAGGCAATATCCTTTTGTGTGAAAACTTCGAAGAATTGTGCCCTAACGTGTTAGGCGTGATTTTTTTTTAGAATTTGCACAATCGAGTATCCTCCTTTAAATTTTTCAAAATGTCCTTTAACTTTGAAATTTCGGGAACATTGTGCCCTAACATGTTGGACGTGATTTCAATTCTCTATTAATTCGAAATAAATGGGCATTTTTCTCATCAAATTCAATTTTAAAAATTTTGCATGAAATAAATTATGTATTTAAGGATCGTATTTTAAACTTCATTCGAGTTTTCAAACTTTTAACAATTTAGAACCTAAAATAATCGACATTGTACCAATTTTGGACATGTGAGAGTGCTAATCCTTCCTTACACGTAACCGACTCCCGAACCCATTTTTCTGAATTTCGAAAACCAAAACTTTTTGTTAAAACGGATTTTAAACGTTTTGTGGAGATCCAATCACACCAAATAAAAAGGTTGGTGGAGACTCCCATTTTCGATTTAAAATTTTAAAAATCGAGACGCGTTTCAAAAACATTTCGACAAAGGTTTATGCAAGAATCTTCTTGGGGGAGTCTTGGTTTTTGTCCTATGTTCAACTCTTTGAGTAAGAGACATTATCTAAGAAATTGTGAGTTAAAGAATAGCAGAGAAATTTGTCTTTCAAGCAAAACTACTCCTCCAACCCATTTGTTGGTCCTATTTATTTACCTATGACAGATACTATTGTTGATAATTACTTGTTGCCTATATATATCATGCACCAATTGCATATTTGTGAGGCTTTTCCTTCTAGGGCTTGTTTGGATTTCAAGTTTTTTCTCTTGAGCCTAAGACTTAGTCTCTTGAACTTGCTAATTTCTTTAGATTTGGACCTTATTCTCTTTTTCATGAGATTTATTTCTCTTGGTCTAGTATAACAAAATTAATTATGAAAAAATTAAAATAAAATATTATTAATATATTTTGAACAAGAAAATGAAGGTTTTCTTTTGCCACAAAATTAACTTTGAAAAATCTTGCCTTGATTTTTTTTTTAGAAATGGTAAAGGGAAATTTTTAAAGGAGAAATATAGGTGAATGTATCTAGCTAGTCCCTCCATTATACAGATCAGACCAAACTAATCCTTTTACTATAAAATGGGTAAATTTAGTTCATGTACCATTAAAAAGAATAAAATAAGTTCAAATTTCAAAAGATTTAACATTTATTGTTCAACAGAATTATATTTTAAAAGCTTTTTATTAATCTGCTATGAAATATTTTGTTTGGAGTTGAACTGTAAATGAAAAATAATAATTTTCATGTCATTTTTTCAAACAATAAGGGTATACTTGGTTGGATGGAAAAGTGAAGGGATGGGAGGAGGGAATAGAAAAAGCAGAAGGAAAATATATTTGGAGTGTGCTTGGTTGGGAAGAAAAGTGAGAGGAAAGAAAATAGGAAGGATGACCATTTTAGATCCTAATGCATACAAATCAATCCTTTCAAAATGGAAAGATAATAGGAGAGAAAATGAAAGAGATGTGTATACTAGTTTAAAATTATGTATTTTTCAAAAGTTCTATTTTCTTTCCTTTGATTTTTCAACTCTACCAAGCAAATCATTTTTCCATCTTTTCATCTCTCCTACCAAGCACATCTATGGAAAGAAAAATTACGTTTTCCATCCTTCTAGTTTTCTACCACTTCAATTTTTCTTCTTTCCGATTTTCTTTCTACTCTACCAAGCAAAGCCTAAATGTTGACTATGTTCCAATTTACTCTTTTTTGATTTTTTTTTTTATATATAGTAAAAGGATTAAATTGATATGTTTAATAGTAAAGGAACTAGTTTGATCCAATCCCTATAATCAAGAGTGGATCGGGTCTCGACTCTCTCTAAAATAAAAAATTTTTCATTTAGACATTTTATAATTTATAAATTTTAAATTAGTAAGAGTATAATTGCAGTTTGTCTCCCAAAAATAATAAAAACTTGATTTAATCTTCTAAAAATTATAAAGATATAGGTTATTAAAATGACAAAATTACATTTTTACTATCATAAAAATATATGATTTAATTCTAGTAGCCTCTTCCAAAAACATTTCTGACTTCGCTCCTGCTCCCTAAGTCGTATTTCTGGATCCTCCACTATCTATAATAGAGGGAATTTTAAAAATATGAGACTGAAAATTAAAGGATTAATTATATCTAGCTAGGGCAAACTGCCCTCTCATAATAAAGACAATTCAATACAAGCCATAAACTCGGTGAATACGATCCTTAATAAATAAATATATATCACAAAATTAATCAGCCAAAAAATTCTGCAAACTAAAGTGGCCCATGTATTCTAGATAATGTCGGCCTCTTTAATAATGCATGGGAATAGAATTTGACTGTATATTTTAAATATAAATATATCTAAATAATAACATAATAATCATATAACTTTATATATTTTTATAAGATAATGAGAAAATATTAGTGAAAAATAAGGGGATTATGAGGTTGTCTCCGACAGATTATGTCTTTAATGTCGCATGCATGCTTGATTTATTAGTAATAAAGCAAAGTTTAGATATTTCCTGTGGTCCCTTACCCGACAATATATAAAATGAATGATGCTTAAGAAAACAAGACACCAATTCTTAATTTATTACCTCGGTTTTATATAGTGTAAAAATTAAAATAGTTTTATATTTTGCTGTAATTATTTATATGATTAATATTTTAACGAATCAATCGTTAAATTTATTAATATAATTATATTTGTCATGAATTTTTTTTTTACATAAAATAAATAACTAAAAATTTTAAATTTATATCAGATTTGTGGTGAATTGATCTTGGTCAAAAAGAGTGAAATAGGTAATACTTGGCCATTGAGCTAATGCCCATTTTATAATTATATTTCATTACTTTTAATATAAAAGCTATCTTTAGTTTGCTCCTTTAAATGCAGAAAATTTTAGGAAGAAAATTAAAAAGTAGGGACTTAAACCTTAGTTCTCTAGGAGTTTTACTAAGCTCTTAAACACTAGTGTTAGAATTAATTTATTATAATTTTATAAATTCTAATCCTCTAATTTTTTTTTTGTTACAAATAAAATATAAAATATGACAGTTAAACTGATCTAAAAAAATTAAAATTATATAAAATTTTAACTTTCACCTCTTAAAATTTTATAATATATCCATAGAAAAAAGTATATTTTTAAAATATTATTATAGTCTAATAGTTTTCTTTGGATAAAAAGTTTATATTTATAATATTACTTTTTTTTTATATATTAGAGAATCTAAAACTCACACATCCATTTATTTAAACTATCACGCAGCATAGTCTATGAATCAATCCCACGACCTTAAAGATATGATAAACACCCTTGATCAGTAAACCTTGAGATAATACATTAGAGATTTTTATTTTTTTATCTTGGTGTGCATAGAACTAGTATTTATAATTCACATCTCTCATCTACTTTTTTCTCCTCTTTAATTGCCCCCCCCCATATATGTAAACACACACACCCACATTTTCTATTTTTTCACTTTTTACCTCATTGATTTTCTAGAGTTAGATTGATGAGTTAATATTTGGATTAAATTTTTTTGTGTATATATATTGTTATACAACTATTTTTTATTTTTTATTCAAATAATTAATTTTTTATATTTTATATCTAGATTTTTTTTTTTTAAATTATAAGTTTCATATCTGTTTGTTTTTTTTTGACACAATGCATAGAATTACCCATAGTCTCTTCCCAACTCATAATAAGAGGATAATATGTTTTAGCATACCCGAACTTATATCCTCTTATATTAACAATAATGTTCATTCCAATCAAACTAAATTTATTTTTTAAATTTATATCTATGTTCAAATTTTTTAATATATTAAACAGATGTAGCATGGGCAAAATAAATAATAAATAAACAGTAGATACACTAGTCTCCTAATGGGAAAGGAAATAAATATGTTGGTTTTCATGTAGTGTACTAGAAAAGAAAATGGAGAACAAGGAAAAAGACACTTAGGTAAAGCTTTATTTATGTAGATAAAAGCTTGAGCTCATCTGTACCATATATATATACGAGAAATTATTAGATGAATTTTTTTCATCATATAAGCAATGGTCTCATCCAATTATATAATGTCATGTAAGATTATTTTTACATGTTATTTGATTACTAAGAAATTAAAAATAAATTCAAAATTTTTGTTTTTTCCTTCAACCATTTTATATCTGGAAAATAAAAATGAAGAAAAAAGAGTTAAAAGAACCATTTGTTTTTAATAATATCAAACAAAAAAAATATCATCCATGCACCCATTAGTATTCTTACGATCTTTTTTATTAAAGTAAAATTTTGATGGAAAATCTTTTTTAATTTGTGATCGAAATTGAGAAAGAAGCAGAATCTCATTTCGTTATTTGCTTATGTTGAAGCCAAATCTCAAATTTTTGAAATCTCTAATTCTTAATTTATGTAAATTATTAAATCTAAAATCCTCAATTATTTCCTAACCCTAAGCCTGAAATCAAACCCTTAATTTTTGTAATTTGCCCGATATTTCAAATTTTTATTTTTCAATCTTTTATATCAAAAGGAAAATCGAAACAAGAATAATTATTTTGAAATTAAATAGGACACTGATAAATGAATATGAAGGGAAAATAAAGCATTTTATTTGGACGAAATATTAGTATTTTGGGTCTTAATCATGGAGTTTTTAGTTTTTACTTATTCTAATACTTTAATATCTATAAATGAAAAAAAAGAAAAAAATAAACTTTGATGATTTTTTAGAGTTTACTGCAGAATAGTTGAAGGTTGGAGAAAGCATAATTTTTTGGACTTTTTTTTTAATTTCTTAATCAGAAATGTTATGTAAGAATAATCTTATATGACATTATATAATTGGATGAACCATTACTTTTATTTATATATATATAGTTAAAAGAAGTAAGAAAATAATGAAAAATAACAATCAATAATTGATAATCTTTTACTCTAAGAAAAAGAACATTAATTTTGTTTATTATATTGTCTATGCTTAATGCTTACACCAATTTGCATTACTCTAAAATTATTGTCAAAAAAGTGTATTTTTTTTTTTTAATTTAAAGGGTGAGAAATGTATTGAAAATTTTAGTAGGATTTTTAGTATTTAATTTATATTAAAAAGTTTTTCTTTATTTTTCAAGGTATCTTAATGAATCAAGTTCAGTAATTAACTCTTCGCATTCTGTAGGCCCATTAAAGGAGTGGATGCTAGCTTATATTAAAAAGTTTTTTAGTATGTTAATATAATTAAGTGGTTCCAATAGAAAAGAGGATGTTATTCATCTTAGGGGTCCCGAGTTCGAGCGCCTGTGTGTCTAAGGTGTGTGTGCTTTGTCAAAGGGTTAAAAAAGTAGTAGTAAATACTACCATGTAATCACACCAATATATTTAAAAAAAAAAAAAAAGATATCAAATATATCCCGAGTTCGAGCGCCTGTGTGTCTAAGGTGTGTGTGCTTTGTCAAAGGGTTAAAAAAGTAGTAGTAAATACTACCATGTAATCACACCAATATATTTAAAAGAAAAAAAAATATCAAATATAATTATATTTGATATAAATTAATCTTGTTTTTAAAATTATTTATTTTTTAAATTTAATCTTATTAATTTTAATTTTTTATTTTATATAATTTTTCATAAAAATTATCATTAAAACAAAATCAATTTAACTTTTTTTTTTTAGAAAAGGAGTAAACAAATTAATTGCATAAAACTAAACCATCCTCCAGAAAACAGGGAGACCTAAAATAAGCGTAAATCGTCCCTTCTATAATGGACTATTTTGACCAGGCTATCAGCATCATGATTATCCTCTTTAAAAATGTGTCAAATACTCCAATGTCTTATCCGTGACAAAAGCTGATGAATTCTCTTGATAAAAACGAAATTAGAACCATTTGAAGAACTATCCTGAATGGCCTTAGCCGTCTCAAGAATATCAGTTTGAATTAACACTTATCGTAACCTCGATCTATTAAAAGTGTCAACCCATCCAAGATGCCTCATAATTCAACATCGACAATGGAACAGTTCCCCAAATATCTGTTGAAATCAAGAATCCACCCTCCATTTTGGTCTCGCACTATTCCCCCTACTGCAGCAAAACTGGGATCAGTCTTGACAGAGCCATCAGTATTCAAACATACCCAATTACCTATCAAGTAAGAAAATGGAATCGATCCTTGCGATTTGGTCGATGTACCCCTGTTAAAAGAAACATACTATTTTGTCCAACTATAAAACACCTTGATAATTTCACTAACATTTCATGAAACACCTTAAAAACTGAAGAGATTTCAATTTTTCCAAATACACCAAGTGATAATTGTTGAAGCCAAAATTTAACTGGGCCTATTGGAATTTGAATTTATTTTAAAATTAAGTTTATTTTAAATTTAAATTTATTTGAAATTTAAATTTATTATAAATTTAAATTTAAAATATCCAATTAAAAGTCCAAAACAAGTACAGATGTCCACTTTACAAACCCAAATTGGGCCCAAATGCTAACCTAAGCCCAAATTCTAAAAGACCCAAATCTAAATGGCCCAAATCAGCCCAAAACCATTACACCCAAAAAACCTAATCTGCTAAGTGTCACTGCTGCTACCTCTACCCCAGCCAACCAGAGACCGCCACGTCATCAGCAACTTGCCACCATCTTCAACATCCACTTGCCTCTGCAATAACCGCCACTGTTACAAGCCACTGCCATAGTCGAACCTGCAAAAGGAAAAAAAGACGAGCATTAAATTGTAAAACAACAAAAATCATCATTGAAACACTGGTTATAAAAACCAGTTTCAAATTTGTAGAAAGGACTTTTTTTTGAGGGGAGGAGAAATCAATATACAGTTATTGACTTTTGTTCATACGAATACCACAAATCAATAGCAAGCAGAGATATCAAAATAGACCTAAGGCAACAAACACAAGTTCGAACCGGATCTCAAAACCAGAGTGCGTCGAAACATTCAGGTACAGTTTCAATATGTTTATTACTATTCATGATTCACACGTCTAAACTCAACAGTCTCTAAAACACCCATTAATGCATGTTAAGAGTCTATACTGTCACCATTTATTACTTTTTTCGTTTTAGAAAGCATAATAAATATATATATATTAAATGCTTTAATAATTTTAATAATAATACCTCTAATAACAGACGGTGGTAATAAATGACATTAATATTAATAATAATATTTTTAATAATAATAATTGTTAGTAATTAATAATAAAGAAGAGAGAAAATCGAATGGACGTATCTGGATCGAAATCGCCCTCAGAGCCATCGTCGTTGCAAAACCCTAAACCTCGCCGACGCTTCGTCATCCGTGGATCTGCAAAAAAAAAATAAAGAATCAAAATGATCAATATTAAAATAAAAAACAGTTTAAAAATGGGGAGTTTTAAAGAAAGGTTTAAAACACAAAAAAACAGGAAGAAAAAAGAATGGTTTTTACCTTCGGCGGAGGCGCGTGGCGCGTGGGACGAAGCGCGGCGACGGAAACACAGTTGGACAGACGCGCGTAACCAGGCGCGGCGACGACGCGCGATGACGCACGGTCGCGGACAGAGGCACATGGTGGCTACGCGCGACGGATGGTGACCAGACCGACCGGCCGGAGCAGGGCCGATCGAGGAGGGGGGAGAGGATTTTTTTTTAGGGTTTTGGTTTTTTTTTTAAATGGCCAGGGAAATGATTTTTTTTTCTGAAAGGGGTTATTTATAGGCCCTCAAAACGGCGTCGTTTTGAGGGCTGAGTTTCAGCCTTAAAACGGCTCCGTTTTGAGTTATTATCCATGTCCGACCTGAAATCCGACCTGACCCGATTTAGGATCCGCGTGTTTTTTAAAAGGGGTTATTTATGCATTCGATCCTTCCGTTTTTTTTCAAATTTTCAATCAAGCCCTTTTTTGTACTTTTAATTAATTTTAAACTGGCCCAATGATTTTCATGGTTTTTCAATTTAATCATTTGACCTTTTGAAGGCTCTAGGGACTGCCACGTGTAACTATTATGGTTTATTTTTGCAAACGGTCCCTTTTATTTTTAATTTAACCCTCACATCGAGTTTTATTTAATTATAAAATTTACCCAGAAATTTTTTATGGATTTTAAACTAGTTCTCCGACTTCAGGATGCTCCAAGACTGCCACGTGTCACATGTTTTTGGTTTTATTGCCTTGGAGGTCCCTAAACTGTCCAAAAACTCCATTTTTACCCTCGAACTTCCAAAAATTCCATTTTTTTACCCCGAACTTCCAAAAAACCTATTTTTGACCTCGAAACTTCCACAATTTCCATTTTTACCCTCGAACTTCCAAAAATCCCATTTTTAACCCCAAAACTTCCAAAATTTCTATTTTACCCCCAAACTTCCAAAAATCCCATTTTTGACCCCCAAAACTTCCAAAAATTCCATTTTTACACCCAAACTTCCAAAAATCCCATTTTTTAACCCTAAAACTTCCAAAAATTCCATTTTTACCCTTAAACTTCCAAAAATCTCATTTTTAACCCTAAAACTTCCAAAAATTATATTTTTACCCTCGAACTTCTAAAAATCCCATTTTTAACCCTAAAACTCCCAAAAATTCTATTTTTACCCTAGAACTTCAAAAAATCCCATTTTTAACCCCAAAACTCCTAAAAATAACATTTTAAACCCCAAATCTTTCCAAAATTACCATTTTGCCCTCGGGTATTCGAAAAGTCTCATTTTCAAGCCAATCGCGTCCTTTTTTAATCATCAATATTTGTGTTTATTCTAACCATTATGCACTTGTATTTTGCATTTTTTTTGTTTTTCATCATTTTATCTTCTTATTTATCTTACTTCGCGTTATTTAATATCCATTATTAACTGCTTATTCATATTAAACTCGCATGCTTGTTTTCAAAATTATTTTTCATAAAAACTTTAAAATCGAGGCAATATTCTTTTATTTCGAGTTTCGAAAATTTGTGCCTTAACTCACCATGTGTAATTTTTCTTCAAATCGAAATAACCAAATACCCTTAATCGAGGCAATGTTTCCTTATCTTCAATTCTGAAATATTGCGCCTTAACTTACTAGGTGCAACCTTTCTTCAAATCGAGATAATCAAATATCCTTTTCACAAAAATTTAAAAAAAAGGGCTTTATAAAGGAAAGCCCGTTATTTCTAGATCTTGAAATGTCGTGTCCTAACTCACTAGACGTAACTTTCTTCCTCGATCACTTTGAAATAACGGGATTTCCAAAAAAACTTGATTTCTTTTAAACTTAACTCATGCATTCAAGGATCGTATTTTAAATTTTATTCAAGTTTTCAAATGTTACGAATTAAGACCCGAAAATAGTCAATACGGTACCAATTTTGGGCATATGAGGGTGCTAATCCTTCCTCATGTGTAATCGACTCCCGAACCTGTTTTTCTGGATTTTAAAGACCTACATGTTTTAGAACGATTTTTAAAAAATGTTTTGTGGTGATCTAATCACACCATATAAAGGATTGGTGGCGACTCCCATTGTTTTTCGATTTCAAAATAATTTTCGAAACTTCGTCTTAAATCGGTTTCGATAGCTGGTGACTCCACTAGGGACTTTTTTTTTAAATAGACGAGAGTCAAGCCAAAACTGATTATTTTCAGGTCTTCTTTGGAAACTTTTGAGCTTCAGTTTTGTTTAATATGCGATCTTCAACATCTTTTGTGACATTATATTGTGTGATATTACTGGTGTAAATTTGCATACATTTGCATATGATATTACCCTTTTAAGTGGAAGCTTGAAACTACTCCTTCGTGATGTCCTCACCTCTGTACAGGATAGTGGATTACTTTCGGGATTACAAAGTAGCCTTGTTTTCGTGAAGTTTTCGCTTCCGTGCAAACATGTAGGAAATACGTCCCCCTAAACCGAACTCGTCCGTATGAACATGTAATGGGTGAGGACCGAGGAATCTGCTAGTTTGGGTACCCCTACTTTACAACCTAAAACCACATGTAGAAACTTACTTTAGAAGGAGTTGTACTAAACCATTTAGCAACCTTCCAAGACAAACTCTTAGGTTCTATGCTATACTTGTATATTGATATTCTTGTGTTTCGCTAACTTGTTTATTTTTTCTCTTTTTTCATTGCATTTTATCATCATATAAAGAGAAGGTATAGACTCAAAAGTTCAGTTACCGATAAGAGAATTAATCATGGAAAACAAGTATTTTGATAAAGTGGAGGACAATATGGTCGTGCGGATGTGATCGGAAGAGACTCAACGCCAAAAGGGGGACAACTTAGTGGAAGGATATGAGTCAGAGCTTTGGGATTACACCAGGATCAGCACGGCTCAAAACAATGTGCTAGAATTGAAAGAGATCTGGGACAGCTGGGACAACAACATTAAACAGACCTTTTACCAAGAATACGGAGATTTGTCATACTTGTGCGAAGTTAAGGTGGACAAATCCCTCTTTAGAGCCTTAACACCGTATTGGAATTCTGCCTACAATTGCTTCACCTTTGGGAATATTGAGATGACACCGACGATAGAAGAGTACACCACTCTGCTCCGTTATTCAAAGATGTCGGTAGATAAGGCCTATTCTAGAGCTCTAAATCTCCCGACCATGGTTAAAAGATTAATAAACATCACGGGTATGAGCGAACAGTGGGTTGCAGCTCAAGTTAAGGTCAATGGCGATAACAAGTGCATCACGTGGAAAAGCCTGCGATATTTGATATTGGCTCATCCATATGCGAAGAAAAAGATCGACATTTTAGCCCTAAGTATCTACGGGTTAGTCGTTTTTCCAAAGGCTTTAGGGCATATAGAAGACGCGGTGATAGATTTGTTTGATAGATTAAGTAAAAGAGTGACACCTGTCCCGGCTATACTAGCTGAAACTTTCAGATCCTTAAATGCATGTAGAAAGGAGGGAGAAGGTTGATTTATTGCCTGCGCACCACTACTGATGGTATGATTTCATAGTCACTTCTGGAAAACAGAAAAAGTCTCCTATCAGTACTTGTCTAAGGATTACTCCCCTTTGAAAGAGTTTGTGGTGACGCAGAGACAAGAAAACTTCTCAGAAGAAAAATGGATGGTCATACTCCAAAGCCTCAAAGACGAAGACATAGAGTGGCGAGCGCCATGGTTCGTTCCTGATGAAATATTGTATCGGTACGGAGATCTTGACTGGGTCCCATTGGTAGGAATATAGAGCGCAACCGGATATGCACCTTTACTGGTTTCAAGACAATACAGATCAAGACAGTTCATACCCGTAACTCAGGGGATATCTCAATGTGAATTCGTGTACCGGGGAGAAACCAATAAGAAAAGGATTCGGGAAATCTCAAATACATGGAACCGGTTCGAAAAATTAAAGCATTCGACGCCAATCCCATGATAACTGCAGAATATGACTGGTGGAGAAACAGAAGGATCAACGATAATATTCCTGTGCCAAACCCGGAGATTGTCCGCCCAATTGAAGAACACTTGCAGGTTATTCCGACTGAATTAGAAATAATTGATTTCGAAAAGAAAAATGTTGAGATGGGGAAAATGATAGAAAAACTAGAGGAAGAGAAGGTGCTTTTTGGATTAGACGTTGATGTTCAGAAGCTAGAGGCAAAAAAATTGAGAAAAGGGAAGAATAAGGCTGAAGAAGATCTTAGCAGCCTAAAGAATGACTATAAAAAGCTTCGATTGTCAATGAGAACCGCCGGTTTAGGTAAGACATCAGAGCAATGGCAGGAGGAAATCCGTGAAGAGAAAAATAAAACAAGTCACTGGAAAAATAAATTTCAAGACGCCCAAGTTCAGGAAAATGCTATGAAGAGTAGCCTCCTGGAAAGCCAAGCCGAAGTGACTGAATTAAAAGCTCAAGTAGGAGAATTGGAGGAGTCCTTTTACAGGCATCGTAGTCGAAATTCAGTATTGGAGTTAAAAGCAAGCCGAGTTGAGATCCAGAGACTAAGTGAGAGGGTGGAAGAATTAGAGTCCTCTTTGCAGAATAGTGAAATACGAACTGAGATTTTGGAAAAGATGTTGGAGACAAATAATTGGCATCTTCAGCAAACCCAAAAAGAAGTCAGAAAGAGGGATTATGTTATGGGTGAGGCTTTAAACCAAATCCGTGAAGTAGCTGATCATGTGCAAACACTGGCAGTTGAAGTAGAAGAGCTAAGCATACAGTACTAGACGAAGACAGAACGAGGTCAAAAGCTATCAAGCCTCCTCAAGAAAGTCAAGGCTCTGAGCATCAAAGCAAAACCGTTTATGTACTTTGCTTTATGTTAAGGAACTTGTTATCCAAATGAAGTTTTCTAAATGAAAAATGAATTATAAGTCAATATCTTTCTCTTGCATACATGCAACTTAAGCGCATCACATTTTTTGCATAATAGTCCTAACTTATTAAAAATTTATAATTCAGCTACATCAGTAACCATTGAAAACTCACATCGTTATAATACTCGAAAGAAAACTAAAGACATGGAACAAAGACTTGAACAAATCCAAAAAGAGTTACAATACCAAATGTAAGAGCGCATCCAAGAACAAATGAGCATGATGTGCAAAGAAATGAAGAATCAATTCATGGAGGTACAGAAAAGCCTAATGAATGAATTAGCGCAAGTAAAACAAAGCATGGCTAATAAAGGAAAAGGCCCTGCTACTGAGGAAGAAGAGGACCCAATGGTCCCCCCAGGCTTTACACCCCTCCATAACCCGGCGTCCCATGAAATGCCGGCACAGGAGCCCACCATTATTGTAAGGGAACAGCAACCAGCCACAGGCACGTCGCGACCGATTAATTATCCAATTGGATCAGGGTCAAACCCAGAGGATAATACCGCGAATCTGGGTGTCCCAGACTTTGACGAGATGATAAGAGAAGATCTCAGACAAATAGAAGAAAAATACAGGCGGTTAGAAGAGAAAATCGAAGCGATGCAAGGAGTTGAAATTTCCTATGGGGTAAATGCCAAAGAGCTAAGTCTGGTTCCGAATCTAGTTCTCTCTCCCAAATTCAAAGCTCCAAAATTTGAAAAATATAGCGAGACGAGCTACCCTGAAGCTCACCTAACCATGTTTTGCAGAAAGATGGCGGGGCACGTACATAACGACCAACTGTTAATTCATTGTTTTCAAGATAGCCTGGCCGGGTCGAAAATCAGATGGTACAATCAGTTGAGCCGATGAAAAATTCATTCGTGGAAAGATTTGGCACAAGCTTTCTTAAAACAATACGGCCATGTGACAGAAATAGCTCCTGATCGGCTTACATTGCAGAATATGGAAAAAAAGTCAAATGAGAGCTTTAGAACATATGCGCAGAGGTGGCGCGAGGTGGCAACCCAAGTACAACCACCGCTAACAGAAAAGGAGACAACAATGTTGTTTGTCAATACCCTCAAAGCTCTTTACCTCAATCATCTATTAGGAAACACCACCAAGAGTTTCTCTGATATGGTCATGTTAGGGGAAATGATTGAAAATGCGATCAAAGTCGGTAAAATTGAAACCGGAGAATGCCCTAAAAGGCCTGCCCCTAGAAGAAGGGATAACGAGGTCAACAATGCAAGCATATACAGACCTAACTACACCAGACCCTTCGTGGCAAGTCAGCCCAAAACTCTAATGGACAATTACCAAAATGCCCCGCGATAGGAGACGGGCACTAGGCCAAATAAAGGAAGAATTCAATATACTCCCCTTCCGATGTCATATGGGGAACTCTACAAGATATTATATGATGCGCATGAGGTAGCTCCTTAACATGTAAGACCATACAAACCCCCATTCCCGGCTTGATACGATGCAAAAGTTCACTACGAATACCATGCAGGGGCAGAAGGGCACTCGATTGAAAATTGCCCTACTTTTAAAAGACGAGTCGAAGGACTCATAGAGCATGGAATTGTAAAGTTAGAAGAGCCAGCAAAGCCCAATATAACTGAGAATCCTCTGCCTAACCACTCAGAGCAAGAGGTGAATGCCTTGCTGGAATAAGGAGCTCGAAAAATTAAGAGAAGTATTGAAGAAATCAAGTCTCCACTTCGGTGGGTATGACAAGAGTTGGTTAAAGAAGGGATAATCGTGACCGATAAAAAGAGTATGATAATCGGGGATGATGATCATTGCGAGTTTCATGTTGTTAAAGGGCATGAGATTCAAAGCTGTTTCGAGTTCAAGGACGTGGTCTAGATGTTGATGGACAATCAAGAGCTAGAATTTAAAAGGAGGGGAAGCTAATGATGTTTGTGCCTCCGAGGACGGAACAGCCCAGGCTTATAAAAGCAATCGCCCCAAGGTGATTATTTGTGGCATGGCAAGAGAACAGACAACTCCCCGTATTATCATACAAAAGCCTGCAAGTGTTTCCTTACAAGGACAACAAGAAGGTCTCATGGAGTTACAATTGTAACGTGACCGTACCAAGAGAAGGGGAACCTAGGAAGGATGTTAATCTTGTTACCTGTAGTGGTAAGAATTATGACCCTATGAATAAAGAAAAAGAGGTAAATAAAGGGAAAGCTAGAATGTGTGAGCCTGAGGAGGAAATAACTAACAAGCCTGAAGCACCCATCAACGAGCCTATATCTGAGAATGAGGCAAAGGAGTTTTTAAAGTTTTTAAGGCATAGTGAATATAGTGTAGTAGAGCAACTACACAAACAGTCTGCTCGGATATCGATCCTGTCATTGCTTTTAAACTCGGAGGCCCATCGAAGTGCACTAATGAAAGTACTGAATGAAACATATGTAGCAAATGACATCTCTGTCAGCAAACTAGATCGATTGGTCAATAACGTGAGTGCTAATAACTTTATTTTCTTCAGCGATGATGAAATACCAATGAGAGGAATAGGGTCCACCAAGGCCCTACACATCACTACCCGTTGTAAAGGGTATACGCTACTTGGAGTACTCATAGACAATGATTCAGCCCTGAATGTGCTATCGCTAGCTACACTGCAAAGATTGCCAATTGATAGCTCTCACATGAAAGAATGTAATAACATAGTGAGAGCATTTGACGGGACAGAAAGGAAGGTAAAGGGGAAGATTGAAATACCTCTTCAAATTGGGCCGAATACATATGAAGTAGATTTTCTAGTGATGGATATTAGGCCCACTTATAACTGTTTGCTGGGAAGACCATGGATCCATTCAGCTGGGGCAATACCTTCTTCTTTGCACCAAAAAGTGAAGCTAATAAATGAAGGGCTGCTGATCACGATTAATGCTGAGGAGGAAATAATTGCGTCTATAACAAGCGATTTACCCTACGTGGGGATAGACGAGGAGACTGTGGAATGCTCGTTTCGCTCATTGGAGTTTGTCAATGCAACCTTCGTTTCAGAAGGGAAAAAGATACCTGTGCCTACAATATCATCAACCACCAGGATGGGCTTACGATTAACAGTCGAAAAGGGGGTTATACCTGAGAAAGGACTAGGAAAATACCTCCAAGGAAGAGTTAATGTGCCAATGATAATAGAAAAGCGGGATCGTTATGGCCTGAGGTACAAGTCAGACGTGAAACAAAAGAGGAAAGAACTTGAGAAAAAGCAAGAAAGAAGGAGGGCCAGACTGTTTGGAAAAGACATCTCGTGGGAACCCAGACTTTCGTCTCAAAAGGGGTGATTAATCGGCAGGAAACGGTGCGAGTGATGATTGGAACCAAAGGGGGCATCATGAAAGGTTTAGACATTAATGTTATATTAGATGAAGGAAATGAAGGGAATCCATCAAGAATTGGTCCATGTGTACCTGGAAGCACCTTGAATAATTGGACCATGGAGGAACTCCCTGTAATTTTTAAGATTTCCTCAGAGTAATGCTCGAAAACACCTATTTCTTTAAGGCTTAAAAGCAATATGGATCATTTTGTAAATGGGCCCATGGTCATTATTCAGTTATTTTAAATGAAATGCACTTTCCAAAGTATATTCTTCTCCATAATTATTCTTTAATTTCTTAATTCGTCTTAATAAATCATTCGTACATATCCAATAAACAAGATAAATTATTCTTTAATACATACATACTCATACTTATACCACATATTTATTCTTTTGTAAATTTATTTTGCTCTTTCGACCTTCGTTTCATCCCTTAACAGATCCTCAAATATCAAAAATAAGAGCAACCCTGACGCTAACTTAGAACCCCACTTCGAGCAAGATACATGTTTGGAAGAGCTTTAGGACCTTGAAGATGATCAAGATTGTGATTTGCCTCCAGATCTGTTAATAATGATGGAACAGGAAGAAAAACAGATCCTACCTCATTCGGACCCAGTGGAAGTTATTAATCTGGGGTACAAAGATGAAAAGAAAGAGGTGAAAATTGGGACAAGCATCTCCGTAGAAACCAGAAGGAATCTTATCGAGTTGCTTCGAGAGTTCCAAGATATCTTCGCATGGTCTTATCAGGATATGCCCGGCTTGAGCACTGACATTGTGGTACATAAACTCCCTATAAAGGAAGAGAGCAGACTCGTGCAGCAAAAACTCTGAAGGATGAGACCGGATGTGTTGTTATTTAAAAAAAACAGAAGAAGTCAAGAAAGAATTTGACGCCGGCTTCCTCCAGGTGGTTAAATACTCTTAATGGGTAGCTAATATAGTCCCTATTCCTAAAAAAGACGGAAAGGTGCGCATGTGTGTGGACTATCGAGATTTAAATAAAGCTAGCCCAAAGGGTAATTTTCCCTTACCCCACATCGACACTCTAGTCGATAACACGGTAGGACATTTCCTGTTTTCCTTTATGGATGGCTTCTTCAGGTATAATCAGATAAGGATGGACCCTGAGGATATGATCAAAACCACTTTTTTCATGCTATAGGGAACATTTTGCTACAAGGTGATGCCCTTCGGACTCAAAAATGCAGGGGTAACTTATCAAAGGGTCATGGTAACCTTGTTCCATGACATGATACATAAAGAGATTGAGGTTTACATCAATGACATGATTTTGAAATCCCAAACAGAGGAAGAACACGTAAGAATCCTGAGAAAGTTATTTGGAAGGCTAAGGAAATATCAAGTAAAGTTAAATCCAGCAAAGTGCATTTTCGGGGCCACATCAAGAAAATTGTTAGGCTTTGTAATCAGCAAAAGAGGAATTGAAATTGACCCGGATAAAGTCAAAGCCATATAAGAGCTACCACCACCCAGCACGCAAAAAGAAGTTCGGAGGTTCTTAGGAAGATTAAATTACATTGCTTGGTTCATTTCACAGTTGACTGAGAAATGTGATCCTATCTTCCGCTTGCTTAGAAAGCGCAACCCGGGTGTATGGGATGATGAATGTCAGGAAACCTTTAATAAAGTCAAAGACTATTTATCCAAAGCTCCTATCTTGGTACCTCCAATTCCTAGTAAGTCATTGATCCTGTACTTGACGGTCTTTGAAAATTCCATGGGATGCGTACTAGGCTAACATGATGAATCCGAAAAAAAGGAAACGGCGATATATTATCTCAGCAAGAAATTCACTGACTGCGAGACGCGATATTCACTCATTGAGAAATTATGTTGTGCACTAGTATGGACTACACGTTGATTAAGACAATACGTGTTATATCATACCACTTGGTTGATTTAGAAATTAGATCCTCTGAAGTATTTGATGGAGTCAACGGCATTGAATGGGAGATTAGCTCGATGGCAAATCTTGCTCTCGAAATTCGACATATTCTATGTCAATCTGAAAGCAATAAAAGGGAGTGCGATAGCAGACTTCCTGGCCAGTAGGGCTTTAGAAGACTATGAGCCGATAGACTTTGATTTCCCAAATGAAGATTTAATGTATATTGCGGCTACTGAAAGGGTAATCATGGAAGAACGACCTTGGAGATTGAATTTTGATGGAGCTTCAAATGCCACAGGTAATCGAATCGGGGCAGTATTGGTATCACCAGAAGGAGATCATTACCCTTTCACCAGCAAACTTGATTTTGATTGTACAAACAATATGGCCGAATACGAAGCATGTATTTTGGAATCCATGAGGCCATAGAGCGGGAAATCAAAATTCTGGAGATTTATGGAGACTCCGCATTGGTAATCTATCAATTAAAAGGAGAATGGGAAACAAGGGATTCTAAGTTAATGGATTACCGCAAATTGGTCTTCGAGTTGATCACATAATTCAATGACGTCACATTCCATTATCTCCCACGGGAAGAAAACCAGATGGCCGATGCTCTTACCACTCTAGCCTCGATGATTAAGGTAAGAAGGACAGAAAATGTAAAGCTCATTCAGATGAGTATCTATGAAACTCCTGCTCATTGTTGTAATATTGAGGTAGAGGAAGAAGAAGGAAAAGATGATCACCCATGGTACTAGAATGTTCTTCAATTTGTGAAAGATCAAAAGTATCTCGAGCAAGCCTCAGAAAATGAAAAGAAGACATTACGAAGACTAGCTAGTGAGTATGTTCTAGACGAGGAAATCTTGTACAAAAGGAGAAAAGATCAAGTGTTGCTAAGATGTGTCGATGCAATTGAAGCTAAGAAGATCTTAGAAGAAGTTCACGAAGGCATTTGTGGGACACACGCTAACGGTTTCACGATGGCTCGACAAATAATGAGATTTGGGTATTACTGGTCTAGTATGGAGGGTGATTGCATCAATTATGTCAATAAGTGCCATAAATGCCAGATCTATGAAGACAATATTCATGTACCTCCATCACACCTTCATGTCATGACCTCTCCCTGGCCTTTTTCTATGTGGGGCATGGACGTCATCTGGCCAATTTCTCCAAAGGCTTCCAATGGCCATAGATTCATCTTTGTGGTGATTGACTACTATACTAAATGGGTAGAGGCTACCTCATATGCAAATGTTACCAAGTCTACGGTTAGCAAGTTCCTGAAAGAAGAAATTATTTACCGATACGGGATGCCTGAAAGGATCATATCCGACAATGCCCTCAATTTGAACAATAGCACGATAGCAGAAGTTTGTGAACAATTCAAAATTAAGCATCATAATTCTTCTCCGTATCGCTCAAAAATGAATGGAGCTGTGGAGGCAGCTAATAAGAATATCAAGAAGATTGTGGCAAAAATGACTGAGACTTATAAGGATTGGCACGAAAAACTACCATTTGGCCTCTTTGCCTACAGAACTTTAGTTAGAACTTCTATTGGGGCAACACCATTCTTGTTGGCATACGGTGTGGAAGCAGTCTTGCCTATTGAAGTTGAAATACCTTCCCTTCGAGTCTTAACAGAACTCCAACTAGACGAGGCTGAATGGATCCAAGCTCGATATGACCAGCTGAATTTAATCGAGGAAAAGAAATTAAAAGCCATCCGCCATGGATAGATGTACCAAAAGAGAATGACGCGAGCTTACGACAAAAAGGTTCGTCCCAGGGAATTCTATGAGGGAGATCTAGTTTTGAAAAATATACTTCTCATACACAAAGATTTCCGTGGGAAATGGATGCCCAATTGGGAAGGACCTTATGTGGTAAAAAAGGCTTTCTCCTGTGAAGCTCTCATCCTAACAGAAATAGACGGCAAGGATCTGTACAACCTCGTTAATTCAGACTTGGTAAAAAAATACTTCGCCTAAAAACAAAAGGGGAATTGAGATGAAAACCCGCAAAAGGCGTCTTGAAAAAAAAAAGGTCAACATGAAAACTCGCAAAGGGCGTCCTGAAACCAAGGAAACTTTGAGTTGAAAACCCGCAAAGGGCAGCTCGGGTTCAAGAACGGGTCGACGAGATGGAGGAGGGTTAAAGCTTGAAACATTAACAAAGCACTCTAGATCTTCTAGACACACATCCGAGCTAGGAATGATTCCCAAGCAAGTTGGCGCAAAGTAGCTCATTTTGCGATATCTAGGGCAACTAATTATTCTTCATTGTATACTTGGAAATTTTCAAATAATGATTGTTTCCTTTGATCCTATTTTTAATAGAATTTTCAAATACGACTTTGTTTCTGCACAATTTTGTCCATGCATTTCGCATCTAAATAACGGGTAATGAACTAATAAATCATACAAAAAGTTATGAGCATTATTCTGAAGTTTTCAGAAATTACAAGAAGTCCAAAAACGAGACCACCAATGGTAAGACAAACTTAAAAACAAGCAGTTCCAAGAACAACCTAGAAAAGATGGAGCAACACATCAAGGACAGAATTTGGACAGGCGACAAACCATGCCGACCAAAATAATAATAAATAAATCAGACATTCATCATACACATTCATGCAAGTTAGGAGCATTTAATTCATTCTAATCATGACTTTCTAATTTAGGCCTACATAGAGGCCCATAGAAGCATATTTCACAGGTCACATCCCCGCCACATGACGAAATGAACCATTAAGATCACCAAGAAAAAGTTGAAAAGGTGCAGGACTCCAATACCTCACCCCGACCACGGGGCAAATTGCAATTATCCATAAACAAATGACGCAGTCATCTTCCTGATGAGATACTGAGAAGAAGACCAAATCAAACTCACGCTCGATGCGAGTAAATCTTCGAACCCCAGCTTCCTGATGAGATACTGAGAAGCAGGTCGAAGTAATAAAATGGTTAGCTTCCTGATGAGATACTGAGAAGTGAACCAAATTCAGCTTCCTGATGAGATACAGAGAAGCGGATTGAAACAAGCGATGCGGTCATCTTCCTGATAAGATACTGAGAAGAAGACCAAATCAAACCCATGCTCAATGCGAGCAAATCTTCAAACCCCAGCTTCCTGATGAGATATCGAGAAGCAGGTCGAAGTAATAAAATGGTTAGCTTCCTGATGAGATACTAAGAAGTGAACCAAATTCGTCTTCTTGATTGGATACAGAGAAGCGGATTGAAACAAGCGATGCGGTCATCTTCTTGATGAGATACTGAGAAGAAGACCAAATCAAACCCACGCTCGATGTGAGCAAATCTTCGAACCCCAGCTTCCTGATGAGATACTGAGAAGCAGGTCGAAATAATAAAATGGTTAACCTCCTGATGAGACACAGAGAAGTATACCAACTCAGGGCTCGATGTGATCAAATCTTTGAATCTCAGCTTCCTGATGAGATATAGAGAAACGGATTGAAACAAGCAAGGCGGTCATCTTCCTAATGAAATACTGAGAAGAAGGCCAAGTCAACGAAACTAGAATCAAAGATTACGGTGACGAATTTCAATCTCCTTGAAAGAAATGGAATAAAATTACAGTAGCAAATTTTGAAGATTACCTTAGGGCATGATGGAGTCGTGATGAATAAGATACAGAGGTACATGCGGCAAAATCAAACGGTCAATAAAATGAAAGGTGGACCAGTTGGAGAAAGAACGTCAAAGAGATGAGACCTGACAAATTGGGCATCCTTTTGGGTCTTTGTTACGTTCCTGTTACACAACAACGAGCAAAGAGGGGCAGCTGTTGAAGCCCAAATTTGTCTGGGCCTATTGGAATTTAAATTTATTATAAATTTAAATTTAAAATGTCTAATTAAAAGTCCAAAACAAGTACAGATGTCCACTTTACAAACCCAAATTGGGCCCAAATGCTAACCTAAGCCCAAATTCTAAAAGACCCAAACCTAAATGGCCCAAATCAGCCCAAAACCATTACACCCAAAAAACCTAATCTGCTAAGTGTCACTTCTACCCCAGCCAACCAGAGACCACCACGTCATCAGCAACTTGCCACCATCTTCAGCATCCACTTGCCTCTACAATAACCGCCACTGTTACAAGCCACTGCCATAGCCGAACCTGCAAAAGGAAAAGAAGACGAGCATTAAATTGTAAAACAACAAAAATCATCATTGAAACACTGGTTATAAAAACCAGTTTCAAATTTGTAGAAAGGACTTTTTTTTTAGGGGAGGAGAAATCAATATACAGTTATTGACTTTTGTTCATATGAATACCACAAATCAATAGCAAGTAGAGATATCGAAATAGACCTAAGGCAACAAACACAAGTTCGAACCGGATCTCAAAACCAGAGTGCGTCGAAACATTCAAGTACAGTTTCAATGTGTTTATTACTATTCATGATTCACACGTCTAAACTCAACAGTCTCTAACACACCCATTAATGCATGTTAAGAGTCTATACTGTCACCATTTATTACTTTTTTTCGTTTTAGAAAGCGTAATAAATATATATATTAAATGCTTTAATAATTTTAATAATAATACCTCTCATAACAGACGGTGGTAATATATGACATTAATATTAATAATAATATTTTTAATAATAATAACTGTTAGTAATTAATAATAAAGAAGAGAGAAATTCGAATGGACGTATCTGGGTCGGAACCGCTCTCGGAGCCGTCACCGTCTCAAAACCCCGAACCTCGCCAACGCTTCGTCATCCGTGTATCTGCAAAAAAAAAAAAACAAAGAATCAAAATGATCAATATTAAAATAAAAAACAGTTTAAAAATGGGGAGTTTTAAAGAAAGGTTTAAAACACACACACAAAAAAACAGGGAGAAAAAGGAACGGTTTTTACCTTCGATGAAGGCGCGTGGCGCGTGGGAGGAAGCGCGACGACAGAGACACGGTCGGACCGACGCCCGTGACCAGGCGCGGTGGCAACGCGCGATGACGCGCGACCGCGGACAGAGTTGCGTGGTGGCTACGCGCGACGGACAACGACCAGACCGACCGGCCGGAGCAGGGCCGGTCGAGGAGGGGGGAGACGATTTTTTTTTAGGGTTTTGTTTTTTTAAATGACTAGGGAAATGATTTTTTTTCTAAAAGGGGTTATTATAGGCCCTCAAAACGGCGTCGTTTTGAGGGCTGAGTTTCAATCCTAAAATGGTGCCGTTTTGAGTTATTACACATGTCCGACCCGAAATCTGACCTAATTCGACTTAAGATCCGCGTGTTTTTATAAAAGGGGTTATTTATGCATTCGATCCTTTCACTTTTTTTCAAATTTTCAATCAAGCCCTTTTTTATACTTTTAATTAATTTTAAATTGGCCCAATGATTTTCATGGTTTTTCAATTTAATCATTTGACTTTTTTAAGGCTCTAGGGATTGCCACGTGTCACTATTCTGGTTTATTTATGCAAACGGTCCCTTTTATTTTTAATTTGTTTTAATGTAACCCTCAAATCGAGTTTTATTTAATTACAAAATTTACCCAGAAATTTTTCACGAATTTCAAACTAGTCCTCTGACTTCAGGACGCTCAAGGGACAGCCACATGTCACATGTTTTTGGTTTTAATACCTTGGAGGTCCCTAAATTGTCCAGAAACTCTATTTTTACCCTCGAACTTCCAAAAATTTCATTTTTGACCCCAAAACTTCCAAAAATTCTATTTTTAGTCCCAAACTTCCAAAAATTCTATTTTTGACCTCGAAACTTCCAAAAAAAATTTTTACCCCAAAACTTCCAAAAATCCCATTTTTAACCTCGAAACTTCCAAAAATTCCATTTTTACCCCCAAACTTCCAAAAATCCCATTTTGACCTCGAAACTTCCAAAAATTCCATTTTTACCCTCAAACTTCCGAAAATCCCATTTTTAACCCTAAAACTCCCAAAAATTCCATTTTTACCCTCGAACTTCCAAAAATCTCATTTTTAACCCCAAAACTCCCAAAAATTCCATTTTTACCCTCGAACTTCCAAATATCCCATTTTTAACCTCAAAACTCCAAAAAATCTATTTTTAAACCTCGAATCTTCCCAAAATTACCATTTTGCCTTCGGGTGTCCGAAAAGTCTCATTTTCAAGTCCAATCACGTCCTTTTTTTATCATCAATATTTGTGTTTATTCTAACAATTATGCACTCGTATTTTGCATTTTTTGGTTTTTTCGTCATTTTATCTTTTTATTTATCTTACTTCGCGTTATTTAATATTCATTATTAACTACTTATTCATATTAAACTCGCATGCTTGTTTTCGAAATTGTTTTTCATAAAAACTTTAAAATCGAGGCAATATTCTTTTATTTCGAGTTTCAAAAATTTGTGCCTTAACTCACCAGGTGCAATTTTTCTTCAAATCGAAATAACCGAATACCCTTAATCGAGGCAATATTTCCTTATCTTCGATTCTGAAATATTGCGCCTTAACTTACTAGGTGCAACCTTTCTTCAAATCGAGATAGTCGAATATCCTTTTCACAAAAAATTAAAAAAAAAGGGTTTTATAAAGGAAAGCTCGTTATTTCTAGATCTTGAAATATCGTGTCCTAACTCACTGGACGTAACTTTCTTCCTCGATCACTTTGAAATAGCGGGATTTCCTAACAAACCCGATTTCTTTTAAACTTAACTCATGCATTCAAGGATCGTATTTTAAACTTTATTCAAGTTTTCAAATGTTACGAATTAAGACCCAAAAATAATCAATACGGTACCAATTTTGGGCATATGAGGGTGCTAATCCTTCCTCATGTGTAACTGACTCCCGAACCTATTTTTCTGGATTTTAAAGACCTACATGTTTTAGAACAATTTTTAAAAAACGTTTTGTGGTGATCCAATCACATCTAATAAAGGATTGGTGACGACTCCCATTATTTTTCGATTTCAAAATAAATTTCGAAACTTCGTTTTAAATCGGTTTCGACAATAATCTCAAAGAGACATTGCCAGTCTACTTTACCCAAGCACATATCTTGTTGATTCTGCAAGTTTGACACAAGCCACTCCTGCAAGTTTCCAAAATAAAATCTATCATGTTGTTTTGCTGGAATTAATTGATCCCAAATATCCCTCGCTCTAAGACCATCCCTAAAAATCAATTTAATATTTTTCAACATTAAATGATAAGTTCCTATTTACTATTTATTTTATTTAATTTTTTTAAAAAAATTAATAACATTATCAAATACATTTAAGAAAAATAAATGTTAAAAAATATCATTGCATTGAAAATAAAATTTTTCAATAATTTATTAAACTAAAATACAATATTTTCTAAAGCTAGGGGATCTAGGTTGAACTAAATAGGGCTTAGTTTGGAGTGAGTTCAGAATAGGCTACACCCATGGCTGAGCCCAGTTTGGTCCCAGTTTGGGCTTAGCCCATATAACCTACTTGCTTGGACTTTATTTTCATCAAAGTTTTACCATTACAACTTGGGTACTCAACATCCATTGCTTTAGTCTCTAATTGGATTTTATTTAATATATTTATAGGTATAAACTAAATTAGAATTGAAATTTCTTAACTAATTTGAATATGATAAATATATTTATGTTTTTTTATACAATACTTACTTTTATCTATAATTTCTTTCGAACTCTTATAATTAGAGAAAAATATGTTTAAACATGCTCGAACTCATATTTTTTTTATTGTTACAATAACAATAGTATTAACCGAAATAAATCGGTAAAATTATATTTTTAAATTTTTTAATTAATCTCATTATTGGTTATTGTCATATTTGCTCTCTTTAGTACAAGGTCTAGAATTAACCCATAGCCCTTCTTCAACTCTTAAATAGGAGGATAATGTGTTGTAGCGCACTTGAACTCACCTCCTAGACCTGATCATGGGGCGGTCCTCTCAAAAAATAGGAGGGTTTGGACAAAAATATAAACCCAAAAAATGGGCTTAGACAAAAAATGAGGCTCGTTTTCTAAACGGGTCAAGCCTCAGGTAAGATTTTTTTTTTTGTCTAGACTCCGCCTAACCTAAATAAATTAACCATTTTTAATAAAAAAATATATTGCTATCTCTAGCGTGTTTTTTTGCTATACTGGTTGTTGTTTTTGTTGTTTTTACTGTTTTGATGCTATTTTTATTGAAATTTTTATTGTTTTTACTGCTATTTGTTGTTATTTTACTGTTATTTTTGCTACTGTTTTACTTGTTGTTTTTGTTGTTTGGATGTTATTTTTTTATACGTTTTTACTACTGTTTCAATGTCTTTTTTAATATTATTTGAATATTGTAAAACTTATGTTTTATTGTTATTTTTCTACTATTTTATTTGAAACTATTTTAATATAAAAAATTTTTAATGTATTTTAAATTTGTTTATTTTTTAATGTTTGTTTTAATATTTTTAAATGTATTTGATATATTATATATTTTTTAAATTTGTTATATATAATAAAATAATCTAAAGCAATTAATATGGGCTAGGTCAAGCTCGAGTTTGGCTTCTATAATTTGGGTCGGGTTGGACAAAATTTTAGACTTATTTTTCGGGCCAAACCCATGTCTAGCAATTGGGCCTAAAATTTTATTGAAGTTCGATCCAATCCAAGATTAACTCTACGTCCCCCTACTCTAACAACAATATTGATGCCAATCGAATTAAAACTCAATCAATATATTTTTAAATGTTGAATTAAAAAATGATAGAAAAATGTATATAACATTATAACTTGGGCTGGTTTGATCCGGTTGATGTCTAGGGCCTGACCCATCACTTTGACAAGAATTCAACTATCCTCAAAACTAAACCACCAAATACCACAATACAAAATTTCGATATAAATATACACTAATATTACAAATTAATCGGTCACTAATTCAATTATAGAAATAATAATAAAATTTTAATTATATATAAATTCGTAAAAATGTTTACTCTTTTATCATTTTAATTAAATTTTATAAAGAAATTTATTTAAAATATTAACTATATTTTTAACCTTTAAAATATCGTTTGTCAATTTAGCTCTTATTTTTTTTAATTAAATTTGATACCCAATTTTTAAAAAAGAGTCAAATCATTTTTTTAACAAATGTTTGCATGGCAACCGCAACCTATGTGGTAGTCTACGAGTATTCATGCTAACATAACACTGTTTGTTTTATATGTCAAGCCAACAAATAATTTCAAAATTATAAAAATATTCAAAAATAAAATAAAAGGTCCACAAAAATTCAAAAAAAAAAATGAAGTACACATGGAGTGTCGTGCGAACTACTTTGTTTAAAAATTTAACGTTTAAGTCGATAAAAAAACAACACTTCGAATCATTTTGAAAGATTGATGGTCAAATACAACTAGTTTTAAAATTTTTAAAATATATACACAAAGAGAGGCAATTATCAATGGGCCATTTAATGAAACAAATTTCAGCCTAAATTAGGAAAATAAGAGTCTTGTCCGTGATTGATAAAACATGGGTTTGTTTACCAAATTTCACTTCTAATCTTTTAAGATGAGATATGCTTTTATTATTATAATCTTAACAAAACGTCTCTCCACTTCTATTGGGGAATCATCATTGTAATAATTGGTGAACATAACAAAGTGTGAAGAACCCTCAATCATTTTTTTTTTTTTTTGACTGAACTCACTGATTTTGAGCCATTAATGATGAGGTTTTTGGACTTTGGATGTTGATATGGCAAAATGCAGTAATTTTATTTAGAAAATTGAGTTTAAATGGGTTGACAGATAGGCCCCCACATGAGTGATCTTTGCCAACTTGAGAGGAAAGAAAATTCCATTAATCCTTTTTCATATTGGCCAAAAAGAAAACAAAATGATATAACCAGGGACCTGAATGGGGGAAACGTTGATGGGGTTCAACTGAAGCTATATCAGACAATATAACTAGCAGTAGTCAACATTGGTAGACCATAATGCATCACCTGGTTTTTTTAAAACACTGTTAAAAGTCTTTCAAAGAGGACCCCCTCAAAGATTCTATACACAATCCTGCATTGAATTGTTTGTTTGAGATGGCAAAATATATGTGATGTTCATCATGCAGCACAGTGTGAAACATTGCAGGTCTTGTATGCATGCATGCATGCATGTATGTATGATGAAAGGCAAGGCCACCATATATGAAAATGTTTGACAGTGATGCATCATCATCATTCATCACTGCCAAATCTGAATCAAATATATGACCCCACCCCCACTGTTTTTCCATGGGAGGTTGATTTTTCTTTTTCATTTCGGATTCAGACTCAGAGAACTGAAAAACCCTCCTCCATTATAGTGTCCTTTGCCAGGCCTTTGATTGATTGCTTTTTTCATCTTTTTTTTTCTTCAAGGGCTGAACTTAACCATGTTTCTTACATTGGGACCTAAATTTTTATTCGAGTCAAGTTAGACCTTGAATTTAGTAATTATTTCTATATTGAGACTTGAACTAGGTCAGTGTTCTCACATTAGAGATTGAACTTTTCTTTGTTCAAATTAATCTTTGAACTTGACAATTATTTTTATATTGGATCTTAAATTTTAGGGTTTTCAAGAATTAACTTGAACAAAAAAAAATAAAACCCCATTATAAGAATAATTATCAAATTCAATATCTAACTAGAATCAAATAAAAATTCAAATCCAAATATAAAAAAAAATTATCAAATTCAAACCCGATAATATTTTAAACTTTTTTTCACCCTACAATCTCAATATTTACTTGGCTTTTACTTATTTTTTTCAACTTTGTGACAGATACAAGTACAGAAAATGGACCTTTTAGTGAAATCTATAATCATTCAGATGGTAGAAGGTTAGACATGCTTTATTTTGCATTTTTCAAGAAATATGGAGATGGTGACTTTTGAAAAACAAAACCAAAAAGAAAAAAACACTCAAGGAATTCAAGTAGGGTACCCTACATTTACTGGTGCATGCACTCAAAAACTCCCTCATACTTGCACCTTAGACTTCAACTTTACATCAAATATGTTTTTTGCTTTAACAATGATTTCTTTCCATCAATATGTTTGTCCTTTTTTAGCTTTAAATCACTGTTTAAGATCCTAAGTTGTGAGTTATTTTCAGTCTGAATTTGGTTTTAATCTCTAAATTTGACAATTATTTTTATTTTGTGGGTTTGGGCATTTTTTTGTCTAAGTTAATCCTTAAATTTAGTAATTGTGCACACATAGAGGCCAGTAAAAGTATCATGGAAGCTCCTATACTAGAAGTCAGATTACATTTAGCCTCCTCTACTAAAAAAATGGACAAATTAGTCGTTGGATCAAAGAGCAAATCAATCGTTCCGTTAAAAACCCCCCTTCCATTTCTACTAATAAAGACCGGTCTCTATATGTTAGGTGATGTACATGTGGCTCATTATGTGTTAACTATCTGGTTATTCCGTCAGCTACTCCAGTTTTTAATGGTACAATTGGATGAAACTTTAATAGAAAGGATTAATTTTCTCTTTGATCTAAAGTATAGGGATTAATTTGTCTATTTTTTAGTAGAGAGGACAAAATGCAATCTGCTTCCTAATATAGGGGCTTCCTTGGTAGTTTTACCCATTGAGGTCCAAACTTTAGATTTTCAGAGAAATCATCAAAGGCTAACTTGGAAAAAAAAAAATTCAGGTCCCAAATCTAAGAACAATTGTCAAGTTAAGGAATTAAAGTGAAATTACCGAATTTAAAAACTAACTTAAATAAAAGTTCACACCCCAATAGAAAAACAATTATCAAATTTAAGTCCCGATTAAAAGAATGCATATTAGATACATATTATTAGGTAACATGGTTGGATAAAAAGAGAGGCCCTCATCTAGAGCAGAACAGTAGCAGCAGGCACATGCAAATAAGAAAAAAGTGGTGTCTAGAGTTTGCACTTTATAGTATTATATAATGACCAATTACAAGAAAAAAAAGGGGACTTATGTTATGCACCATAGATATCAATAATTTAACATTGGAAATGGGGCAGTAGTACCCAAAGATACAGTTTCCACTTTAACAATATCTACAACTATCATCATTCAAAAAAGGAAAACATGAAAAACATAAAAGGTTAAAGGGTCCCAAACATAATTATACCACCCAACAAGCCCATCTTGATTCAATTAAAAAATAAATAAAAACTTTCATATGTGATGGTGTTGCAGTTGCAAGAGCCTAGAATAAGCTCCTTCCGGTCGGCTGATCAATTCGGAATGGCTGCCTTGTTCTACGACTCGCCCGTCTTGTACTACTCCAATACTGTCGACGTTTCTTATTGTCGAGAGACGGTGAGCCACAAGTACCGTCGTGCGACCCCTCATGAGCCTTCCGAGTGCTTCTTGTAGCACGCATTCTGATTCTGCGTCGAGTGCGCTGGTGGCTTCGTCGAGTAGTAATATTGTTGGGTCCTTAAGTACAGCCCTTGCAATGGCGATTCTTTGTTTTTGTCCTCCGGAGAGTTGAACGCCTCTCTCACCAACGGGTGTTTTGTAACCATCAGGCAACGCACTAACGAAACCGTGCACGTTTGCTGCTCGAGCTGCTTCGATTACTTCAGCTTCGGTTGCTCCTCCTTTTCCATAAGCGATATTATCGAAAATGCTGGCAGCAAAGAGGGCTGGTTCTTGTTGTACCAATCCGATTTTAAGCCTAAGAGACTTCAAGTTCAATCTTCGGATATCTTTTCCATCGATCATAACCTTTCCGGCTGTTGGATCGTAGAATCGTTCAATCAATGCAATGACTGAACTCTTGCCGGAGCCACTAGCTCCGACAAGTGCTTGGCTTTGGCCAGCACGGATTCGAAGGTTAAGGTCTTTAAACACACTAACATCAGGTCGCGAAGGATACGCAAAATCAACATGACGGAGTTCGATTTCTCCACGAATTGTTTCAACCGGTTCTGCCTCTGGATCATCTGGGTCAATCCTAGTTGAACGATCTAGAATCGAGAACACTGAACCAACAGCTTCACCACCCCTAACGATCTCGGGAGCGAGACTAATAGTTTCCGCCACGGAATTCGCAGTAACCACCAATACCACGAAAACCTTAATCACCTTAGAGAACGTCGAAACACCTTCACTAACAAGGTGAGCTCCATACCAGAGTATGAGAGCTTCCGAAGCATAAAGTGCAAGCTGAGACAAGCCAAAAAGGAGACCCGAAGTTTGGCTGCGACGAAGACTTCGCTTCTGCGGAACTCGGAGTTCGTAGCAAAACAGTGAAAGGATCTTGTTCTGTGCATTGAATGCTGCAACCGTTCGAATATTGCTTACACCTTCACCCGCAATCATGCTCGTCTTTGCATGCGCCTTCGCCGTGTCACCAGCAAACCCTTTGAGCGAAAGTTGCTGCAGGGCAAAATAAAACAGAATCAACTGTACTGTACAAATATCTACGTTACTCGGTCTTGAACATGCATACGGCATGAGCATACATAATTTTCACTTTTCGAATTTTACGGCGTCGGAAAAGGTTTGTTAAGGTGAAAAATGTCAGTAAATATGCAAAATTCTACACATATTATTTACATGAGAAAATTCTCACTAGTTGGCACTGCAATAAAACACTGTTCTACTGTCAAAAAACCACTGACACACTGTATAAAAAAAACATATAAAAAAACATAAAAAGATGATGAATTATATAAATGATCACGGGGCAAGAATCTCTTGAAACTATGGTGGTATCTGCTATACAACAAAAGCTCAGGTTCCAAGGAAAAAAACCCAGAAGCCATTAAACAAAAACTGATTTACACTGTAATATTGCAGTGTCGGTGCATTATTTATATACATCTATATAAAAATGTGAGAGAAACTACACAAGGTTTGAAATTTTGACTTAAGGGAATACAACCAAGGGAAAAATATATATAATAGTTTATAACCTCGAGAAAATGAGCTACTGCTATAGCTAGAACACTTTCTCAGAAGTATGGAATCTTGATTATTTTATTCACCACTGATTATATTCATTGGGGTAATGTTAATATTATATTATGTATATATACATAAAAGTAGATGCATCAAACTTGGAGGAAGCATGTGCAGTGAAATGGAGATGAGCCATGTTGGATTTTTTATAATAACCCATATGACCTTCTAATGGACGTATATAGGTAAAAAATGGTGGAATGGATATCAATGTGTGAGATTATTTTTACCTGAGCAAAGTTTGCGAGGACTAGAAGAGGGAAGGTACCGAGGATGAGAAGAGAGACCCTCCATTCGACTATGAACGCGACGATGAATGAAGTGAGAAGTGAAGTCATGTTTTGTAGTATCACCGAGATCCTTTCGGCTATCGCGGATTTTACATCGGCTGCATCGGTTGCCAATTTGGCTGCAAGAAGGCTTGAATTGTGCTCTTCCTCGTCAAACCATCCGACTTCGTTCCTTAGAATGGCTGAGTTGAGAAGAAAAACACCATAAAATTAATAAAAAGATAGGCAATGGAAAGAGGACTTGTAGTTGAAAATATATATACCTCCAAGCATCATTCGCCTCACTCGTGTTGTGAGGTTTTCTCCCATAATACTGAAGAAATAATGTTGAATCAAATACGCAACGACAGCATATAGACCAGCTCCGATGTAGATGAAAACATATTCTTTTGTCTTTCTTTCCATAGAGGTAGGATTTGTATAGTAAAAGACTTCGATCATATTGCTCATCACAATGGCAAAAGTTGGTCCTATAAAACCGGAAAGCACGGAACCAACGGCTCCCATGATTGAATAGGGCCATTCCGGAGCATTTAGCTTGAGAAGCCGGCAGAAATAGCCATCCGGTGCTGGGTTTTTACGTTCCGTTTCAGCATTTGATATCATCTCTATCCGGCCATCAGCACCGGTACTGTAAGAATAGCTCAAGTTTCGCAAACTGCCAGACCGGAGGCTTAAGGACTTAGTTGACAGTGAATGGCTTAGACGTGTTGAACGTGATCGGTGAGTTGATGGATTAGCAAAGTCTCTATTTCCCACCATTTCTTGGAATCTGATTAACGAAGCATACGCCCCTGCCTTTGCAATCAACTCTTCATGTGTTCCAGTCTCAACAACTTGCCCTTGTTGTATGACAGCTATCGAATCAACATTCCTTATGGTAGAGAGTCGATGAGCAACAACTACAGTTGTTCTCCCGACCATGAGCCGATCAAGAGCTTCCTGAACAATACTCTCGGAGCCTGCATCGAGTGCACTTGTTGCTTCATCAAGAAGCAAGATCTTTGGATTCTTCAACATGGCTCTAGCAATCGCAATTCTTTGTTTTTGGCCACCAGAGAGTTGGACTCCTCGCTCTCCCACCTGAATTTCGAGACAAATTAATACGGAAATACAAATTCAAATTTCGACTAGATTATTAAACTTGAGGAGACCAACCTGAGTGTTATATCCATTAGGGAGTAGGGTAATAAAGCTGTGAGCATTTGCAGCACAAGCAGCAGCTTCCACTTCATCCATTGTTGCCTCGGGCTTTCCGTATAGTATGTTCTCAAGGATGGTAGTCGCAAAGAGAGCAGGTTCTTGATTTACCAGTCCAATCTGATCACGTAACCATTTAAGTTGCAGTGTCTTTATGTCAACATTATCCAACAAAACCTGCCCTGTTTAGCCAAAACAAAAAACATAAACATGAGCTCTAAAATCCGAGGAGCAAACATTTTCATTTTTCAAACATGACAAAAGTCTCTTGATTACCCTGGTTAGGATCGTAGAACCTCTCTATCAGAGAGACGACAGTACTCTTCCCAGAACCGCTACCACCAACAACTGCAACAGTCTTTCCTGCTGGAAAGAAAATCGAGAAATTGCTAAAGATGATAACATCTGGTCTCGATGGGTAGCTGAAAGTCACATCCTTGAATTCTATATTGCCATTAACTTCCTCCAGTACTTTCCCATCCGTATGGTCTTGAATTATGGAGGGTTTTTGCTTGATAATCTCCATCAGTTTGTAACCAGCTGCCTTTCCTTTACTAAATGCCCCGAGATTTGAAAATGACTGACCCAAACTCCTGCAATAGTAATTTTTTTCGAACAATATAATCCCCGGTAAAGCTTAATCTTTAATGGCATCTAACAATAAGATAACATGAGCTTAAGATCTTACATGCCACCAACAATGGCTGAGAAAATAGCCGTAAACGCCTTGCCGCCATCACTCTGTCCATTCCGGATGAAAACACCAGCGTACCAGAAAACAAGCGCCCAAGACATACAAGCAATGCCATACGTGCACCCAAGCCCTAAACCCTTAGCCATTCCAGCCTTGTATCCGAGTTTAAGCGTGTTCTGTATTGCATCTGAATAAGAATTAAGGGCCTTAATCTCGCCAACATACGAGTACACGGTACGAACTTGTGCGATGACCTGTTGATATGATTAATTACTTAGACAAAAGCCTTACATTGTAGTATGAGACAATCGCAACATGTAGACAAGTAGTTCATAATCCAGAATACAATCAAAACATGCTCACCTGCTCGGCAATTATGCCGGCATTCGCATAGGATTCCCGGCTCTTCGAAGTGAGGCCGGTCAACGTGTACGCGTATAAGCCTCCGGCAAAGGCAATTCCAGGGATCACTGCCACACTCAGTAAGGCTAACCTCCATGCTGACACAAAACCAACCACTAAACCAGCCAAGAATGTTGACAGATAATGTATAAAGTTCCCTACCTAAAATTTCAGACAAAACAAACCATTAATGAACTCTGTGATCTATCCTTAAAATTCTCAAAGAAAAACCTTATTTCATCCAAACTGTCCCCAATAAACCCCGATTAGCAAATGAAACAATTAAAGAGAAAACCAGAAGCTACCTTCTCACTGATGGCATCTTGAACAAGTAGAGTATCAGTGGAAACACTAAAAACAATATCCCCAGTTCTTGCATCAGTGTCAAAGAACCCAACATCTTGTTTCAAAACAGCTTCCAAATACTTCTTTCTAAATGTGCTTACTTGTCTTTCCCCAGTGTACATCCAACATCCAATCTCTGTAAAATCGAAAAAAAACTTACTTGTTACAGTGAAAGAGATAGGACTATAGATGAAGATAATGTTGAATATTAAAATATAATTGAAAGTGAGGGTTTCTGTTAAAAGGGTGCTAAGATTGACAAGTGAAGAGAAACAAAAGGACAAAGAGACAGTCTTTTAAGACCATGTGGGCACGCACCCATCGGTTCGTTTTGGTTTAAACTGGGCTACTACACTGCACAAGTCACTTGTGAACCATGATGCAACCATTCCTTTCAAAGATTTGCATACATTTAAAACAAAAAGGGAAGGAAAAAAAATTATATACCGGCGTATGATGATAGGCAGACAATAAGACCAAGATACACAAAATAGAGTGCATACTGCATTGAACAAGGAGAAAAAAAGAAAGTTAATAGATCTTAGATCTAAAAAAAGTTGGTAAAATTGGTTTTAAAAAAAAAAGAGTGAACCTTGGCAACTTCATGAGTCATTTTGGGCAAATCAGATTGGTTTTTGCCAAAGCCATTAACCATTTCACCAAATAATAAGAAGAAAACAGGCATTGAAGAACCATGGATGATTGCTCCTATGCTACCAGTGATCATCAACAAATAATCATATTTGTCAGCAAAAGTGAAAAGTTGGTAAAATGGCAAGCTTTGTTCTTTCTTCTTTTCTGCTTCAGGGACTGCTTTTGTTTCAGTTGGTTCAGCCATTTTCTTTGTAAACTCAAAATACCAAAGCTAAAGAAGAAGAAAGGATGAATTGAGTTGAGCTGAGCTGAGTTAAGTTTGATTCAAAAGCAGCAGCTGAGTTGAAGAATAGCCACTGAAAGAAAGAAAGAAAGAAAAAAGATTTCTTAAGGGTGAAAGAAGAAATGAGAGATCTAAAGAGTAAAGACCCTTTTCTATTTCCTCATCTTTCTTCCCTTTTTCAAGGTCTCGGAAACCTGACAATGTCGTTTTTGAGTTGATAAGTTCGAGAACTAAGGTGAAGAGAAGGGGAAAACAAGAGGAAAAGTAAAGGGCAAAGCAGCATAAAAAGAGTGCTTGAATGAGTGTATATATAAAGAGAGAAACTGTAAAGCTATATGGTGAGAGAGAAGGGTAGAGAATGCATGTGTTAGACTATTGGTCAAACCAGTTGCATTTTTTAAATCAATATTTTGTTTTAAGTTCATCAAATTAGTTTTAAGTTTTATCCTTGAAAAAATCAGTAAATTAATTTCTACACGTTAAATTAATGAGTAAATTGATCATTTTGTTAAAAATTTTATTTATTTTTACTGTTAAAAATTGATCTCTTTATGTTAGCGTGATATACATGTGACGCATCATGTGTAATTATCTAATTATTCCGTTAATTACGTCAATTTTTAACAATAAAAATAAAATTTTTAACAGAAATTATCAATTTATTCTTTAATCATTTTGTTTAGATGCAATCTAACATCTAATACAAAAGTACTCAAGGGATTTTATTTCAATATTAATATTTCAAATTCATATTTAATCTAAATGTAACCATTTATTTGTACTTCCGAACAAATAGTTGGAAGAAATGATAGTAGACTTCTTCTTAAATATTTACCGAGGACCATCTAGATTGAACAAGATTAAACTCTGATCGTAAAACGGATAAAAACACTTATAATTGTTTCACACTTAATGTAGTTGTCAATTTAAATGTTAGATGCAAATTTATATATGAAATGAAATGTATTTAATCCATTGTAAACTTGAATTTGATATATTAATTAAAAACATAAATTGATATTTCATTTTTTTAATATATAAGATTCAAGTTGTTTATGTTCAACATATATTTGAGTTAGTATTTACGTAAATTTTGAATTGATACAAGAATACTTATAATTTCATCATAATTTTAATATATCCTCTACACATATTTATATTGATATTTATTGTTGAAATGATTAAATTGAAAAAATAACTAATATGATATTAATAGTTTAAACCCTCTATAGGAATAATTTAAATTCCCATTGGATTTTACTATTTGAAAAGAAATAATCGACAAATTATGTTGCGGAAATTAAATCAAAATAATAATTGGGGATTCAAAATCTGGTCAACAATTAATGTAACAAAAGATGCCATTTTGCAAAAAAATAATAATAATAATAACTTTAAACAGAGAAATAGGACGATTCTAAAAAAATTAATTTTTAGACATTAATAAAATCAAATCATGTGATCAGTTTTTAAAGAGATAAAAATATATAATCGTCATTTAATTATTTAATTTTGTCTTTTATATTATTAATGAACTGTAATTTTTTAAATTAGTGTGATAATAACTTTAATCTTCAGTATTTATAAATTATGTCAATTTAATATTGATTTTTAAAAATAATTAACTCTTAACATTTATATATGTTTATCTTCTTTTTTTTGCAATTTTATTTTTTTGTGATATTGATGGTTAATTTTAAATTAAAGAGAAAATATGAAAGTTTTCATTTTTTGTATATTTCAATCAAATTTAGTTGATAATTTTGTTTTTTAATATTTTAGGGGAAATGGTCAAAAGAAAAAGTAAAGTTGCAAAAAAAAATCAAATTACACCATGTTTAACTGTTGAGAGTTAGATCTTTTAGAATTAAGTCTAAATTGACATAATATATAAATATTAAGAGTTAAAGTTTTTATTATATCAATTTAAAAGTTATTACCGTTAAACGGTTGCTGACAAAAAAATAAAATTAAATAGCTTAATAATCATTTTGTAAAATTTTATAGTTTGATGATCAAAAAATAAATTTACTAATAATTAAGTAACCATTTTATAATTTGTTATTATTTATTTATTAATATCTTTTTTACAATAATGAATATAATTTACCATTAAAAATAATATTATGTTAATATATTAAAAACTAAGCAAAACTTGAAATCTAAGACAAATTTTACACTTTTTAACAACTTTCTTACAAAGTTGTAAGAATTTTATTGGTCCTTTGCTTTTCTTTAAAAAAACACATACACATACACATACACATACACATACACATACACATACATTATGTAATCTATAATCATCACTATTATTTCTCTTTTTGCTTTTTTCTTTTTTCTTTTTTTTCTGGTTATCTGTGTAAAGCTTTTTGCCTTGTGATTTCTGAATTTAAATGAAAAAAGAAGACTTTGTGAGTAAAATTTGCAGAGAAGCTCTTTCATTCACTGACATTTTGCATGTGTCAATGGCAGCCTCTTTCATTTTTTTTTTTTTTTTTTTTTTTTTGGTTCTGAGGATTTTCAGACATATATTATTTTGTTGTTTTATAAAACAGTACATCTTGTCCTATGGTATTTTGTTTGTTTGCTACTTGGGGTATTTATTTCAATGTGTTACCAACTAGATTTTGTGACCCCAAGTCTTAGATTTTAGCATTAAGCCTCATCTCTTTATTTTTAGTCATTTAAGATTTTTCGAATTATATTTTTATCGATAATTATATGTTTTTAATAGTGTTAAAATTCGGAAAATTATGTCATGCATGTGACTATATGTACCTAATGACTTAAATTCAAAAGTTTAGGTTTTTCTTTTCAAAAAAAAAATAACCCTTCTCAAAAATGTTTCAAGTAAAAAATTAAACTTTAAACTGTTAGAATAAAAAAAATCACATAATATCGATTTTAACATCTAAATTACATAATTAAAAATATATATAAGAAGAAGGAAATTCAAAGGGAAAACAGTAGTTTTTCTGAAAGTCCAACGGTTCACAATCAATTCAGCCATCATTAATTCTGAGCAATACATTGAAGATTATTTGTATATAAAATTGGATGTTCATAATAAATTGCTAGGTCCATTCTTGTATCAATAATGTTTCTGTTTTCCTACTCTTTTCTTTTGGCTTTGCCCATTTTCTTTATTCATCCTATTTTCTAAAATTATTCCAATTTCAATCTTTTTTTTTTCCAGGAAAGAAAATTACTATTTTTACATTATTATATGTAAAAGGGATTTTAATCGATCAAATTGATTGGATCAAGAATCAATTGAGATATCGGTTTAAAATAAAGGGTCAAATTAGTTAACCGATAGGCCTGATCAAAATTGGTTGTTTGATCAATTTGATCATTGGTTCGATTATGAAAAACCTTGGATGGTGATGCTCAATTATCTTAATTAGGGGAGAGTAAATTTCTATTAAAAAAAAAAACTAACTAAATTGGTGGGTTGGGCGATTTTTAATTTCTGGGTTTAATTTTATTGGTTATTTCAATTGATCATCGGTTTTTGAATTTTCAAATCGATCCAATTGAAAAAAACGATTTAATTTAATTTTTTCAATTGTTCAATCCCAATAACCTAGTCCAATAACTAAAGTCGTATAACCAACTGATTTAAAGTAAGTTTAGGATGGGTTTGAATGGGCGGTTAGTGTAAAAAAAAAAGATGATGGTAAGATTATATATTATAACGTGAGACAAAAAATAAACTAATCCATCCAAACTCACCTTTATTTATATTGATTCTTAAGCTTTAATTAAGTTAAATCGATTTTTATAGATTATGATTCATTAAAATGATAAAATTATAGTTTAATCCCTTCAAAAATGATAAAATTGATAATTAATTGGGAATAATTAATTGAAAATCCTAATTATTCCAACAGTTACTTACTCATTCTGTTGTCTGCTACACCATTTTCATGTGTGAAAAAGTTTTATGTTCCCAATAATGATTACTTTTATTTATTTTCTTTTTGGTTAAAGAACATAGCCTGGGAAATGCAATATTCTTATGACCATTTTATGAGAACCAACAAAGGTTTTTTTTTTCTCTGAAAAAGAAATTAATGTGATAATTAATAATGAAAATACATTTATTTTATATAAATAAATAAATAAAACATGTGTGATGATAATGACTAGCAATGCAACAACAATTTTTCTATGTAGATGATTGAGAAGAAATCAAATTGGCAACACACTAGGCCATAATTTAGTCTTCAAAGTGGGTTTCCCAGTCAAACTTACATTGTTTTCAACAAAATTAAATTTGGATTTAATTCAATTCAGATAAAAAGTAGAATTTTAGCCAAAGGTTTTCACTATTGTACTAATGGATATATGATTTTTATTCTAGGAATTACACTCATTAATATATATTTAATGATATCGATAGAGTTCTAGTTCGATTTACATGAATATTGTTATTAATGCAAGAGGATTTGAGTTTTAGTACGTTAAAACGCATTATCTTTTTATCAATGAATTGAAGAGGTGCTATAAGTAATTTTAAACATAAAAAAATCAGATATTATCAAAATTTATAATAATATTATTCAATATATATATTTATAGTTTGATTTCTAATTTTTTTAATATGCATGTAAATATATCATAGAAGAGAGGAGTAGGTAGGAGACTTGTTTCCTTTCAAAATGGAAAATTTGTTATTTAGTCTCAAATATAGTGAAAGTATAAGTTAATATTTTTTAAAACTAATTTTTTTTGGTTTAGTTCATTTAAAAAATATTAGGTGAGATGATAAATATTTTTTCTACTTTAATTAATGGTTAAAGATTCGACATCACCTCAGATATGAAATAACTTTAAAACTCGTGGCTAGTATTTGCTCCTTAATGGGTTTATCGAACACGAAAGATTAGTTATTGAATTTACTTCAATGAATACCTTAAGCAAAAAAAAAAAAAAATTGTAAAAGGAATTTAAGGATAGGGGAGATGAATCCATTTAAGAATGAAAGCAAAATTATAAGTAGAGTAGGAAAAGTTGGCATTGTGAGAGGAAAGTAGGTAAGGTGGCTAAATCAAATAAGCAAGTATATTATGAAAAGATAATTAATGGCTAAATCGGATCAAAGGACAAGAGGATAGATTGATTGAAAAGATAAATGCTTAGAGTAATTCTAGAGTATAAAAAGGATCGATCCCTTTTCCATAGTTTTCCAGGGTATTTATAAGAAAAGTCTCATTGTTTACGCATAATGAATAATCATAAGCACATATTATGAGATTCTATCAACATGAGATAATTAATTCTAAACAAACTCATTATTTTAAAAATGCGCTCACATTAAAATAACGTTCTCCTATGAACACGAGTGGTATGTTTTGTTTGAAGTGGGTCAGATGATTGTGCTTAGAGGATCAATACAGAGTCAATGATGCCTTTTAGGCTTGACACATGTTTTCTAATGAAGAGTTATAACATATATATGTATATTCAATTTTTTTAATTGATATTTTTATTAAAAATATTTACGCATTTGGAAAATCATTCAGTAATTAAATTTGATGTACTTATTTATAATTACATATTTGTATCATATTTGGGCAATCTACATAATAAGTGGATCTTATTTATAATTACATATTTGTATCAAATTTGGAACAACCCAATTATACTACAATTCTTAGAGGGAGGGTGATAATATATTTTTTTATTTTTTATAATTACAATATATGTATTATAGATAGGGGTGAAGACAAAAAAAAATTTTAGGGGAGCTGAAATTAAATTATAATTTTTACGATAGTAATAATACAATTTCATCATTTAAATAGTTTACATTTTTATAATTTTTAAAAAATTAAATAATTTTTTTTTCTTTTTAAGGAAGGCCGAAATGTATTTTACTTTTACTAATTTAAAATTTTAAAATGAAACTTTTTTTTATTTCAAGGGGTCGGGACTCCTGTCAGGCTCTGATTACCCCCATACTATAGATATTGCTAGCTTGGTTTGTTGGGTTAGAAGAGAGCAGAACCCGGCTTGGGTGTTTCAAGCCCATTGTTAAAGTCAAGCCCCAAACCAGGTGGATTGAAGAAAGGGGTGAAACATGGACAACCTTGTATGAACAAAGACAGGCAATCCCATGGTAGTGTTTTATTATAAACTCACATGCTTGTCTTCCATAACCAGACTGTAATTTAAGAAGCCATTAACACCTGTCTTAATCATAATCCCTTTACTTCTTTTGTGGGTAATATCTGTTTCAAAGTTGTATAATTTATATTTGTTTTGCTGATAATAAATAATTCAGAAAAGAAAGAGTGAACAGTCTAAAGGTTTAAGTTTCCCTTTATATTATTGATTTCTTAAAGCTTTCGGCTTCAAAAGTTCTTTTTCGAATATTTGTAGGGTTTGGCTTAACCCCACTTTAATCTCAACATTTACTATATCTTTTATAATAAAAAAATTATTCACACTTTAAGAAATATCAATTTTTGCCAACAAGCTCTTGACCTAATGACAAGAACATTATATTGTAGGCATGAAAGTTTAGGTTCGATCTTAAGCAATCTCATTCCCTTTTACCAATTATAAAAAAAAATGTATATTAATTTTTCTAGTTTTTAAAATTCTTTTTGACCCACTTCAGTCGTTAATGTTATCAGGCATTTTCAGTTTAATTTTTTAAACGTTAAAAACTAATGATTGAGATATTAACTAATCATACGTTGTCACGTGTCTTATGATGACATCATCATGACATCATCATTCGAAATACCTTAAAAATATTACAGCTTTAAGAAATGTAATTTATAGAATATTAAAAATATTAAAAATATCCTAGGAAGTGTACCAAGGGACAACGATTTCATATTCAAGCTCTAGAAAATGTGATTTATAGAATTTTAAAAATAAAATTTTTAATATTTTTAAAAATTCTATTTTATTTTAGTAAATTTTTTAAGGTTAAGGGTGTAAAAAATCATTAAATTTCTTTAGAAAAAACAATTAAGCCCATGTTTTTTTTTTTTGATTCAATTGGATATTTGAATTGTCAAAATGCATAAAAAAACGCTTTAATTGTTAACTTTAATGGTTGGCCATTAAAGTTAATTGCGCTTAATTTCTTCTAATTAAAGTCACCACGTGTCATAACCACGGTGTGACATGTGGTATTTTTTTTATGCATTCTGGCAATTGAAGTACCCAATTAAGTGAAAAAAAAAAACAAGGGCTTAATTACTTTTTTGAAAAAGATCAGGGACTTTTTACACCCTTAAGCAAATTTTTTTATATTGTTTTTTTTTTTTTGCAATTTTACCATTTTTCTATTTTTATAATTTTTTGTAAGTTTTAAAGATTTTTAAGTTTTTTTTCGAATGATGATGTCATTGTTTGACACATGACAACATATGTTTGGTTGGATATTTCAGTCGGTTTTTTAATGTTTAAAGGATTGAATCCAGGGTATCTGATAACATTAGGGACTAAATTGATAACATTTAATAATATTAGGGTCTAAAATGAGTAAAAAATAAGAACTAAAGTGGGAAAAACGATATACTTTAAGAACTAATTTGTACATTAAACCTAAAAAAATTGTGAACTTATTGAATTCAAAAAGAAAGGCTAGTATAGAACAAATGCTAACTACCTTTGGGCTTGAACTAATCCTTAACTATTATAATTTTGTTGTTATATGATAAACCTGTTTTATTTATTGTCTTGTTAGATAATAAACCTTAATCTAACCCATCAATTTGTTATATGATTTGTTGTTTGGTCTTTCATATATTTTGAGTTCTTATCTAAGTAGTTAACATGTAGGACTTGTACTAACCCTTAAACTTGTGTAAATTAGACTTACATATAAACCTTAAACTATGTATATATATATTATCAATGTTTTGTTGTTGTCTAATATCTTAATTTTCTTTAGGCATGTTAGAGTTGTTTGATCCGAATACTTGTTAAAGAAATAAAACACAATGGTAAAACAAAAAGATCTGTATAGGACATAAGGTCGAGGGTCGAAGTAGAATCCGTATATAAAAAACACTTCTTTCTATTTGACATTGATTAGAATAGGGTTTTAAACCTTTAAATAGTTGCAGCCAAAACTTCTCTTCTAATCATTCGATTTTCAACATTAGTAAATTTTTTTCCCTTCTATATATGGTTTTTATTGAAAGGATTTTCCTCGTGAAATCTATGTATTTTATTTTTTTTCTTATTGTTTCGCGATCGTTTCTATTATCATTATCGATGTTAATTTTAACAAAACACATCGACAGTATTATGACTCGACCCAATATGTGTCATTGAATATAAATGATGTAGTTTACAAAACAGATATCAATTAATTTGAATTAACATGTGGGACATGAGTCGAGTTGTGACAGGCAATTGGTATGTTTCCTTTGGCCCTTCAATGGCTCCAAACTTAGGGTTAAAAAGGGTTTTATCATTATTAAGAAACAAACCCATGTTTGTTTGGGAGGCATAAGGGCTTATCAATGAAATAAAGTTGCTTGTGGTTGTATTGTAGGCTCTTTTGGGAACATTAGATCCATTTTGGTGAGAAATTTGGTCCTAGTTTATGTTCTTTTTAATAACAATTTGTACTTATGTTAGCATGTGGTATGTTTTTCTTCAAATAATTAATGGGTTTTAAGTTTTATCATCAGTTTATGGCTTGGATCAATATGTTCTATCAACCCTACAAAAAATGTTAACCAATTAAAGATAAAAAGAATCATCATTATCAATGTAAAAACAGACGATTGATAATTGAAACATATTCGAATTTAAAGTAAAATAAATTTAAACAAAACTCATATATAGTAAAATTTATAATCTAATTCTTTTTATCAAACAACAATTCGTTTAAAGTAAAAGAAAAAAATCAATCACCATACATAGCAATCAATAAAAAAAAAAACGAAAACCAGAAAACTTAATCAAGCGAGATTGGTAGGCCATCAATGTCTAGAATATAGACCAAAGAAGATGATGGTTGGTGCAATTAGTAAAAACTACACATCTCTTTCCTATAATGAGAAATTACCTAATCAACAGTCAAATTCACAGATTTCTTTACAAACTCAAAAGGCATATAAAAAATCCTGACCAAAGTAAAGTCGAATTTAAAAACTCAACAATCTATATGCCACACATGGTAAGTGTAGCTAAAAAATGGAGGTATTGATGATAGGTACAAATAAATTTGATTATAAAATTATGGATTCATAATAAAATATTGAAAGAAATATAAAGGCAAAGCTTGAAGCTAGGAATGGCATATTATATACAACATAAAGAAAGTAATGCTGTGATGGACCACCTTAATTTTAGGAGTCAAGGGGTCTAAACTACTTATGGTCTAAAAGCTTCATATTTATTTATTATTATTTAAATAAATCACCTAAAAGTTTATGGACCATATTTGTGTGTCTTGGTGGTGTGTGTTTAGCCGTAACTTTGAATAAAATAAAATAATATTGTTAGAAATTGTGTTGTCACTTGTCAAAGAAATAAAATACAGTAGTAAAATAAGGGACGGATCATATCGCACAAGTTGAATCCGTATAAAATTATATTTCTTCTATTTGACTTTGATTAGAATAAGGTTTCTCAATCCTTAAATAGAAGTAGTCGAAATTCCTCTTGTATCATTTTATTTTTCAACATTAATGAATTTTTCCTACTCTGACTGTGGTTTTTTTCGAAAAATTTTTTCACGTAAAATCTGTGTGTTCTTATTTTCATTTCTTTTTATTTTGCGATCGTTCTACTACAATTATCAACATTATTATAACAAACATAAAATGAAATAGATGAATATCTAATTTGCTTAGCAATAATCCCAAGCTTCCAACTAATTCATGATGATCACTAAATATGTGGGTTTACAAAAATTTTCATAATTTTATGAGTTAATTGCACAATACATCCTTAAATTATAAAATTTATACTAAATTGATCCCAAATTTTAAAGTGTTTTGTTTACATTCTTAAACTATCAATGTTATATTAATAATGCTATTTCATTACTAAAATCATTAATTTAACAGTTAAGTAAGATGTCAGATCTTATATGGTATAGTTTAAACTGAAATGTAAGAATATTGTATGGATGTTGTAAAAATTTTAATTTTGAGATTTTCAAAGTTTTTAAAAAAGTTTTTATCGCTCATTTTTTTCGATTTTACTTTAGTTTTAATTTTTTACTTTTGAAAGTTATGCGGTAACGTTTTACTTTTTATTAATAGTTTCGTTTTAAATTACGTTACATAAGATTTGACATGTCATTTAGGACGTTTAATAATTGAAGGACTTGATTGATATAACATCGATAATTTAAGGATGTAATTAGAATATTTTGAAACTTAGGGATCAATTTAAAATTATTTAGAGATTTATGGTACAATTAACTCCAATTTTATTGTGGGAAGGAAATTTTAATGGTTTATAAATTCATTCCATGGTCATAAAACTTCACAATTTCCTGACAGGGGACAATAATTACACCCAAATAATTTTGTTTTACAAATAAGTCCTAAATGTTCTTTCTTAACAAAACTTAATTTTAGGGTTCATTGAACCATAATCAAAACCAAAATTTGGGGAAGGAAAAAAAAACATATTGATGAAAGTACAAAAATAGTACAAAAATAAAAGTAAGAGACTCGAGTTATGGTTGTTGTAATCGGACCACACCAATCAGTTGGATTGAAAATTAGTCAAAGTATCAGTTCGAAGAGAAGCATTGGACCGACTAATCCACAAATTGATATAAGATAGATCGAACCAAACTAAAAAATTAATTGAACTAATTTTTAAAAAAAAAAATATTTTTATGATTTATTTAATCGAACCATATGAATTGATGATTTGATTAGTATAACGATCTGATTTCTGAAAATCTTGTTTAGAATAAATTTTAATCATCAAACTTTATAGAAACAATAATAAATAATAAATAAAAGGAGAAGGAATGGGCTGGGGATCCTCAGCTGTCATAACCTTTAAACTTTTGGAGGGTTTGTTTTTTAAATTATTATTACTTTTTTTTTATCAGAAAATTATTATTACCCTTAATAACAGCAAATAATGAGTAATCAACCAACTTTTTTGACATGTGAAAAAATAAAAGCACCTTTTGTGGTAATTCTCATGATTGGCTATCACTCAAACATTTTGTTTATTGGTTGGTATGAAAATACTTTGATCATTTGCCCCTTTCTAGGAAGGAAGTATGAGGAGAATAAGTTCCTTTTTTATTAGAGGTGTTCATTGGTCGGATCGGGTTTAAGAATGATATTAATATATTTTATATTTTTTTAAATTCGGTTTGATTTAAAATTTAAGTCTAAAATTTTACCTACGCTCATTCATATTTACAAAAAATTAACTCAAGTCCATTTTAGACTTGTCCATATTATTTTTAATTTTTTTAAAATATTTATATTATATTATTTTAATATTTAATATTTTTGTACATTTTTTATTTGTTAAATTTTTTTATATAACCATCTTAATATTATTTTAATATTTACATTAGAGTAATATTATTTTAATATTTATTTAGTATAGATTTATTTTTTTATGTGTTTTAAATTACATAACATAAAGTATTAAAAACTTAAAATAGGTCAGGTTGAGCCGAGCTTGAGTTTGAACATTCAAGCCCGAACTTGATCTATATTTTAAACGAGTCTAATTTTTTAGCTCTAGCCCATTTTTAGGCATAATTTTTTGTCCAAACCCTCCCAAATTTCGAGTGGGCCTTCGAGCCTAGACGGATAGCCCAACCCATGAACAAGTCTACTTACTATATAAAATTTTGAATTGCATCAAAATTTATAAAATATGTATTAATTATTATTAATGTATTAAAATTTATATATTTATATCCAAATAAATTGATTATTTAATCTAAGAAAAAAAAAATAAAATCTTCACTTCTTGAACTAAAATAAATTTATCCAAAGATCAGACTACCTTTCAATATTTAGAAGATTTAGATAAAAAAAAAAAAAAGAGATCCATTAGAATATGGGCGTCCTACATTTAAAGCCCAAATTGAGTCCAACCCATCTCTACTTCTAAGTTTATAATGTGCTATTTTTGTATACTGTATATGTTATATGATATGAAAAAAATATATAATACAATAAAAATATATTAAGTTATTTTTTGATACAATGCTTAATTCTATCCATAATCCTTTCAAACCCTTGAATTAGAGGAAAACAATTATAAGCACATCAAACCGACGTCTTTTTAATTGTTGCAATAGCAATAGAGTCAACTGAGCTAAGGCTCAATTAGCAAAATATGTTCTTAATAAAAGAGCAAAATGCATAAATTTAGTAAATATTAAACAAAAACAAAATAATTTTAGTTTTTCAATAAATAATATCAGTCTACTTAAATAAATTTAGATTAACTATTTACAACATGAACAAATTTAAATAATTAGCCCATGCATCGAATACTTAGGCTCATATTTTAATCTAGGCTACACTTAAATAATATAAATTCTGCCTATGAGTAGACTTGATCATGAGTTGGGCCACCCGTCCAGGCCTGAAGACTCGGTTGAAAAGTGGAAGGGTTCGTAAAAATATAGACCCAAAAATGAGCTTAGATAAAAAAAATAAGACCCGTTTTCTAAACAGGCTGAGGCTCGAGAAAGATTTTTTGGTCTAAACCTAGCCCGAGCCAACCCAAATTTACCTAAAATTTTTTCACTGCTATTTATTGTTGTTTGCTGCCATTTTAATGTTGTTAATGTTACCATTTTGCTATTATTTTACGATTATTGTTTGAATATTGTATAACTCTTATTTTAACGTTTTTAATATATTTGGTGTATTATATATTTTTTAAAATTTGTTTTTATTTAAAAATAACATAAATTTTTTAATATGGGCTGGTTAGACTCAGGTTTAACATTTTTTATCTGAACCGTTTTAAACACACTTTTTTTGAATCAAGCCTAAAAAAAAATCTAAAATTTTATATTGACTCGATTCAAATCCAACCCAACCCATAATCAATTGTATCATGAGGCATTTAACAGCTCTCTCCACTCTCTCAAAAGGATTAGGCTCCAATTATTATATTTTTATTTTTTATAATATTATTCATTTGTTTAAATTGTTACATCATTAACTATTCATGATATTTTAGTTAATTTAATTTAAAAAAAAAAAAACACTTAAAAATTTTATCATATGCCTATGTTTGTGGAAATTACAAATTTAAAATATAAATGTATGTTTAAAAATAAAATACAATAAATAATGAAACATATTTCTTGAAGTTAATTAATAATAATAACAAACAAAATATGTACAATGCTAATTTAAAAAAAAAAGATTAAATTCTTTATCATTGTGTTATCATCAATATTGAGTTTGTGTCGAGTTAACTTGTGAAATCAACTCAATCAAATAAATTAATATATACAATTAATGAAGGTAATAAAGTGTGAATAATAAAAATTGAAATGTATAAAAATATTAAAATAAAGCTTTAGTTGAGTGGTAAATTAAATTTTTTATTAATGCAATTGATTCGAATTCAAATACTATCATATGTATATTTTTATTGTCTTTTAATAAAAAGACTAAATTACCTTCGAATAATATAACTTATTTTAATTATAGAAAGATATTTTCATAACCAAATTAGTGACTTGATTAAGAGTGATACTAACACAATGAAATACTTAATAAATTTTATAAATATCTTTAAGCATATGTAAATTTTTTATTGAATTAAATTGTTTAATTGACATTTTTATTTGATTAACATTTAATTTTTTATGCTCTCAAAAAAAAAAAAAATTTTTTAGAAAGAATTCATGCTAGTACTTTAACAGGAATAGTTACAATTTTAGCAATTTTAAAAAAGCAAATAATATTACAAAAGTAAAAAAAAAATTAAATTATATCGAATTAAAATATAGGGTAAATAACATTAGTAAGTAGTTACTTAATTATGAGTTTTTTTTTCTTTATTTGATCACCCAATCATGAAAATTATAAAATGATCATTTAATTATTTAATTTTGTTTTGTTTTTATTATCAGCTGGTTAATGTAAAAAATGAAAACACCAAAAAATTTTATGATAGTCGGGTGATCAAAAAAGATAAAATTGAATCGTTGAGTGATCATTATGTAACTTTTCATAATTGGATGATTAAAAAATCACAATTGATTGATTACTAATGTAGTTTACCCTAAAGTAAAAAAAACTATATCTTAAATATTAATATAGTATAGGGGCCAAAAGCAGAATTTGACCTTAAAAGTTGTGTTTACCTTAACATAATATTAACTGATAATGATTTTTTACATTTTCAACATCGATATTTTGTTATATTTTTCAAAATAATAATATATATCTTTTATGAATTATAGTAACAAAGTAAAATCCGAACAATAAATATGACTAACACGACTCAAACCCAAATTTTACCCGCGACGATGAACATCTTAATCACCAATCTATATTATATTATTAAACTTTCTGCAACCCACTTTAGTTATTACAGATTAAGGCCGAGATAAAGTATAAAACATTAATGGAAATGGACCTAAAAAGCAAAAGGAACATCCCCAAAATATGTTATCATATTTACCTTTATTTTTTCTTATTTATTTATTAAAAAAAATGCTGGCTACCAATGGTAATTATTAAGCATGGCCATAAATGATAAACCCTAGGCAAGGCCGCAAAGTTATTAAGCTGCATGCTTTTCCAGTCCACCACCATGCTCTCTACCCATGCACTTAGCTTCTGACTTTCGATCACCCAAAATCATTGTTTCCCGATAATTTTGAATATGATAATATCATACCTTTAATAATTGTTGAGGCTCTTTCCTCCCTCTTTCGGACCAATCCTTAAAAGTACAGTTCTTTGATGTAACGTGTTAGGAGACAATTAGGTACCATACATAATGATACATTACCTCCTTAAGCTCGACTCATATCCTTAAAGTTATTCCTATTGAAATCCTACGAGTTAGTAAAGTTGCAAGCTAGTGGTTTGACGAGCTAGATAACATCTCTTCCTTGATTGAGTCGTATTTCAGATTTCGAGTTTGTGAAGTATTATATAACAATAATCTTTATATTTATACAATTAACACAAAAATGTATATACAAATTGATATCCTATCAAAAGATTAGTGTGGCCAGTGGCCTATTATATGAAACGCATGCACTGAATTTTAGACACTAACATGCAAAGGCACTAATGGGTAGTGCCCTTGAGAACACTGATTTTGGACCCAAATCTCACTTTGGGTCTTTGGGGTAATGAAAAGTGGGTTTATGGTTTCATGTTAGGCTCAAAATCCAATTTTCTTCCTGCTTAAATCTCGTTTTTCTTTAATTACACTGTGGAACCAAGAATTAATGATGAAGCTAGGACACAACAGTGCATTTTGGCTGAAAACATGCGTAAATTAATTTTTATATGTTGGATAAAGAGTAAATTGATTTTTTGTTAAAAAAATTATCTATTTTAATTGTGAAAAATTGGTTTTTGTACATTAGCATACGGTATATGTAACACATCATGTGTCACTATTTGATTATTCTGTCATTCACATTAATTTTTAACAATACAAAGTGACATCATTTTTAACAAAAATTAGACATTTACTTTTTGATCTAACGTACTCATTCTTTTAATCGAGGAGGCAAAATATAATTTTACTGCTAAGGCTCACCCTGAGAAGCTCACCATTGGTGAAGAAGTCGCTGCCAATAACTCTGAAAAGTGAGTCATTTTAACACAGTAAACATGCAAAGAGTGGTAGGTAAGTAACATAACGAAACAGTACCGACCCGTCGGGTTTCAAGGAATTTTGGTGTGCCACTGCCATGCATGGTAGCTGTTGGCGATGGGAGGACATGGTCTGGTCTTCGCTCTCTTCTTCTTGAAAGGCCAGCAATATATATAGCAAGAAATAGAACTTTTCCCCTCAGGTTTCTCAACCTTACAAAATTGTGGATGGCTATTTGGACAAAGGGTTCAAATATGACTTCTAACACTACAAGTGTATGCCTTGTCATTTGTCCACAGGTGAGTGAGTTTACTGAAGCTAGCTAGAGAGAACTTGGCTATTATTCAGCAGAATCTGTGAGTACTAAACTTAGATATATATAAGAGTTTTAATGAATCTTTTGCTTTATGTTTGGTGGACTGCTTTTTTTATTTTTTTTTAACTTTATGTTTGTAATTGATGTTGCTTGCAAACAAATATATATATTTCCTTAATTTACTAATTTCATGGGCCTCAAAAAGTTGTAGCAAATTGAGCATCAAAAAGAAGAAACAAACAAACAAACAATGAATGATCAATATGAAGCAACAAGGACGGTGTGTGTGAGAGAGACAGATAGGGTTAATGATGAACCTCATGGGAGACAAAATTATCAGATTTTCAAGCTTTAGCTTTACACCTCCAACTCTTTTGTTATCTCAGATACCATCTAGAATTTCAAGATTCACTACTCAATTATTATTATTGCCACCATTCTTCCCAACAACACCAAACCCTATTGCTAAATTGTTCCGTAAAGAATTATATATATTAAAACTCAAATTCCATATTTATGTAACTTGGAATGGTTAGAAATTAAGATATTCCTAACAAGGTAAAACAATCACGAAGCTTTTGTATAAGGAGTCAGATTGTTTTAGCCATTTTTTTACGTAAACGAGACATCTATGATACTTTTAACTTCTTAACAACTACCTCATAAACTTAAGGTGGGTTTGGATGGACGGTGCGGTACGGTACTTTTAACTTACTTTTTGTCTTACGTTACAGTATCTAATCTTACTTTTATAGTAACTGCAAGTAAACACACCGTTCATCCAAACCCTCTTTAAATAACTGTCAATAAGTTTTGTTTTTGGCTGAAAATGAACTCCAAGTTCCGAATTTTATTACCCTATTCTTAATCACCGACCAAACCCTATTAATTATTTCACTTAAAACCCCCTATCAATAGCTTATTGACCATAGGGTTGAAGGGGGAGGGGGGTGTTAATAAATAAAATAAAACTCCACTAGTTATGGAGAAAGGATGATAATGTTCCATAAATTTCCATCATTTAGTCATTTGCATACGCATGTTCATCATGGTATTGACTCAAAGACAAACAACAACCTCCAAAAAAAAAATCCCTACAATTCCTCAACACAAATCGGTTTTGCTGATTTTGGACAAATGGGCCTAACTCATGTCCCTAAATTTCCATGATATGCTTTCCCATTAAATATTCGATTTATACGATGTCCATACAAATATTTTTATATATAAACACTCTATCAGTCTACTACTCTATAAACCATCTATATAAACACTTGCTGTTTTCAGTTTCTGAACATAACCTCTCCCTTTGTACCACAATGTCTAGCAAAAGATCAAGTGGAAGAAGCAATGAAAGATCAAGTGGCAGCAGAAGCAATGAAAACGAAGACTTTAGCCTCAGACTTAGAGAGCTTTTATCAACCAACAAGAAGAAGAAAAGAAATGCAGCAAAGGTAAGATTTGGTTAAATTTAAATGCTAATCGATATTTCTCGTGTCGCGATCGTTATTTAAATTTATGGTGACACGTTACAGCTTCTGGACGAGACATGCAATCGCATTAAGAAGCTGAATGGAGAGGTTGATGATTTGAGCAATCGGATATCAGAGTTATTGAATTCATCAGAGACTGAAAGCAGCAATATTAATGCAAACATCCTCAGACAATTTCTACAACAATAATCACTGCCATTTTTGTTCCTTCACTAAACTTATATATATATACATATATATATGCTTTAAGTATTGTAATATATAATTTATATACACATTTCAGTTTGTTTATTTGAGTTGTTCCGGGATACTGTTGGCATCCAAGAGAACATGTTCTTTATCTTGGGTTTTTTGTTTTGTTTTTCTTTCTATCTTCCATCACTCTTTAGGGTTTGATGGATGATGATAAGTTTTGGGTTTCAAAGAAAATATTTATTATAATATATTTTTCTTGATTTTTGTGTGTGATTATATAGATATTGGCAAGGGATAATCACCGTTATTAGTGTTCCAATAATTAAGGATTAACAAATTAATTTCTTTGACTTATTCGGACTTTTTGTGCTAATTCATACAAAATCAGGTCGTTGTCCATGAGTCTTTTTCAATATTTGTTTTGCATAGTCACTTATTTTACTAAAAAATTTATAAAGTTAATTAAATGTCGACATGTCATTTACGTAAAAATCCATATATATGTCACGTCAGTAAAGTTAACAAAAAAAAAATATAAGTTTAAGGGCTAAAAAGATGAAAAATTAAATGGAGGACTAAAATGACTCTTTTTGTAAAGTTGAAGAGTCAAAAAAATTATTATGCCTATTTGTTTTAAAAGTTTTAAGCAGGGACAGCATCATTATCTTTTATATTCTCATTAATTACACTTATGGAAGCCAAAATCAATAATAATTAGCTAGGATTATTACTAATCTAAACCTGAAATTACTTACAAATTAAGGTTAACAAACTGTTTAATATTTAATATATCTACTAAACTTTATTAATAATTTGTATCTAATTTTTTAAAGTTAAAAGAGTTGAAGGATATCTCATTATAAGTTCTGACTATATCTGTTCTGTTTGACATAATATCTAGAATTATTTATAGTCCCCAACTCATAAATAGGAGAATAATGTGTTTCGGTGCATTTGAACTCACGTGTCCTGCATTGATAATAATACACATATCAATCGAGCTAAGACTCAATCGAAAGAAATAAAGAATTTTTAATTGAGTGTAATTTTTAATATAATGAATTAAAGATAGAGTGGTAGACCAACATAGTTTCAATTATGACATTCGTACTTACTAAATAAACAAGATTATGACATATCAACTAAACCAGTAGATTATGTTTTGAAAAGACTAATTAGTAGTAGATTTAGAACTGAAAAGAAAGTATCCATGATTATATATTTTTAATTTTTTTATAAGAACTTATTTGATTGCCCATTGGATAATTTTTATTAACTGAAATTAATATATATTTTATTTATTTATTTAATTTACAATAATACAATTAGCGAGACTCGAATTTAAATCATATTTAAAACAATGAACATTTTAATTATCAAACCAACACATGATATTCCATCCATTAAACATTTTGCATTAACTTCTAATCTACTTCTTCATTCTCTTCTTCTGGTGGATTGGAAGTGGGAGGTTCTTTTCCTTCACTGGGGTAAGTGATCGAATGCGTTGTATAGGAGGGTTCTTTGCGTTTAGGCCGAATGCCTACATCATTTGTAGCCACATTAGTGTCTTGATTTTAGTGGTTTGTTGCTAATTTATTAAGTTGAATGTCATTTTTGGGGTGTTGGAGTTGCTTTTCTTCTGTAGGCATTGTTAACAATAAAGTGCGTGACTCGATCTCGTAAGAACAGCGAACGACAGAAAATCGAAAAACTCACGGTCTTGGATTTTTGAGCTGTGTGGGCTACACGAGTGTGTGAGCCCATTTTTTGGAAATTTCACTGAAGGTTGTATTTACTTGTGAAGCATATTTAGTCACTCCGTAGGATTCGTATTATATAAATAAGACTTGAAAACATGATATCCGATAGTATGATACTTCAAGTAATGTGAAATATATATGCATGATCTATATACTGATAATTCTAATGGCATGTTTCTGTTTTGCTATGTTTGTAAATAAGCATATGATGTCAGATTATGTTAATTTGTATATCTTTGAATCTGCTATATGACCATGCATGTGATGTTATGGCGAAACTGATTTGCATTTGTTGAATTTGTGATACATCTACTCTGCAAAGCGTGGAACTCCACGCCTTCTGATTTCTGTTATTGTACAACCTCATGTTTACATGCTTTTCTCAGATTCTGTAATTGCATGCCATGTCACATTGCATGGGGTTAGGATAATGTGGTAATGAGGAAGTTCTGGCAGTTTAATAATCTGCATTATTTGGTGGTTTAACTACATTTTTATTATGGCAGCTTGGATGCATTTATAGTGGAACGACCACACATATCTGTTCTGGTAGCTTGGCTGCAATGTACCACATATATCTGATATGATAGTTTTAACTGCAACTCTAGTGGCATTGCCCATAATTACATGTTGGTGTGTTTTTTGGCTGGAAGAGTTTTGGAGAACTCGAATTTGGTGTGTTGCAGAGATGGGTAGGAAGTTTTCTGAAAAATCTGCATTTCATTTTCTGAAATATTGCATTAACATAACCATGCATGCACAGTTTTGCCATTCGAGTTTGATGAATTCTCTATAACATTTTGATCTGTTATTTGTGCTATTTGTGATTCTATTTGAGCTAAGTTATACACTGAGTTTTATAGTTCACCCCTTTCATTTCATCAATTCAGATAATTGACAGGCTTAGGATCGGACAACGTGCGAGAGCTCAAATTATTATTTTTTTGTTTAATTAAATATAATGGTTTACGTTATTAACTGTTTTTGGACTTTTGAACAGTAAATTTATTTTAGACTTTTTTTTTTGGTTCGTTGATTTTTGGTTATTTTTAATGTAAAACGAAAAATCACATGAGTTAACAAATTGAATTTCGATTTTCAACTACAACTCTAGAATTTTTCCATTGCTAAACTAAGGAAGTGATTAAAAGATTTTATTACAAAGTAAGTTATTTCGAGTATGAGATTTTCTCAAGAATGCACGAAAAGTTTAGCTAAAAACTATTGTTTTTCTGAATTTTCGTTTTCCAAATTTTAAAAAATGTGTTATGGGAACAAAGGGTTAATGTTTTAGAATTTGTCAATGTCACCTTCACACTCAAGTCTTGTAACATCCTAAAAAAATTTCCGGAGTCTTGAACAATGATAAATATATAAGAAATTAATCAGAATGTTTAGAAAGTCAAAAATTGAGAATTTACAAATGTATAAGACTGAAATGAGAGTTGCATAATGTATTTGAAAAAATATAAATATTAAGATAAATTTATTTGGGGAACTGATTAAATTAATGAAAAGTATTGGGATAATGTGAGAAAATTGAGTGTTGAAAGATTAAATTAAATTGATGATTATATCAAAAGGAAATAGGACACATGGGTGTTATTATAAAAAAAGTGAAGGGGTAAAATGGTAAATGAATTGAGAAGATAATTATGAAAAATAATGATTAAGGATAAATAGTAAAAAGTGTGAATAATGTGGGCAAAATGGTAGATAAAATAAAAGGTGATATTTTTAATGGAAGGAACTAGAGAAATGGAGAAAAGGAGGGATGGAATGGCTATAAAAAGCCATCAGTCATGGGGCATCACGTCAATCACTATTTTCTCACCATTTCAATTTTTATTTTTCTTTTAATTTAGTTTTTTTTATCAAAACAAACTAATTAAATTAATTTTTTTAAAATTTTTTCAAGATTAATGAGTAAAATTAGTAAAGAAATGTAGTAACTACTCAACTGTTAAAAGAAATATATTCATATTTGTGTTGGAGGAGAGAGAAAATAGGAATTAGTGTTAAATACAAGTGATTAAGGTAAAAAAGTTAAACTTCTCTTGAAATACATGATAGTTTTGGTTTTAAAACATAAATTATGATATATTAGAGTAATTTTAATGTGAAAATATTGTGTATTTTGATATGAAAAAAATGAAGTCGAGAACAAATAGAGAAATAAAGTAAGAAAGTGGACAAAGGGAGAAGGAAAAGACGAGAATTTAATTTCAAGCTTTGAATTGTGTGCTGAATTGTTAAATGTAATCAGGAAATATGAAGAATTATTATGATAATGAATTTTAAGTATATAAGTTTTGAATAAAGAAAAAGACATGGAAATGACTAAGTAGTAATTAAGTAAAATATAGTGTGAAATAATTTAGTATGTAAAGTAGGAAATTGTAATAAAAGTATAATAGTTGGGTAATGTGATAAATAAAAATATATAAAATATTCAATAAGTGAAATTGTGGAAAAATATGAGATTTTTTGGGAACAAAGACTAATTTGAAAGACTTGAGAAATATATGAGGTGGAAATAATACAAGTGAAATATATAGAAATTTGATGTGGAAAAAAAAAGATATTAGAATTAATTTTGTGAATTAAGTGATATGAGAAAGAAAATTTATTTAATAGTGAATAGAGAACTTGTATGATAAAAAAGTGATTAAATTTTAAAGTTATGAAAATTTACAAGAAAATTTTGATAAATAAAGCATGTACTTAAAAATACAATAATATATGAATTTTTCTATCCAAACTACAATTTTTCCTAAGTTGTGGAAATTAAGGGCTAAATTGTGAATTTGGGAAATTTTATAATAGAACTAGAAAAGTGAAGTGCATAACACTTAAAATGAGAAATTTGATATTGCGGTGAGTTTGGACTATTAATAAGTATTGAATTATGTTATATGTGTTATTGAAAGTAAAAGATATTGCTACATGAAATTTTGTGATGAGGAATAAATTGCAAAATACACAAAAGTGATATATAAAATGGAGGATAAGAGTTATTAGTGAATTATAGATGAATATTGAGTTTAGACATATTACATGTATTAAAGATAGTGAAAGATGTAAGTATATGGATTATTGTTACAAGGACTAAATTGTAAAGCATGTGAAAGTGTTATGTGAAAGTGTAAAAGTGATATGTGTGCATGATTTAATTTGCCCAAGTAGAACTATTGGGATATAGATGGCATGCCATTAAGAAAATTTTAGCGCGCTTATCGTCTTGCGCTTCAACGCTTACTATTTCACACTTTGGTGTTTAGTGATTTGCACTTCAGTGCCTAGTGTTCTATAAGTGCACTCCAGTGCACCTCTGTATCAGTTCCATATATCTTATATGTTCTGTTGTGTCTACTGAATCACTGTTCAAAAGATAAAGGACTTTCTTTGTTTTAAAGGTATACGACTTCCTCTATTATAAGGAAAGTATTATATGAACTAAATGATCGAAATAATGAAGCAAGTCAATTAAATGTGTTAAGTTGAGATTTAATGATAATTTGATAAATGAAAATAAAATAAATAAAGGATTACCTCCAAAAAAAATACAAGACTGTTCTATTTGATTGTTGAATTATAAATATTTTATGTATTGAATGGTAATTAAATTATGAAAACTGAGAAGTTATAAAGTTAAAATGAGAATAGTGAAATACATGAAACTTTAAATAGTGAAATGAGTAATTTAAATAAAATTATGTGATTTAAGTGTTATAAGATTTACAATTTTATTAAATATGGTTATTTGATTAATAATGAACAACTATGTCATAAATTATTTATAAAAAAAAAACTGCAAATTGGATGATAGATCCTGAATGACGAATACAAACAAGTCATTAAATGATTCTATATAATTATTAATAAGAAAATTTAAGTTCTATGATAAATAAAAACTTTAACTACATTTCTTATTGTACTTACTAAGCTAGCAATAACTTAACGCGTATTTTATACACGTAGGTAAAGAGAAGCAAGTAAAAGGCATTGTGGATAGGCCGTATCTTATCATATCAGCACATCAATGGACCCAAAAAAAGGATAATTTTTTTTTTTTTTTTTTGTTATTTCAGTAAATGACATGTACCTAGGTAAATAATTTTGTATGAATGCGTCAAAGGACTAAATGAAAAGTGAGAAACTTGTTTAATTTATATGAAATATTATACAAGGCTGTGAGTTAAAAGTTAAAAATATAATTGAATAAGGGTTTGGATAAAATGTTTTAGCTAGGATTATTCCGACACTCAAATGTGATATTCCTATACTCAACTTGATAGTCGAGTCGGGTATAGGGGTGTTACAGGTCCTAACTTCTAGGCCGAGTGTGGGGTGTTACAAAAACTACCAAAACAAAGATTGGATAGTGTATGCTCTGGAGATGATTCGATAAATACGTTTTACAAAATGTCATCTATAGAAAACAAAAAACGAAACAAAGTAAGCTTTAAGTAAAGTTAGTAAGTTTATAGGTAAACTATATGTAAACTTACCACAAATCAAACATATGCTATAAAATCAAATTACATAATATTAAGAACCTGGCATATCAATTCACAAGAAACAAGTGAGTTTGTCATAATATCGAATCATTGGGTAATTCAACGTTTGACATGTTATTCAGTCTAATCCATTCACATAGAATCAACACACACCATTATATCATTTATCAATTATACTCAAATTCAAATAGCTCGATGAAATATAGCAAATGTAACCCGGATACTCGAGCACCTACACCACCAGAGAGCACCATAGTGCTATATAGAGGCATCGCAGTGCAAATAGAAGCACCAAAGTGCAATCTCATACAAGCGTACAACTAACCTTATTGACATGCCAATTGTATCCTAATCGATTACTATGTTGAAACAGGCATTTATACAGAATTTGGAATATTTACTTTGCTGAAGCATTTCCATGAATCAGAACATATATCGTAGCCATTTCATATTCATTCAACATTCCACATGAGTCTATTTTCACCTTTCGTACTAAATTGTAAACATTGTAAAATACAATTTAAGAATATAAATTCACAATTCAACCACAATCAATACATATACATACATAATTTAACGCTGTGAACTTACCTAATCCTAGTATAGGAAGGCGGGAGACCTCGGGTTCTGTAGAACTACCAATATCCAATTAAATGAATTTCATGGTAAAATATAATTGTATAAATTTATGGATTATAAGAATCAATTGTATGTATGCACTACTTATGTCGCACTCACTATGTGGGAGAAAAATAAAATGGTTATCGAATTATTCGACTTTTTTTTTTGGTCATTCAACTATTCGAAATTTTTTTTTGGTCACCAATCATTGAATAACTAACGGAAAGATAACTTGATAACTTTTAAATTTTGTATAATAATAATTTTAACATTTAATATTTATACATTGTGTCAAAAGAATTATTACTATAGCATAATGCGGTGAAATGTGTATTATTGCTAAAATGAGCCAACGAAATGTCTTAAAAAGAGAGAATGAAAAAAAATCATGGAATGAGAAATGTTTTTACACATGCATGTGAAAAATATTGTTGAGAGCACTAAGTACTTGAAAATATTTATAAATGAATATGTGAAAAATTGAAAAATTGAAAATACTCTAAGAGCTCCCAAATTATGTGACTTTGAAATGTGCTTTATATCGTAAAATAAAAAATATCTTTATTTATATGTCAACATGTAAAATATGTTGTAAGCATAAATAGTGTAATGTTAGTAAATTTGCATTCTGATCACCTAATTTTAAAAAATTACAAAATAATTATTGAATTAATAAATTTTTTTATTTAAATCATTGAACTATTCAAAATTTTTTATTTAAGTCATTAAGTTATTAAGTTTTTAAAAAAAATCCAGTTAATGAGCTCCAAGCAACGATTTACGATCAGTAACCATCAACGAGTAGAAGAATGTACCTTAGATTCAAGTCTATCTAACGATCAGTGTCGGAGATTGGAGAAGAAAACTATTTGGATTTTAGTACGTAGATTTGTTACATTTACTCATGAAAATACTGGGCTGTAGAATAGAAGGAAAATGAGAGCTTTCAACTAATGCAGGCCATACAAATAGAGAAGGACATATAATAAAAATTTTAACAGTCAAGTGAGTTAAATGAAAACTTTCAAATAGTTCAATTACCACTTTGTAACTTTTTAAAATTGAATGACCAAAATATAAACTTACAAATAATTTAATAACATTGAATATAGTATACTCTTAAATTTTTAAGTAACTTTGCTTGCTGAGAACAACTCAAGCAATCTTTTTATTGTACTCCAAGTATATAGAAGTATAAATAGAACACTGATAGTAAATTTACCTATGGTTGTGAAAAATAGAATATGATAATCTCTTGTAGGTTTTCAAAATTTTAAATCGACAAAAAAATATTTAAATATATTCATGTCTTTTTTTTTATAATAAAAAATACTGATCGAATTAAAATTTAATCTATCTCATTAATTGATTTTAAATTATTTAGATTCTGTGAATATAAACTAAAAAGGTATGTATTATCACCATGCTCAAAAAAGAAAAAGGAAAATGTATTACCAAAATGAATATTGTAATAATATTATTATTTTAAAGTAATAAATGAAAGCCAGACATTTAATTTGTTAAATAAGTAAAAGGTTAGAAGTATATCTATTATTTAATCAGAATTGTTAAGTTCATTTCATTGGAAAATGTTTATTTTTTATGCTGAAAGTATATCTGTTATTTAATCAGAATTGTTAAGCTCATTTCATTGGAAAATGTTTATTTTTTATGCTGAATTTTGAACCATTTTGAAAGGATTTAAACTTATTCAATATCGAAGTCATGATTAAGTTATTATTCAATCAGATTGTTTAAGAAGTTATTACAGTCAATTTTTTAGAATACTTTAACCAGTTCAAAATCTGTTCTGATTAGACATATCCAGCATATTTTATTTTAGGAAAATCAGTGACACCTACGTTACACACCACGAGATCATAACTAAGTGGCTAATCATTTAGCTAAACATGCCTTGGCAAGCAACGATGAACTGCAGATTTTTGATACCCCCAGCATCAGTCTATCTTCTCATTGCTAGGGATAAGTCTCAAGGGGTTTTCTCCCATTTGAACATTGATGTATAATTAAGTTTGTTTTTTTTATCACCAAAAAAAAAAAAGATATTATTTACAAGGAAATTAACAAAGAAAAGAAAAGGGAAAATGTTGTTTGCTACACTATTTTAAGATGTAGAATGATTCCATTGTACATATAACACTGTTCTGTATATCATGCTCTAATCAAATTCAGACTAAAAGAAGATTTCTTAAACCCTAATTAAGAAATCAAAACTAAAATCTAGCTACTACTCCGTTAATATGATCTTCAAGCTTTCCTATGCTTAAAACTGCCTTTCTTTTAAAACTTCCTGTCATTTACAATTAAAAAGGAGAAGAAAAAAAAAAACTATATATAATTTCAGAAAGGAATTAGGTTTTCTCAGCAACCAAACAGCTCAAGGAAAAGGAAAAAATATGTAAAAAGAAAAGAAAAGAACGTTTAAAAGATAAATCAAGAAGAAATTAAACCTTGATAGCGTGATTGATTTAGGTTGCTTCATTACAAGGCCTTTTTAACGCTGTTCTTGCCGCTGAGAGGGGAGGAAGGCAAGATCGGCTTCGAAACAAGAACCAGGTTGAGACTGCGTCGTGTGTTTTCAGTAAAAACTCCACCACCGCCACCATTGACGTCTCCTCCGAAAACAACTTGGTTCTTATTAATCGCTTTTTCGCCGGCAGCGATGAAATCTTGGCCAAGATGTGAATCTTCCTGTCTAATTCTCAAAACCTGACTATGAAGTACTCTTTCTAGTTTCTTCTTCATCTGTAACACCACCGACCTAGGGGACTCCAACTCCGCCTCCTCCGTCGATGAATCTCCGCTCTCAACCTCCGTAAGCGGAAGCTCCTCCTTGGGCTCCATGGATCGAGACGACGGTTGTTGTTGTTGTTGTTGGTGTGATTTGGCGGGGAGGAATTTATAGGGAAGATGAAAACGGTGGGTTGGCGAGCATCACGTGGTGGATTGAGAAGACATGTGGTGAAAGCGACAGGTTTTAAAGGTTCAAAAACCGTTATCCCCATTTTTAGTAGCCATTGGAGATTTTGGTGGGTTCTTTTTGCTTGCCACCTCACTTCTTTTTTGCCACCTCATCAGGGATTAAGCACCTTAACATTTCTTTCTTTTTTGTCTAATTAAAAAATAAAATAAAATTAGATTATCTTACACCCTCTCTGAGGGAGAGTGTTATAAGTTAACCTTATATTAATTTGATTAAAAAAATTACGAAATTTATATTAAAATAAGTTATATTATGGGTAAATTATAAAATAGTTATTTTTGTTTGTTTTAAATTATATTTTAGTCACTTGTATTTAAAATGTTACGTTTTAGTCACTTACATTATCGTTTTGTTACGAAATAGTCACTCTACTGTTAAGCTCCGTTACCTCCCTAATGGCAATCCTACGTCGCAGTCCAAATAGGTTTTAAATATCAACTTGGATGAGAATAGTTTTTTCAGTTAAAAGGGAAAAAAACTAAATGAAAAAGGAGACGAATGAATTTTTTTTTTCCAGTTCAAGATAGAATTAATTTAAAATTTTTACTTAATTAAATTTATTTAATTAAAAACTTATTCTCATCCTAGTTGGACATCCAAATCGGCATTTAGAATCCATTTGGATTGCCATGTGGGATTGCCGTGAGGGAGGTAAGGGAGTTTAACGACGAAGTGGCTACTTCGTAACAAAATGGTAATGTAAGTGACTAAAACGTAACATTTCAAACATATGTGACTAAAATGTAATCTGAGACAAAAAAAGTGACTATTTTTGTAGTTGGCTTAATATAAAATTTGGTACTTGAACTTAATACTTTTTCCTAATTTGGTACCTAAACTTTTTTTTTGTCTAATTTGGTACTCAAACTTGACACGTTTTCCTAATTTGATACTTAACCTTGACATTTTTTTTTAAAGTTGTTACTTAAACTTTTTGGGGTCCAATTTGGTACCTGAACTTGACTCTTTTTCCTAATTTGGTACCTAGTTTTTTTTTTTTTTTAATATTAATTCGTTAAGTATAACACAATACCTATTTTTAACATAAATTTTCTTTAAAACTGACAATATTTTTGTAGCATAACAAAAAAAAAAGCTTCAACACTATTATTATTTTGCATAATTTTATAATATTTAATACATTTAGGTACCAAATTGAATCTAAAATAAAGCTTAGGTGCCAAATTAGGAAAATATGCCAAGTTTAGGTACCAAATTGGGTCTAAAAAAATTAGGTACCAAATTAGGAAAAAATGTCAAGTTCAGGTATCAAATTGAGTCAAAAAAAGTTTAGGTACCAAATTAGGAAAAAGTGTCAAGTTCAGGTACCAAATATTATATTAAGCCTTTGTAGTTTACCCTTATATTATTTAAGAATATTTTAGTCTTTTTATTTAAACAAAAACCAAAAAAAATATACACATGATGAGATTTAAATCCATGTCAGCTGAATTAATAAAACGTTAAATTTACCACTATGATCAATGTTTTTCACACGTTTGTACTTTAATATACACAATTTATTATATTTATCAGTTGTATTTGATTGAATTAGTATAATAAGTTAATTTGGCACCAACTCAAGATTAATGATAACACCATGACAAATAATTGTATCCATTTAGTATTCTTAATATAATGTTTTTATGTGTTTAAATTTTATTTACTCACAATTTAATTTATTTTTTTATTCTAATATCGTACATATTTCATTTGTTATTATTAATTAGTTTTGAATCATACATTCTTTTGTATTCTAAATATGTGATTTCTATATGTATGATAGAATTTCTAGTTTAAAGTTTAAAATTAATTTATATTATAAAAAAATTAACCCACCATAGTTTCAGTTTATTTATTAAATAATTAGATTGGATTTTGTTTGGAATAAAATAAATTTCCTAATTAAATATGTATAATTGTACTAAATTAAAATTCATATATATAATTACACATTAAATCAAAGTTGATGAATAATTTTGAGATTTACCCCTTAATTAAATTAATTTTAACCGAAATTAATTTAAGACGCACTCCAACTTAAGATCTATTCATATGATAGTATTTTTATGCATTTGCTCATAATTTCTTGTAACGTAATGCATTTGTTCATAATTAGATGATTTGGTACTCAAGAATCCACCAACAAATCAAGAATTCCTCAGAGGCAAATAGTAGTCGGAATTTCAGCACCGCTTTTTAAAACGTCAGTATTAGTCAGGTGGACCGACCCACCATATATCGTTCGCCACGGCTATCTCTGCAAACGCTGGAACCTTCTCCACTAGGTAAATCCCTCCTTCGTTCTTGATCCCTTCTTTAGCAAGTAGGTGTGCAACTGTATTGCATTTTCGAGGTACATGCAGCAGAGATCCCAACACCTACCCATCCTCATTCCTAATCACAATTCCTGGACATCTTTGAAGGCGGCATCAAAATTAATCTTAACATTGGGGCTTTCGGCGGTCTCCATCTCTCAGCTTTCCATCCTTCTCACAGGTAACCTCTTCTCTACTGCATCCAGTTCTCTTATGTAAGAAATAGCTATGGTCACGATTTCCTGTTCAGTTTGATTTTTACCTTCATGAATAACTTGTTGCGAGAAGACCATAATGTGCATAGTGAGGCTATGATTCTAAACTGGTTGCTTGAATAACATGTGAAAATGTACACTAGCCAATCTTGGAAATCAGCATTTTCAACCATTGGACTCCATCTAATGTTTAGCTTTGCCCAGACCTCAACTGCAGTGACACAATCTCGAAAAGCATGAATGGTTTCTCCCTCTCAAGAGCATTTAGGACAAGCAGCAGAAGTAGTCACTCTTTCCATTATAGGTTACAGAAAGTAGGAATAAAGTTTCTAAAATCTCGCCAAATTGTAATTTTAACTTTCCCAGGCAACGCAAGCTAAGCTGCCATAGCTTCTTATAAAACCCTCCATGTACTCCCTGATCATTGCCACCTTGTACTAAGGCTTTGTACTCGATCTAGTCTCCAGGTCCGAGTATGAGACATCACATTCGTTGCCGGAACAACTTAAACTAACTTCCGTTTCAATTACATTATGATCATCAAACAATAGCTCATCTAATACAAACAATCATATTGATTAGAATCATTTTCAAATCATTTAAAGCATTTTAGAAACCATTTTAATCAAGTTCTAGGTATTTGGAGGAGATCGAGACCACGTTCGAGTCTCCAAGGGTCAAAACAGAGGAAGGACCCTTGTCTGACCTAATTATATCGGTACATGGAGTACTTGTAACTATACTTCTGGGTGTTACTATTCATTTTTTGCTACTGAATTACTTGTATTGATACATTTCACAAATTATATCTGTAAAAGTTTGCCAAGACCCAAAAATTACCCCAAGACACACCTAGTTTGATCCAAAACAATACCAAATCCTTTCCAAACATTATGAGACCTTAAAGACAATAAAAGTGTAGTTCAAGTATATATTAAACCATTTCAACATTTCGTGTCTCATGCCTATATCTCCATGCTTTCAAGCTTGTTTATCTTGTCATGTTATCAATTCAATCCAACTATCATCCATTTCAATAATAATCTAAATAACATGAGTTATAAGACATGTCATATGTATACATATTTGTTTCACAATCAAAATCATCGATTTGTCTTATATCCATATCGTTCTTCATGGCTCGTAATATCTGAATTGCATGATATTTCACATGTTATAATTAATTACTTTGGCAAATGATAAGTGCTAAAAGTAACATGTTTTAATCCCGTTTTTAATGCGTTTTTGGATGATTGTTCGATTTAAAAAGGTTAATTTTATGCTCCTAATAATTTAAAGTCATGTTTCTGTACTTAGGAGAGCATTTGACAGCAAAAAGAACGAAAAACGAGCGAAAATCGAAGCAGGTTTTAGGAGCCACATGGACTACGCCATTCCATCAAGATTGAAGATCTCCATTTGATTTCTTTGAAGATTATTATGGATTTCTTTGATTCTTCTGGCTTTGAATTCTAGGTAGTTGGAATGAGGATGAGTTACCTATGTTGTGTTAAGTTGGCATACAATAATTGTAACCTCTTAAACTGGGCCTAGATGCTACGACCCAATCTGAGCAATTATATAGGCCTTGGATATGGCCAAAACGTTTTTATAAGAAAATCCACTTGTCTCCAAAAACATTTGATTTTTTTAAAACATCTTCCAATTATCGATATAGATTTATGTGTTCCATTTTATTTAAAAATATTAAAATGATATTAACTCAATTTTCTATAAACACTTATTTGCAGCGGCTAATAATCACTAAAACATTTGAAGATTGTTTAAAATCACATAAAAGTAATTCATGCAATAAGATCCCACATAATAAAAAAAAATTCCCATGCCACAGTTTATAAAATATGAAATCCCAAAACCATAAAAACAAACCCAAATTAAAATTCATAATAAAAGTCCAAAAGAAATTCAAATAGTCCATAAAAATCCCAAATCATTTTCATAACCCACAACCACGAAATCATCATACCGAGAGCCCCTTTGAAGATCCAAATTTGAGCTTTAATTACGAAGATTACTTGAGACACAAGAATATCATGGGTGAACTTTAAAAGGCTCAATGTGATATCAACACAAACAGTTAATGTAACGCATAACATAACTCATCAAAATCATCATAAATGCATATTTCATGGAATTCACATATCATCACATTTATCGTATCATAACACGACTTGCTTATGAATAATGCACAGTTATAAGATTTCCTACCCATTTCCACTACACATCAATATCGAGTTTCCCATAACTCGTCCATCTAATAACACATCAATTTGTTGACAAGCCACCACATATTTGTTGATAATGAAAACATTACACATCGTGAGCAAGCCATCACACATTTGCCGATAACGACCACATAGCACATAATGTGTTATTGGATATACATTAACTTCGAAGTCTTTAGTCATCGGTTAATATTATGCTATTGATTTGTCTTGATCTTTTAGAAGTACAGTGGAAGTTGTAGCAAATGTTGTGTTTCTCTTTGTTGAATGTTCTAAGAAGGCTAGTTTTTAATCCAAAAATTGTCCAACATGTGTGGCCCCAAAGCAAGCAATGCTATAAAGGAAGATTAGAAATCAACCATTGCCGTGCCGTAGTCTATACTTTATAGTCTTACTCTCTATTTTTTACCTTTTTTATTTCTTTGTATAACTTTTTCATTATAAGAAAAAATAATAAATTTTTATTTTTTTAAATATTTTTGAGTTTTTTTTATATATTTTATTTTTAAAAAATTAACCCAAAAATTAGAACTCGAATTTGAGCATAGACCCATCACAGAAATGAACAAAATTTGGCCGACCAAAATTAGGTTTTAAAAAACTTTTTGACTTAGACCATAACCATACTACTTTCAGTCATTCACTCACCAAACTAATTTCAATTTTGAATTTAATCAAAAAAAAAAAAAATTTATTTTTATTTTTGTAAAAAAAAAAAAAAAAATCAATTATGCTAAACAATTACAATCGAAAATTCAACTACTCTATCAATCCCAAACTCATCGCAAAGCTCTACAAGGACTTTATCCGGCACTTATACCTCAATACTTTTGTATGAAGTCATCTTAGCAAATCTATTATCAACTTTATTCTTATTTCTTAGAATATGTTTGAAACACCACTGATCAATAATTTGTAAGCTCACATGAATTCTTCTTACCAGGGTTGATGGTGAACTTTTCAATTGGTTAACCTTCATTGCTTTAATGACCTCCAAACTATTCGTATATATTGAAACATAAAAAAATAATCCAAATTTCGTGTTCAAATTTGCAAATAAAAAAAACTCCAATTTTGAAATTAAAAAAAATCAATTTGGCTCCTCAAGGTTTAAATTCTGTCCTAACCTCAAAAATCAAGATGAGACTTAATTTATCCCATGGTTTAGAAGTTAGAACCAAACTTTTAATTTTAATTTCAAAATCAAATTAAAATTTAACTTATTTCTAAAATTATATTAAAATGTCGATTCTGTTTAAAGAGGTGATTTAAACCATATTCAATAAAATCAAAACTTAAAAAGAATTGAAATGCAGGAAAACAATGGAAATTAAATAAATTTTTTATTTAATGTAATTTTAAATAGCTGATATGGGAATTAAAATTGTTTTTATAATGTAATTCATTTTGTAATTTGATTATTTTAATCATATTTATCTGTTGTGGAGAAGGTAATTAATTAAATTAAATTAAATTTTTACTTCTAATGGGCTAAAAGTAATGTATGTGAAACAAAATTTGTAAATATTTTGTAGAAAAACAAGAAAGCAAACTATGAATAACAATGTCGTGCTTTGGTGAAGATTAATTCTACTTATCATTTTTCATTGGTTCCTAAATTATTAACTTTAAATAATTTATTTATTTGCGACTTTCGTCGTTTATGAACATCTCATGATTCTTAAGCTCGATCAATGATATTTCATGAAGAGGCATTGCAATTGGAGACTTGATGTGTAGGAATTCTTGAGACACTAGTTTCATTGTTGGTCAAGCTTTGGGTCTAGCTCGTAAGCATGCAAAAGCAATGACAGCAATAAAAGTGATGTCTCTTGCCATTTTTCGACTTCTCGGGGTTGATAATCGAGGGTCCAAAATTTCATTTAGCATGAAATTTTGGACATGAGAAGATGATGATAGTGTTGACAACTATTCATCAGGATGTTTTCCCATCAATATTTCCAACGCCAACACTCCAAAACTATAAACATCACATTTTTCTGTCACGACAAACGAGTAAGCAAGTTCTGTAATTAAAAAAAAAAGTTAAATAGATGTTAATTTATATTTCGTATTCAGTTGTAGTTGACTGTATGTTTGCATTTGAATCCTCCAATCTTGAATTAATTTTTATTTATTTATATTTGATCTGTCTTAATTTTATTTTTTCCTACTTGTTTCCTGCATATTATTCTAATATGTAATTCGAAACAAATAAGCAGCAGAAACTGAGAATGGATAAAACTAAATAAAAAGGAAAAGAAGAGAGTGAAGATGCAGAACCTGGGGCAATATATCCATACGTTCCAACAATTACAGTTCGATTAAATGAATCAAGATCAATAAATCTTACAGTTCCAAAGTCAGCAATAAAAGCTTCCAATTCAGAGTTCAACAAAATGTTATTGCTTGATATGTCTCGATGAACAATTGGAGGGTTGCAATCATGATGCATGTAAGACAGAGCATGTGCGACACTTTTGATTATGTTCACTCTTTTGGTCCAATCCAATTCTACAGCTTCATTATCGATGCTTAAGCCATAAAACAAGCTTCCCTTTTCCATATATCCATAAATCAAGAACATGGAACGGTTGTGGAGACAAAATCCGTGGAGCTTGACGATGTTCTTGTGTCGTATTTCTGTTAAAAACTTGATCTCATTTCGGAAACTTGCGTCGTAAGCCGGCTGCTCAGCTTCCAACCGGTGGAGTTTTTTTAAAGCAACAACTTTGCCACTTGGTAAGACAGCTCTGTAAACATTTTCATAACCTCCCGTTCCAATGCAATATTTGATATCAAAATCCTCTGTTGCTTTGATGATGTCTTCAAACGCAATCTTTCCATCAAAGTTCCAAACAGAGAATAAATCTCCACTTTTGGTTGGACTTGGATCAGATTTCAAAACTTTAGCTCTATATGGTTGAAATAGGATGAACATCACCAATGCAAAAGTCGAGGCAAAAAATAACAAAGTTGGAACTGGAATAATGATAAGCAGTTTGTGCTTCACTTTACTATTTCTTTCTCGGTTTACAGGGCAAGGAAGGAAGCCTTGAATGGAACCACATAAATCCTTGTTGCCTGTAAATGTATCGGGTGCAAAACTCAATAATCCATCCGGAATCGGACCCCGTAGTGAATTAAACGATAAGTTGAGGTTCTGCACATAAATCCTTGCAAACTGGGAAGGTATGTCTTCACCTATGAAGTAATGGCTTTGATCATACTGGAATAGTGATAAGTCAGGAATCCTTCCACTCAAAGTTATTGTTTGCCAAAATTAAGTATATTAAATTTGACAAATTACCAATCTGAGTTGGAATGGGTCCACTCAATCTGTTGTCTGAGAGATCTAAGCATTTTAAAGCCTTCAAACTCTCAATTTCATGGGGTATAGGACCTTCCAAAAGATTCGAAGACATGGATAGGTACCGTAAACTGGATAAACTACCCAAATTTGGAGGGATGACACTATTAATTTGATTATGGTAAAGGTAAAGAGACTCCAATTTTGTTAACTGACCCAGAGAGGAAGGGATGTGACCTGAAAGCCTATTGGAGGATAGATCCAATTCAACCAAATTCGTTAGTCTCCCAATATCTTCTGGAATGGATCCATTAAGTTGGTTGCTTCGAAGGAACAACGAGGCAAGATTGGTTAAGTTGCAGACAGAAGATGTGGTTAAGTTGCAGACAGAAGATGGGATTGGACCAACAAGCCTATTGTAGGATAGATCCAATTTAACCAAATTCGTTAGTCTCCCAATATTTTCTGGAATGGATCCATTAAGTTGGTTGCTTTGAAGGAACAAGGAGGTAAGATTGGTTAAGTTGCTGACAGAAGATGGGATTGAACCAACAAGCCTATTGGAGGATAGATCCAATTCAACCAAATTCCTTAGTCTCCTAATATCTTCTGGAATGGAAACATCAAGTTGGTTGCTTTGAAGGAACAAGGAGGCAAGATTGGTTAAGTTGCTGACAGAAGATGGGATTGGACCAACAAGCCTATTGGAGGATAGATCCAACGCAACCAAATTCCTTAGTCTCCCAATTTCTTGTGGAATGGATCCATTAAGTTTGTTGCTTTGAAGGAACAACGAGGCAAGATTGGTTAAGTTGCTGACAGAAGATGGGATCGAACCAACAAGCCTATTGGAGGATAGATCCAATTCAACCAAATTCCTTAGTCTCCCAATATCTTCTGGAATGGAACCATAAAGTTTGTTGCTTTGAAGGAACAAGGAGGCAAGATTGGATAAGTTGCTGACAGAAGATGGGATTGGACCAACAAGCCCGTTATTTGAGAGATCAAGATCAACCATACTCTCTAGCTTTCCAATATTTGGTGGAATGGGACCACTGAGCTGGCAGTGTCCGAGTTGGAGAGTCATTAGCTTTTTAAGGTTGCATATTTCGGGGGAAATGCTGTCCAATGGATTTGAGTCCATAATCAAGTGGGTGAGATTGGTCAAAAGACCTATAGCTGAAGGCATATAAATAATGGAGTTGCGAGACAAATTTAGAGAAACAAGATTCTCCATCTTCTGAATTGCCAAGGTAATGGAATCAATATTGTTATAGGAAACATCAAGCACTGCCAATTGAGTGAGGTTTCCAATTGAAGAAGGTAACTCACCTGTAAGGTTATTCCAAGACAGGTCGAGGTACCTGAGCTTTGAAAGTGCTCCTATTTGAGGTGTTATGCTCCCATTCAGACCATGGCCACTAAGATCAATCTCGACGACACTTCCAGCATTGCATTGGATACCAGGCCACATACAATGGTTTCCAACTCTCTTTCTATAATTACTCCACCACCCTGTTTCCATCAGGGCTTCTGCCTCTGCTGCCAGCCATTCAGAATCATCGTATGTTGCACTAGTGATTACAATTATAGAGAGTAAAAAGAAGGTAGGGATAGAAGTGTAAAAGTAGGATTTCATAGCTATGAAGTTGAGGGCTGAAGCTGATCTCCAATTCTCAAACTTTAGCTTATTTAAATACATATAAAACTGATTTAATTTTATTGGATATATATATTAATTTCAAAGTCTGTAGTCATTGTCTTGGTCTTGTAGAAGTAAAGTGGAAGTTGTAGCAAATGTTGTGTTTCCCTTTGTTGAATGTTCTCATAAGGCTAGTTTTTAATCCAAAATTTGTCAACATGTGTGGCCCCAAAGAAAGCAATGCTATAAACGAAGATTAGAAATCAACCATTGCCCTGCCGTAGTCTTACTCTTACAACCAGCCATGAATTTTGTTGACAAAATGTTGTCCTCGTTAACTCGTTCTTGGAAAGAAAATAAAGTTGGAAATTATCAATATGAAAGGACTCTTTTTTTTTCTGGTGAATTATAAGGGGAGGGCAAAACCCTAACAACGATGACATCCCAATGCCACCAACCAGTATGGAGGAGAGCTTCTGCTTCCATCTCTAGGCCAATCTGGTTGAACCAGTACCGAAAGTTGGAACAATAGCAACCACGACCGCAATCAAAACATAAAATAGAACAAGGGTAGTGAAATGAACAGGTGAGGCCATCTTTGAGCTTATTTCTGTAGGTTTTGATAATGGTGTATGTTAGTGATTTCCAGCCTAATAATAACTTAATCCTAGTTAAACAAGTTCACTGCTTTGGAAGTCAAGGTCTTCCTTCTATCATTTGGTTTGAGCCCCAAAAGGAGGTGGGCCAAAGTGAAGTCAAAACTCCTTCACAGATATAACTCATCCTTCTACTCAGTTCTTGCAATACATAATCTAAATCATGACTCTCTCGATGAACATAATTTTTTTTTTTGCTCTGTCAAAATGATAATTTATTAGAGTATAAAATCATGATTCGTTGGAGTGCCGAACCGAAGTAAGAGACTCAGTTAATTATGCTTTGGTGTTTTGTATGAGCTGCCAGGCTGAAGTTAAATATTTGGGGGTTCTCCTCCATCTTAATTCATTCAAGTTAATTGGTAATTTAAATAGGGTTTGATGCTCTTCTAGATAGGTGGTTGCGATATTGTTCAGTATTTAATGCTGAGCTTTAGGGGTATTTTGGATGGATTGATTATTCTTTAGAACAGAGGATATAACAAAGTGTTGATTCGAAGCGATATTATTGAGGTTCTTCAAGTCATTTAAGAAACAGTCTCAACGACATCTTATTCAACACTTATCAAATGTATTCAACGGTTTCTGCTGAAAATAGACCAACGGAAAATAAATAACATCCCTAAAGAAGAGAGCATAGAAATGGATTGCATCGCCAATATAACTTTTGACAAAAAACGAAAGCCTACAGTTGTTCGCAAAAACCCCATTGTTTAGTTCTAAATGATTATGTTATTTTATCAATTTTTCTTATTCACAAAAAAATTGTAATACATTATTTCTATATTATAACTCGAATCACACACACTTGTAAATTATTTGAAATTATATCTCTAAATTATTTACAATTGATGCCTTCAAAAATACTTTATAAAACAAGCAATAACCATTTCCACAAGTAGAAATTGGGAAATAGAAAAAATTCCAAAAATCAATCTACCACTATTGACTTGAAAGTTCAAAATCTTTGTGAGCCTTTATCTAACATTTTGTCAATATGTTTATAAAAATGGGTCCAGAAAAAGCAATGCTATAGAGAAGTGGCCCCAACTTCACTTCACCAAACTATTTCCTCGCTATTTCGTTTTAAAAAAGAAAAGGATAATTATGATCACTCAAATATTAATTTTTTCCGTTTTAATCACTTTTATATTGACCGTTTTTTATTAGTATATTGTTAGTGTAGTTTTTAAACTTCATTAATATTTTTATTAATTTATTGTTAATGTAGTTTTTAAACTTCACTAATATTTTAATATATTATCATTTTGTTTGAAAATTATAATTTGGTTTTTTATTTTTAATATAAACTCGAGTTCAGCTTTAGATAAATTATATGTTCTGATTTTTTAAGACTTCGATTTTTTTTTTCAAGTCCTAAGTTTGGGTGATTTTCATTTGATTTTTTGAGTTAAAATTTTCAAATTTTTTTTTAAATTCTATTTGAACGGATTCAAATTTAATAAAAAAAATGTAGCTGCATTGGTTGTAAATCAAATAAACTTAATGAATTTTAAAGTCAAAGTCGCCCTTATATTTTCGTTTTGATTCCAATTTCGGCCCGACCATTAAGGCTTGCTTTGAAAGGCAGACTGTTGTAGAAATCTTCGCCTTCAATTTTATCTTCAAATTCTAGGTTAAGATCATTTACAATCTGATTGTTAGAGTTCTGTGGCTCGAATTCTTATTAAAAAAATATAGTGGTAAAATTAAGGGGGCTGTGTGGGGCTTAAGATCGAGAGCCGAAGGTTTTTCAATTTTACTACACTATTATCTATTTGATATTGATTAGAATAATGTTCTTCAACTTTTAAATAGATATAGTTGAAACTCCTCTTGTATTATTCGAGTTTCAACATTAGTGAATTTTCTTCTTCTTTGCCCGTGATTTTTCCCGAAACGATTTTTTACGTAAAATTTGTGTTGTCAAAGCTCAATTTTGACCGAGCCCAACACCGAATCCAACTTTTAATTTTTAAAATTTGAATTTATTTTAAATTTGAATTTATTTTTAAATTTAAATTCGTTTTGAGTTTAAATTTACTTTAAATTTGAATTTATTTTAAATTAAAAAAATTGATATTAAGAGTCTAAATCCAAAATGTCCATTTTTAAAAAAGCTCAATTGGGCTCAATTTAAAATAACCTAAAAGGCCCAAATGATCCAAATTAAACCTAAAACACCTAAAGTCAAACCCTAAATTTGGTAGCTGAACTTCTACCCTCAATTGCATTGCTGTTGCCGTCCACCAACGTCCAACCAGAGGCTGCCATGTCAGCACCAGTAGCACCAACCAGCAACTTGCCCTGCACCACTGCCACCGCCCGCTGCACCAACCACCATTGCCGAACTTGCAAAGAACAAGACAGACATTTAGTTGCATCAAACAAAAGAAAATGATTGTAATACTGGTTATAAAAACCAGATTCAAACAATTGTAAGGTTACAAGATTTTTTTAAGAAATCAATATAAAAATAGTAAGCTTTTGCAAATCAGATTCAGAAAGCAATAGGAATTAGAGGCAATATTCAAAGCTAAGCAAACAAGCAATTGATATCTCAAGAAAAGTTAAATACTAAACAAACTCACATCAGTCCATGTATACATCTCCTAGTAAGTATTTATTCATTAATATTAACCTTTTAAACTTCAAACCGTTTGCATCCTTTGTACATATTTATTAATACATTTTATTTTTTATGTTATCATTTCTCATTTATTATTCTGGAACTAGCCTTTAATGTCTATAATAAATTTTTCAATAATAATATTAATAATATTAATAACCTGATAATAAAATAAAAAAGGAAAATGAGAAGTCAGAAGGTTACGGTCCTTGAGATGCCATCGTCGTCTGAGTTCGTGAAAGAATCCCCTCCGAACGCCGCCCGTGCTCCGTCGTACACGGATCTACAAAGAAATACGGAAAAGGATTAACAATATTAAAATACGAAAAAACAAAATCGAAAACAAAATGAAACCAGATCAAAAAGAAATCTTAAAAAAAAACCCTAAAAAGAAATCTTTTTTTTTTTTACTCGTTTTCAAGATAAAAAAGATTAGATCTAGGGATTTCAATCCCAGATATGTTTTTCTTCAAATTTTTTTTAAAAAATCTAAAAAGAATAATAAAAACTTGTTTCGTTTTCCAGATCTAAACTTTTTGAAACAAGAGGTTTTTTAAAAGTAAAGTTTATCGTATTTCGATTTGAAATTGGGTTTCAAGGACTGTTTAAGACGTTTTAAAACAAAAAACTGAAAAAGAAAATACTTTTTACTTAAAACAGCCGCGGACGGTGGCGTATAGAGGCAGTGCGAAGGCAAGGTGATGATCGAGCGGCGACTGGAGTTAGGCCGATCGGGGAACAGCTAGAAGAGAGAGGGCAGAGAGAATTTGGGAATTTTTTGGAGAAGTGAGAAAGAAAAATAAAAAAAGGGTTTTGAAATGTATATATAGAGAACCAAAACGACGTAATTTTGGTTTAGGCCTTTAAGCACCAAAACGACATCGTTTCAAGCTATGACCCAGGACCCGACCGACCCGACCCATTCCAAGCACTAGGATCCGCGTGTTTTTAACTTTTGGGTTATTTATGATTTCAGTCCTTCTGCTTTTTCTGATCTTTACAATTTAATCTTTTTATATTTTGAATTAATTATAAATTCACCCATTAATTTAATTTCATTTTCAATTTGGTCCCCTGTCTTTCTGGAGGCTTAAGAAACTGCTACGTGGCAGTTTTTGGTTTATTTCTGCAAATAGTCTATTTTATTTTTAATTTGTTTCAATTTTGCCACTAAATCAAGTTTTGTTTTATTATAAAATTGGCCTAGAGATTTTAAATGATTTTCAAATTAGTCCTTTGACTTCAAAATGCCTGAGAGGTTGCTACGTGTCACTTACTTTCGATTTTATTACCCAGTGGTCCTTGAACTGTCCAAAAATCATATTTCAACCCCTGAAGTCTTCAAAAATTACATTTTGACCTCGAAACTTCTAAAAATTACCATTTTACCCCCGAATGTCCAAAAATTCAATTTTTAACCTCGAAACCTCTGAAAATTACTATTTTACCCCCAAATATCCAAAAATTCCATTTTCAACCCCAAAACTTTCAAAAATTGCCATTTTACCCTTAAATGTCCAAAAATACCATTTTTGACACTTAAATTTCCAAAAATTACCATTTTACCCCTAAATTGTCCAAAATTACCGTTTTACCCCCATGCATCCAAAAATCGCATTTTGACTTCGTTCGTTTTGCTTCTCTTTTTCTTCAAAGTTTATATTTAGTTTTAATTATCATTATTTCGTATTTTATATTCTATTAATTTTTATTTTTGCGTATTATTTATCTACTTAGTTATTTTGTTTCGTGTTATTTTACCTTCGTTATTGACTGCTCATTCATATTAAACTCATATATTTGTTTTCAAAATTATTTTCATGAAACCTTTAAAATCGAGGCAATATTCTTTTATTTCGAGTTTTGGAAATTTGTGTCTTAACTTACTAGGCGCGATTTTTCTTCAAATCTGAATAATCGAATACCCTTAAATCAAGGTAATGTTTCTTTATCTCTGATTCTGAAAATTTGTGACTTAACTTACTAGGCGCGACTTTTCTTCAAATCGAGATAATCGAATATCCTTTTCGAACGTTTTAAAAGTTTACAACAAAGGAAAGCTCGTTATTTCTGGATCTCGAAATGTTATGTCCTAACTTACTGGACGTGACTTTTCTTTCTCGTTCACTTCGAAATTGCGAGACTTCTAAACCAAAAATCGATTTCTTTCTTAAACACGATTGACGCATTTAAGGATCATATTTTAAATTTTGCTCGAGTTTTCAAATGTTTTTAACAAACTAAGACCCAAAAGTAATCAATGTGGTACCAATTTTGGGCGTATGAGGGTGCTAATCCTTTCTCATGCGTAATCGACTCCCGAACCTATTTTTTGGATTTCGAAGACCAAAATATTTTTCAAAAACAAATTTTAAACGTTTTGTGGTGATCCAATCACACCATATAAAAAGATTGGTGGCGACTCCCATTTTTTCAATTTTTAAATATTGTTCGAGACTTGTTTGTTTTTCCCAGAAAATGAACGTTTTGACAGCTTGGTGACTCCACTGGGGACCTTTTTAAAAATAAACGAGAGTCAAGCCAAAATTGATTATTTTTGAGTCTATTTTGAAAAGTTTTAAAGCTTCGATTTTGTTTAATATGAGTTCCTTGGCATCTTTTGTGTGACATTATATTATGTGATATGGCTAGTGTAAGTTTGCATCCATATGCATTTTGTTACTACCACCTTTTAAGTGAAAGTGAGAAGCTACTCCTTCGTGAGGTTTTCACCTCCGTGCAGGATAGTGAATAACTTTCGGGATTACGTCCATACTTATGTTTTTGTGAAGTTTTCACTTCCATGCAAACATATGGGAAATGTGTCCCCCTAAACCGAGCTCGTCCATATGAACCTATAATGGGTGAGCATCGAGGAATCTGTTGGTTTGGGTACCTCAACTCTAGAACTTGAACCACATGTAGTGAATCCTAGTTGCTTACCTTAGGATAGAACTACATTGAGCTGTTAGTAGTCTCCCAAGTCTAGGTTCTCTATTTTATATCCGTACTTTGTTATCATACTTGTGTTCTTTTGCTTTTTTAATTGTTGCTTGCATTACATCTTCATAAGGAAAAGTGTGGATTTAAGCTCAATTACTAAATAGAAAATTGGTCATAAGAAAACAAGTTCCTTGATAAGGTGGAAAACAATACGGTCGCGCGCATATGGTCAAAAAGAAAGACAAAAAGGCAATGATTAGTCAGCCAAGTAAGATGGAAACAAAGACCGCACAACAAACCAATCTTTGATCCAACTACAAGAAATGACCAATCACTTAAGTTGACATTTTGGGACCAAAAAATCAAAGGACAAACCAGGGCGAAATTTGAAGATGTCCTATGAAGATTAAAAGCTTTTGAACACTAAAGCATGATTACATGCGTATCTGTCTTATGTAAAGAAATTTGTTTTCTAGTAAAATTTTCTAACAGAATTGAGTTATGAGTCAATGTTTTTCTTATGCATACATAATTTCATGAGAGTCTACCTTAAGTGGAATTGTGTCAAGCCTTCAGTGGTTGCACGAAGAAGGTAAGAGACACAATTACATTATTGTTTCTTTGCTTTTAATTGCAATTTATTCCAAGTTTTATTCCTATATTAATTACACTAACTTGTTCATTTCAAATCTATTTGCATTGCATCTTCATTCAAAAAAGGTGTTGATTCATGTTCTATTGCTAGATAGAGAACTGGTCATAAGAGAATGGGTTCCTTGATACGGTAGAGATCAACGTGGCCATGCGTATATGGTCAAAGAAAAACAACAACACAAAAGTGATAACCTGGCAAAAGGGGCACATATCAGAGTTTTGGGATTGTAGCCAAATAAATGAAACTCATAACAGTTTGCCAGAGTTAAGTGAAGTATGGAAGACAAAAAGAGGCAGATGACCAATCACGAATATGTTAGCTTACTCAATGACAAAAGGAATAGGCATCAATTCCAAGCTCTCACTTAGTATTAGCGTCCAACTTCTAATGGTTTCACATTTGGAAAGGAGGACATGATACCCACGATAGAAGAGTAAATCACTATTGCCCGAGGATTCAAAATAATAAAGTATACTTTGAATATGGTGTCCGTCCTTACCTACTTAAAGTTAAAGTAGGGATGCACCTTTTCTGAGTCTTAACACAATATTGGGATTCAATTTAGTCACTTCACCTTCAGAAACATGGACATATTGTAAGAGAATACACTACATTGCTCCATTGCCCAAGAACTCAAGTTGAAAAGGTCTACTTCAAAGAAACGAGCATTGGGTTGCAGCCTTGATCAAAGAGAAAAGCGATAATAAGTACATTGCTTTGGAAAACCTACAAAACATAGTACACTCAGATGAAAATGCTGACGTTCTTGCCTCAAATACGTATAAGATAGTTGTTTTCCCTAAAATGTTGGGGCACATAGAAGACGCAGTTGTAGATTTACTTGAACTACGCGACAAGAGAATTATTATGTTCTAGTAACCTTAGCCACTAAGCACTTGTCGAAGAAAGGGTAAAAGAAGGTGTATTGGTTCACAAGTTTTGCTAGTAGAATCAGTGGTCATTTTTTTTGGGAAGTTAAAAAGTCTGTTATCGAGTATTCTTCGACGACTACTCTCTGTCAAACGAATTTCAGGCTATTTAAAAATAAAATGATTTCGCCAGTGAAAAAATGACTTCAAATCTCTTAGGGGCAAGTTTGAGATACAGACCATGTTGCAAGCAATAACTCCACCAAGTGCAAGAAACGGCTAACCGTTTACAGACTTTAGCTATTCAGGACTGACATTTTAAACATGAAATTGGGGTCAAATAGAAGCTAAAAATTAGCTTGAAAGATTAGGAGTTTGAGTATTAAGGCATGACGATACATGCATCTGCCTTATGTAAAATAATTTGCTTTCTAGTAAAGTTGTCAATGGAATGAAACTAAGAATCAATGCCTTTTTTGCTTGCATTTTACCGTTCATTTGCATTGCACTTCATGCATTAAATTTTGATGAAATCCCTCATATTTGAAACACTCGTGTGAAAGAGAGTCATCAACCCTAAATGAAAATTGAGAGGAAACGTGATAAATCAAGATAGAGAATGATAAAAATTTAAGAAAAAGTCATGTGGAGAGTGAACCTGTTGAGAGTTTGTTCCTACACCCTTGGATGTGTTTTGGACAACTAGACTATGGAGGAGCTTCTGTAGTCCGAATACACTTATCACTCTAAGTCCGAGAGTAATAAGGATCCTTTTATAAAGGGCACATGACCACTATCTTTTATTTCAATAAAAATGATGCATTGTTTTTGTCCCATTTGGAAAACACCTTACCATTCTTTTCATTCGTCCATACCACAATTAATCATTCTTTGGATCCCCTTTTGTGTTTATGCTGGGTCCCTTGATATCCCCTTTTGTCTTTATGCTGGGTCCCTTGATATCAAGGATACGAGTAACACTACTGTTGACTTAAACCCTTTTGAGTAAGACATGTGTCCAGAAAAACTTTGAGGCTTTGAAGATGATCAAGAATGTAACTTGACTCCCGATCTGTTATGGATGGTTGAGCAAAACAAGAAACAAACATCACCTTGAAGAGTCATGATTTTAAGTGAGAATCAAGACATGTGTCTTTATAGAAACAAGGCAAGCTGCCTCGAGAATCCAAAGGTCTTTTGCATGATCCTATCAAAGCATGCCAAGTTTAAGGAACCGATGTCGTGACACCCAGGCGCCCATAAAAGGAAGAATGTAATCAAATTCAACAGAAACTTGAAAAATTGAGGCTCGACGTGTTATAAAAAAAAGGAGAGAGATGGGTCAAAAATCCGCAAAGGGCATTTTAAAATAAAAAGAGAAAAAAAGGGAAAAAAAGAAAGAAAGGAAAGAAATGTCAAGATGAAAACCCGCAAAGGGCATCTTGAAAATTTATTCTCCATCATCTTTCCACGTCGTGACCTCTTTCTACGTGAAGTATGGACATCAGCGAACCAACTTTGCAAAAGAGTTTCTAATGTGCATCAATTCATCCTCATGATCATTGATTACTACTTCCTATGCCAATCGACGATTAAGCAGATTATTGAAAATGAGATATTGTATGCCAATATGGAACGCCAAGAAAAGATCATGTCCAAACGATGACATGAACTTGAGCAACAGCACAATAGCAAAATCTGCAGTCAATTCAAGAGCAAATATCACAACTCAGTACCACTCAGGCAAAAATGGGGCATTGGTGGGGATCAATAAAGACACCAAAGGATTGCCTGGAAAATAGCAGAGACCTACAAAGGCTCGGCATGAGAAATCACCATTTGCCTTCGAGGTTTATCGAGTTTCTATCAAAACAGCCACCAGGGCAACACCTTTCGCACCAGAATAAAAGTCGTCCTACATATTGGAATCAAGCCAACTTCGTGAACTCAAATGCAATGAAGAAAAAAATAAAAAAAAAGAAAAAAAAAGAAAAAGGAAAAAGAAAATAGAGAAAAATAAAAAAAAAGAGGTCGAGGTGAAAACTCGTAAAGGGCATCTCAAAACCTAAGGAGATTTGAGTAGAAAACCTGAAAGGGCGGCTCAATTTTGAATAAACGAAAGAGGCATGAAGTGGCCTTCTCTCTTAAAAGTAGCAAGGTGGAGAAACTTTACACCTTGAGACATTGACAAAGTACTCCAAGTTTCATGGACACATGTCAAGCTCAGAATAGTCCTCATCAAGTTTTCTTATTGAAGCTCATACTTTGATATCTGGGGCACCTAACTCCATTCTTTGTTCACCTTATGTTTTGTAACTTTTGACCAAACATGTAATTTTTAATCCTTTTTATGAGCTTTGCCTCCATGAAATTCAATTTTATTCGCCTTGCAATCATGTCCAAGCATTTCTGCATCAAAATAATGATTAATGAACCAATGACCTTTTCATTCATGCAAGCTTTACCTTCAATCAAATTCAATTTCATCCATTTCGCAACCATGTTTAAGCACGTTTGCATTGAAATAACAGCCGGTAGACTAATGATTCTTAATCTTTTCATTCACGCGAGCTTTGCCTCTAATAAAATTCAATACACCTTACAACCTTGCGCAAACATTTTTGCATTGAAATAACGGTTAGTGGTTTATGATATAAGGAATAAAAGGATTTTTGCATCTTATTCTGGAAAATTTCTAAATAGTACATGCACTTGAAACAGGACTATTAGTTGGAAATAACACAAGTACGAGGGATAGAAGGGTTTTGAAACAAATAGTTCAAAAATGACCACCTCTTTAGGTTTCATGTCAAAGATCCCATACCAAAAGAAAAAAACATGACAAACACATCAGTGATAGGACTTAGACAAACGATGAACAATGTCGGCTAAGGACTAAAAATAAAATCATTTCTCAAAAGTGACATTTTGCATTCATCATTCATACCCATCTATTTAGGAGCATTTGACTCATCCTGATCATGACATCCTAAACAATTTGGCCCACCTAAAGGCTCATTCAAGCGTATTCTACTGGTTTCCTTACCATGAAAATGAAGGGAAAGATTTAAGCCGCAACGGCAAATCTAGTACCACGAGGATATAGAAGGAAAGATTTAAGTCGCAATGGCGAACCTTGTACCTCAGAAGCATGAAGGGAAAAATTTAAGCCGCAATGGCGAATCTAGTACCACGAGCATGAAGGGAAAGATTTAAATCACAACGGCGAATCTAGTACCACGAAGATATGGAGGGAAATGTTTAAGTCGCTATGACGAACGTTGTACCTCAGAAGTATGAAGGGAAAGATTTAAGCCACAACGACGAATCTAGTACCACGAAGATATGGAGGGAAATGTTTAAGTCGCAACGGCGAACCTTGTACCTCAGAAGCATGAAGGGAAAGATTAAAGCTGCAACGGCAAATCTAGTACCATGAAGATATGGAGGGAAAGGTTTAAGTCGCAACGGCGAACCTTGTACCTCAAAAGCATGAAGAGAAAGATTTAAGCCGCAACGACGAATCTAGTGCCACGAAGATATGGAGGGAAAGGTTTAAGTCGCAACGGTGAACCTTGTACCTTAGAAGCATGAAGGGAAAGATTTAAGTCGTAACGGCGAATCTAGTACCACAAGGACATGGAGGGAATGTTTTAAGTCACAACGACGAACCTTGTACCTTAGAAACATGAAGGAAAAGATTTAAGCCGTAACGGTGAATCTAGTACCACGAAGACACAAAGGGAAATGTTTAAGTCGCAACGACGAACCTTATATCTCAAAAGCATAAAGATAAAGATTTAAGTCGTAACGGCAAATCCAGTACCACGAGGACATGAAGGGAATAGTTTAAGTCGCAACGGTGAACCTTGCACCTCAGAAGCATGAAGGGAAAGATTTAAGCCACAACGGCGAATCTAGTACCACAAGGATATGGAGGGAAAAGTTTAAGTCGCAATGGCAAACCTTGTACCTCAGAAGCATGAAGGGAAGGATTTAAGCCGCAATGGCGAATCCAGTACCACGAAGATATGGAGGGAAAGATTACGATCGCAACGGTGAACCCGATACCTTAGAAACATGATGAAAAAAGATCGAACCCACGACGGTGAAACTTCTACCTTGAAGTCATAGTGGATCAGATTAAAACTACAATAGCAAGTCTTTATCTCTCTGAAGTTGCAGTAAGAGCAAGATGAAGCTTCGACATCAAATCCTATCTTCATAAAGATGCAGTGGAGTTGGATTCAAATTATATCATTTCATTTTTACCCTTAAAATCAAGAAGGGCAAAATGAAGATTCTGATCTTTTACCACGAGCTTGGGGCAGATCATCATCAACCAATCTCTTACCCCAAGCCTGGGGTAGATTGTAGCCATTTGATCTTTTACCCCGAGCTTGGGGCAGATCATTATCAACCAATCTCTTACCCTGAGCCTGGGGCAGATTGCAACCATTTGATCTTTTACCTCGAGCCTGGGGCAGATCATTATCAACCAATCTCTTACCCTGAGCCTGGGGCAGATTGCAGCCATCCGATCTTTTACCCCAAGCTTGGGGCATATCAACATCAACTAGTCTCCTACCCTGAGCCTAGGGCAGATTGCAGTTATCCAAAACAAGTGAGGCAGTCATCTTCCTAATGAGATACAGAGAAGTATACCAACTCAATGAAATCAGACTCAAAGACTACGGTGACAAACTCCAATCTCCTTGAAATTTCAAGAGAATGGAGTGAAATTATAGTAGCAAATTCTGTCTTTTTGGAAATTGCCTTAAGGCAAGATGAAATCATAACATTGAAGATAGAGAAGCAGATGCAGCAAGGTTGAACGATCGATGAAGTGAAGGACAGACCAGTTGAAGAAAGAACGTCGAATAAATGAAATATGACAAAATTGAGCTTTCTTTTGGTCTTTGTTCCAATCCTGTTACATAGCTACAAGCAAAGAGGGGCAGCTGTCGAAGCCCAATTTTGACCGGGCCCCACACCGAGTCCAACTTTTAATTTTTAAAATTTTAATTTATTTTAAATTTGAATTTATTTTTAAATTTAAATTCATTTTGAGTTTAAATTTACTTTAAATTTGAATTTATTTTAAATTAAAAAAATTGATATTAAGAGTCCAAATCCAAAATGTCCATTTTTTACAAAGCCCAATTTGACCCAATTCAAAATAAGCTAAAAGGCCCAAATGATCCAAACTAAACCTAAAACACCTAAAGTCAAACCCTAAATCTGGTAGCTAAACTTCTACCCCCACTTGCACTGCTGTTGCCGTCCACCAACGTCCAACCAGAGGCTGCCACATCAGCACTAGCAACACCAACCAGCAACTTGCCCTGCACCACTACCACCGCCCTCTGCACCAGCCACCATTGTCGAACCTGCAAAGAACAAGACAGACATTTAGTTGCATCAAACAAAAGAAAATGATTGCAATGCTGGTTATAAAACCAGATTCAAACAATTGTAAGGTTACAAGATTTTTTTAAGAAATCAATATAGAAACAGTAAGCTTTTGCAAGTCAAATTCACAAAGCAATAGGAAACAGAGGCAATATTCAAAGCCAAGCAAACAAGCAATTGATATCTCAAGAAAAGTTAAATACTAAACAAACTCACATCAGTCCAGGTATACATCTCCTAGTAAGCATTTATTCATTAATATTAACCTTTTAAACTTCAAACCGTTTGCATCCTCTGTACATATTTATTAATACCTTTTATTTATTATGTTATCATTTCTCATTTATTATTCTGGAACTAGCCTTTAATGTCTATAATAAAATTTCAATAATAATATTAATAATATTAATAACCTGATAATAAAATAAAAAAGGAAAATGAGAAGTCAGAAGGTTACGGTCCTTGAGATGCCGCCGTTGTCTGAGTTCGTGAAAGAAGCCCCTCCGAATGCCATCCATGCTCCGTCGTACACAGATCTACAAAGAAATACGAAAAAGGATTAAAAATCTTAAAATACGAAAAAACAAAACCGAAAACAAAATGAAACCAAATCAAAAAGAAATCTTCAAAAAAAACCCTAAAAAGGAATCTTTTTTTTTCTCGTTTTCAAGATCAAAAAGATTAGATTTGGGGATTTCAACCCCAAATATGTTTTCCTTCAAATTTAAAAAAAAAAAATCTAAAAAGAATAATAAAAACTTGTTTCATTTTCCAGATCTAAACTTTTTGAAACAAGAGGTTTTTTAAAAGCAAAGTTTGTCGTATTTTGGTTTGAAATCGAGTTTCAAGGACTGTTTAAGACGTTTTAAAACAAAAAAATGAAAAAGGAAATACTTCAAAATGGCTGAGAGGCTGCCACATGTCACTTACATTCGATTTTATTGCTCAGTAGGTCCTTAAACTGTTAAAAAATCATATTTCGACCTTGAAGTCTTCAAAAATTACATTTTGACCTCGAAACTTCTAAAATTACCATTTTACCCCCGAATGTCCAAAAATTCCAGTTTTAACCTCGAAACTTCTAAAAATTACCATTTTACCCTCGAATGTCCAAAAATTCCATTTTTGACCCCAAATCCTTCAAAAATTACCATTTTACCCCTAGATGTCCAAAAATTCCATTTTTGACTTCGAAACTTCCAAAAATTACCATTTTACCCCCGAATATCCAAAAATACATTTTTGACCTCGAATTTTCCAAAAATTACCATTTTACCCCGGATGTCCAAAAATTCCATTCTTGACCCCAAAATTTCCAAAAATTACCATTTTACCCCCAAAGTGTCTAAAATTACCGTTTTACCCTCGGACATCCAAAAATCGCGTTTTGACTCCGTTTGTTTTGCTTCTCTTTTTCTTTAATGTTTATATTTAGTTTTAATTATTATTATTTCGTATTTTATATTCTATTAATGTTTTATTTTTGTGTATTATTTAACTGCTTAGTTATTTTGTTTCGTGTTATTTAACCTTCGTTATTAACTGCTCATTCATATTAAACTCATATATTTGTTTTCAAAATTATTTTCATGAAACCTTTAAAATCGAGGCAATATTCTTTTATTTCGAGTTTTGGAAATTTGTGTATTAACTTACTAGGCGCGATTTTTCTTCAAATCTGAATAATCGAATACCCTTAAATCAAGGTAATGTTTCTTTATCGCTGATTCTGAAAATTTGTGACTTAACTTACTAGGCGCGACTTTTCTTCAAATTGAGATAATCAAATATCCTTTTCGAACGTTTTAAAAGTTTACAACAAAGGAAAGCTCGTTATTTCTGGATCTCGAAATGTTATGTCCTAACTCATTGGACGTGACTTTTCTTTCTCGTTCACTTCGAAATTGCGAGACTTCTAAACCAAAAATCGATTTCTTTTGTAAACATGATTTACGCATTTAAGAATCATATTTTAAATTTTGCTCGAGTTTTGAAATATTTTTAACAAACTAAGACCCAAAAGTAATCAATGTGGTACCAATTTTGGGCGTATGAGGGTGCTAATCCTTCGTCATGCATAATCGACTCTCGAACCTGTTTTCTGGATTTTGAAGACCAAAATATTTTTCAAAACGGATTTTAAACGTTTTGTGGTGATCCAATCACACCATATAAAAAGATTGGTGGCGACTCCCATTTTTTCAATTTTTAAATATTGTTCAAGACTTGTTTGTTTTTCTCGGAAAATGAACGTTTCGACATCTGTGTTCTTATTTTCTTAATTTATGATCATTCTATTATCATTATCAGCATCATAACACATTCACAATCATGGTACTAACACATTCACAATCTTTAGTTTCTAATTATTAGGTGACCAAAATTTGTATGTCAATAATGTTAGTGCTCAGATTGATAACTTTACTAGTCGAATAATCGAGTTCAAACCTCTTAAATGGTCTAATCATTATTGATCAAGGGCGAAACCAAGAAATTTTTTTACGGGTTGGAATTAAATTGTAATTTTTATGATAGTAAAAATGTAATTTTTAAAGGATTAAATCAAAATTTTATCATTTTTAAGGGAGGTTAAAGTGGAATTTTACCTTTACTAATTTAAAATTTTAAAAAACTGTAAAAGTTTAAATAAAAATTTTTCCATTTTAAGGAGACCGACCCCTGCGAGTCTCCTTAGAATCGCTCCTGTTACTAATGTAATTTATTAATAACATTTGATTTACTTTATAGCTAAAAAATGATTAAAAAATAATATTATATTATAAATAACATAATAATAAATGATTTATAAGTCGCAGTAATATTAATTGTAGCTAAACCAAAATATGCAATAATAAAACATGATTGCACATAAATCTTGAAAGAAGCTTGCAATGATTTATATCCCCATGGTGTTGTGATGGAGATTCTAGTAGTGAGCAAAATTCGATTCAATTCGAAAAATTTGAAAAATAATTTAAATTTTGAATTAAATAGTTTAAGTTATTTGAGTTAATCAAATTATTCGGATCAACTCGAATAAAAAATCAAGTTTTTCGGTTTAACTCGAATATGAATTATACAATTTGAGTTATCCAAAAATCTGAATAAAAAAGGACAAAACTACGTCGTTTTGATAAGTGTTTATCTTTTCTAAAGTTAAAAGTCAAAACCATCAAGTTAAAAAATAAAACTATGTCGTTTTGATAAATGTTTACTCGTTAAGTTAAAAGACAAAATCATTATATTGTTTATGTAATTAAATAATCTTGTACGTTGTCTACTAGTTAAATAATCGGTCCATGTAAACGCAAATTGAGTATATATAATAGGATTCATTAACTCGACTCGATTTGACTCGATTAGATTCGGTTAGAAAAAAAAATTCAAATTGTGTTCGATTGTTAAAATAAGATTTCAACTCGACTAACTCAAAACTTTTTAATTTGATTTGACTCGACTCGATCAAATACTCACCCCTAGAAGATTCCCGTATTCCTTATTCATCATGCATTTGGAAACAAGGAGTCGGACTCTAATAAAATCAAAATTCCTTATTCGTTACTAGCCACTAGTACCTTCTTTATTTATGGGATAATTTATTTTAAAGGCTTAGTAAATCATTTAATAATGACTTGTTTTGTTCTTTAAAGGTCGGTGGAATTTTAACGACGATAGGCATCATCATTTATTCATCACAATTTATGAAGGCAACGAAAATACTTACAAAAACATATATAAAAATTGAAAAGAAAGGAAATACATGTAGGGAATAAAGAGAAAATAAATAAATTGAGTAGAAGAAAAAAAACAGGCGGGCGATAACCAACCTGCCCGATGGCTAACACCACCACTGAATAAAACAAAGGAGAAAAATCCAATGGCTTAGAAGAATTTTTTTAGGGTTTTCCAATAAATATGAGGTCTTGGAATGAGTTTCTAAGAATGATTAAATAATGGTTGGAACTAATAGAATACTTCAAAAAGTTTTTGGACATTCTTTTGATTCAACTCTATGCGAGGTTTCTCATGTTTGATGCCTAAAAGAACTTGAACGCAAATTTAGAAATAAATTTGAAAAAAAAAAATCTTATTATATTTTTGAAACTTTTGTATAATTTTTAGGGATAAATATCAAAATTCTACATGAACTATGATTTAATGTGTAATTGTATACATGAACTTTGATTTTATGTAATTTTATATATGAAATTTTGATTTGATCTAATTATTGTAAATTATTAACACGATTATTGATATAACATTATTTTATGTTTAATACATGAATAATTATATTTATCCAATGTGTATGATTAAATCAAAATTAAAGTTTCGAGTATATATTTGACCCACAATTAGAGTTTCACGTGTACAATTACACCAAATTAAAGCTCATGTATACAATTGCACATTGAATCAAAGCTCATGTATAATTTTGAGATTTATCCTTAATTTTTAATATATATTATTCTTTAAAATATGCTTCAAGTCCTTGTACTCTTTATATATTTAGATTTTAATTCATTTAATTTTTAAATTTCAAAATTCATGTTAATTATTATAATCACGTTAAAGTTCATTAATTTCGTCGATGTGAGATTTTGAAATAATAAAACAAATCAATTACTAGACATATAACAAAAAAAAAATATTTTAATAAACTTAAATTTGATCGAAGAGTTTTAACCGTATTAATAATTAAACTTATATTTTTAAATTTGAAAAATAAAATGAATATATTCCTTAAAATAAAAATAAAAATAATTTTGATTTTTTAATAACAAAGTAAAAGTAGAGTATAATTTTGAGAGCTAAATTAACCTTTAACCTAAACCCCAATCGTCACTACTGATTAGATGCTTACTTTTTTACAATAATAGCTTTGGTTTGATTCACAGTAGTGGTGAACCCAGAGGATTGACATGACTCCTTAAAATGAAAAAGTTTGATTTAAATCTCTTAAATTTTTAAAATTTTAATGGTAAAATTATATTTTACTTTCTCAAATAAAATTTTTTATAAAGATATAGACTATTAAAATGATAAATTTATATTTTTAGTATCATAAAAATATACAATTTTAATGTCGACTCCTCGAAAAAATTTTGAATTCGCCCCCGATTCACAATTATATAAAAAATAATAAAATAACCTTAAACCCATAATATAAGAAGAAGAAAAATAGTATTTCCAAAGCAAAACAGTCCAAAGTTATAAACATTAACTCTTTTCAGTGACAACCATAGGATCTGGACATGCTATTCACTATCCTATCTTCCAGAAGCCACTATTGCTTCTTTTTTTGGCAATCCTTAGCTATAGGTTACTGACAAAAAGACTGAAAATAAAGACACCAAATAAAAGATTTTGGTCAAACAATGCCAGACATGGCAATCAAATTGAAGAACTACTACCATGGATTTCACTAACCCCCTCTGTATTCTGAGACTGAATTTCGCATTCACTATCCATATACAGATCATGGTGCTTGAGTTGCAGGAGAGAGACAGCTTGGAGACGATCTGCTAACAATGGTCTTCTTTTAGAAAGAAACTGTTGGGACACACTCTTCATTGTTGGTCGAAACTTTGGGTTGGGCCTTAAGCAAGCAAAGGCAATTGTTGCAGCGAAAACAATATCCTTTGCCACTCTTCTGTCACTTGGATGTGATAGACGTGTATCCAATGTATCACTCAACATTATATTATAGGAAGATGATATTGATGATAGTGATACCAAGAGCTCACCAGAATGCTTTCCCATGAGTGTTTCAAGTGCTAATACTCCAAAGCTATATACATCACATTTTTCACTTACAACCATAGTATAAGCAAGTTCTGCATTCAACAACAAAGAAGTATAATTAAAATACAGTTAGTAAAATCATTTGAAAGATCAACAATAGCCAAGGTTTATGGTACAAGAACTTGGTGACCATGATGCCCTATTAGTAAACGCTTAGCTTATTCTTTAAGAACTTGACGGCATACACTAAACGTTAAGTAGATAAGATAGTTAGAATACCAAAAAAAAACATATCCAAAGTTTGGAACTTTACCTGGTGCAACATATCCATAGGTTCCAACAAGCATGGTTTGATTGGATGAATCAGGATCAATGAGTCTAGCTGTGCCAAAATCTGAGACACAAGCCTCTAGATTTGAGTTCAATAAAATGTTGTTACTTGATATGTCTGGATGAACTATTGGTGGGTGGCAATCATGATGCAGATAAGATAAAAGCACATACCGTATCTTTGATTATTTTAACTCTTTTGATCCAATCCAACTCCACTGCCTTCGTTATCATACGCGAAAACACAAAATAAGCTCCATCGAGCCATGTATTCGTAAATCAAAAACATGCAACGATTATGGAGACAGAATCCATGAAGCTTCACTATGTTCTTGTGTCGTATCTCTGATGACATTTTTGCCTCGTTCTTGAAACTCTTGTCAAAAGTTGGGACCTCTGCTTCTCTTCGGTGAAGTTTCTTCAAGGTAACAATCTTACCACTTGGTAATTGTGCTCTATAAACACTACCATAACTGCCAGTGCCAATGCAATATCGGATGTCAAAGTCTTCTGTTGCTTCAATGATGTCTTCAAATGCAATTCTTCCATCAAAGTTCCAGATTGAAAATAAATTTCCATTTTTTGCGACATTTGACTTGAAAATATTATTTTCTGTCTTGCATTCGAAGTAAAGAAAAGATCCTAAAGATAATAAAGCGAAAAACCCAACAATTGCAATGATGGGTAAAGCAGTTAATACCTTACTGCATGGGCAAGGAGAGAAACCCAACATGTCTCCACATAAGTGCTTGTTTCCTTGGAATGAGTCAGGTGCATAACCTCTCAAGTTATATGGAATAGGACCTTGTAGGAGATTTGAACTCAAGTTTAAGTAGCTTAGCTTGGGTAAATTAGATAGTGATGTAGGGATGGAACCTTTGAGTTTGTTGCTACCCAAATTCAATATAACTAAATTCTTCATGTTTCCTAATTGTAATGGAATGAAACCACTAATTTGGTTTGATGTGAAGATCAAATATTCCAAATTTGTCAGGTGACACAAAGTTAGAGGAATTGTTCCAGTGATTTGGTTATTGGATAGGTCCAACTGTTTCAATTTGGTTAGTTTTCCCAATGTAAAAGGGATTGGACCAGTAATTTGATTACGAGGTAGACCCAACATTTCCAAATTGGTTAAATTACCCAAAGTATAAGGAATATGACCACTAATGTTGGAGCCATCTATTTGCAGAGACATCAAACTCCTCAAGTTTCCCCAATCTAGGGGGATACAACCTTCAAAAGAGTTGCCATAAAGGTTGAGTTGTTTCAAACGAGTAAGTTTTCCCAGGGATTGAGGTAACTCACCGGTTAGAGAATTGTAAGAAAGATCGAGGTACTCCAGTGATGATAAAGCACCTATTTGAGGCGGGATGCTTCCATTAATCCCAGTCCAAGCTAGATCAAGATAAACAAGGTTTGGGAAGCAAGAGAAATTCAATTTTTTGAGTTTCATCTGAGATTCCCGTATATCGATGAATGCTAATAATGCTTCCAGCTTTATTGCATGATATACCTTGCCATGAGCAAGGTTCCAAAGTGTCATTGCCATTTGAACTCCACCAATCAGTACGAAGGAGAGCTGCTGCTTCCATCTGTAGGGAGGATGGTGTGGCGAAAGTTGGAAGAATGGCCACCATGACGGCAATCGAAACATAAGAAAGAACAATGATAGTGAAACAAAAAGGTGAGACCATCTTTGAGCTTATTTTCTGTAGGGTTTGATAATCGTTTAGGTTTGTGATTTCCAGGCTAATCACTTGACCCAATTTAACCAAGTGTATTGCTTTGGAAATCAAGGTCTTCCTTGTATATTTTGGTTTGAGCCATGAGAAGCCTATGACCCACGCGGAAACCATTCGTCTGAGTGGTGGAGTTAAATTTTTTTTTTTTTAGGGTCGGAATTAAATTATATATATTTAAAATAATACAAGTATAATTTGATAATTTTAATAGTTTATATTTTTATTATTTTTAAAAAGTTAAATTAAATCTTAAACCTTAAAAGTTACTTATATTTTTAAAAAGACAATAATGTAAGTTAAGAAAAACTAAATTAAAAAATTTAAACATAATCCTCTGAACCTCAACGTAACTCCGCCATTATTTGTCTTCACTAGCAACCTTCCTCGAAACCATTAACCATTTTCAGAATTTCTCCACTGACTAAGTCAAGGTATGTTTTGTATTATTCTTCTTTTTTTTTTTTTTGCTAAAAATGTCATCGTATTCTAAATTTTTATATTTTTAGAATTGTTATATAGAATTTTTACTTTTAAAAAAATGAAGTTGAATTTTTTTTATCATTTTTATATGGAATGGAAGTCAAATTAGTAAGAAAAGATACAGATCGAAGACAAAAAATATTATTATACCTGGCTTTTAACGTTGGTGTGATACAAAAACAATTTAAACAAGTTTATTACTTTTAAATTTTAAAATATTTAAAATTTAATTGAAGTTATATACAATTTTTATTAAAGAAGTCATATATATATAATTTTATAGCACATGAATATAATTAAATTTTTATTATTTTGTAATTAAAAAGAGATAAATGAATAGACTAACTAGGAAATACATTGATGAATAATAATGGTATAATTATCTTTTTATTTAAAATTTGCTTAGTAAATAGATTTCAAGGAGTTTATGAGATTTTCTTCAAACCAGAGAGGTAGGTTTGCATTTTCTTCAAATAGGAGCACTTTCCAAACTCAAGCTCCTTAACCTGTCTTCGAATAGCCTTACAGGTGCGTTACCTTCGTCACTTGGAAACCTCACTCAATTGGCAGTGCTTGATGTTTCTTATAACTATACTGGTTACTCTCCCTTGGCAATTCAGAAGATGGAGAATCTTGTTTCTCTTAATATGTCTGGCAACTCCATGTTTTATAAATATTCAACCTTCTTAAAAAGATTACGACTCTCCACCTCAGTGTTACCATTCCACCAAATGTTGGAGAGCTAGGGACTATGGTTGATCTTGATCTCTCAAACAACTGGTTTTTTGGTCCAATCCCATCTTCTGTCTGCAACTTAAACCAATCTTGCCTCGTTGTTTCTTCAAAGCAACCAACTTAATGGATCCATTCCAGAAGATATTGGGAGACTAACGAATTTGGTTGCATTGAATCTATCCTCCAATAGTCTTGTTGGTCCAATCCCATCTTCTGTCAGCAACTTAACCAATCTTGCCTCGTTGCTCCTTCAAAGCAACCAACTTAGTGGCTCCATTCCAGAAGATATTGGGAGACTAACGAATTTGGTTGAATTGGATCTATCTTCCAATGGGCTTTCAGGTCACATCCCTTCCTCTCTGGGTCAGTTAGCAAAATTGAAATCTCTCTACCCCTACCATAATCAAATTAATAGTGTCATCCCTCCAAATTTGGGTAGTTTATCCAGTTTATGGTATCTATCCATGGCTTCGAATCTTTTGGAAGGTGCTATACCCCATGAAATTGAGAGTTTGAAGGCTTTAAAAGGCTTAGATCTCTCAGACAACAAATCGAGTGGACCCATTCCAACTCAGATTGGTATTTTGTCAAATTTAATATACTTAATTTTAGCAAACAATAACTTGAGTGGAAGGATTCCCCTGCAAATTTGTGGATAATCTAAGCCATAACTTCATAGGTGGAGACATACCTTCTCAACTCCTTAACCTCTCTCGTTCCACAAACATTGATATTAGCCATAACCTTCTCCAAAAAGTGATACCTTCCCAATTTGGGAGTTTAACTCCATTAAGTGTTTCCAAATTTAACCAATTTAACATTGATCTTAGTCGAAATAATCGAATGGGCATGATTCCCGAATTTCCATTTTATCCGGACAACCTCAACTTATCGTTTAATTCCCTAAGGGGTCCAATTCCGTATGGGTTATTGGATTATCCACCCGAGACATTTATAGGTAATAAGGATTTATGTGATTCAATTAAAGGCTTCCTTCCTTGCCCTTCAACGAAGCACAATCTGGCAGTCATTATTCTTGTCCTGACATTGTTATTTCTTATCTCATTCTTCGCATTGGTGATATTCATCCTTTACCGACGATATAGAGCTAAAGCTTTGAAACAAGATCAAAGTTCAACAAAAACGAAGATTTTTTCTCTATTTGGAATTTTGATGGAAAGATTGCATTTGAAGACATCATCAAAGCAATAGAGGATTTCGATATCAAATATTGCATTGGAACGGGTGGTTATGGCAGTGTTTACAGAGCTATCTTACCAAGTGGCAAAGTTGTTGCTTTAAAAAAACTCCACTGATTGGAAGCTGAGCAATCGGCTTACGACAAAAGTTTCTGAAATGAGATCAAGTTTTTAACAGAAATACGACACATGAACATCGTCAAGCTCCACGGATTTTGTCTCCACAATCGTTGTATGTTCTTGATTTATGAATATATGTTAAAGGGAAGCTTATTTTATGCCTTGAGCATTGATGAGGAAGCTGTGGAATTGGATTGGACCAAAAGAGTGAACATTGTCAAAGGTGTCGCACATGCTCTATCTTACATGCATCATGACAACAACCCTGCAATTGTTCATCGAGACATCTCAAGCAATAACATTTTACTGAACTCTGATTCAGAAGCTTTTATTGCTGACTTTGGGACTGCAAGACTTATTGATCCTGATTCATCTAATCGAACTGTAATTGTTGGGACGTATGGATATATTGCCCCAGGTTCTACACCTTCACTCTCTTCTTTTCCTTTTTATTTAGTTTTATCCATTCTTAGTTTTTGCTACTTATTTGTGTCGAAATACATATTAGAATAATGAGGAAAACAAGTAGTAAAAACAAAATTAAGAAATATCAAATATAAATAGAAAAAATTAATTCGAGATTGGAGGATTCAAATGCAAACATACATGCAACTAAGTTGAATACAAAATATAAATTAACATACATTTAACTCTTTTTTGTTGTTGTTGTAATTACAGAACTTGCTTACTCATTGTTGAGTTTACATATCATTTGTGGGGTTTGCAAACCTTGTTTTTAGGGATTGTATTGTTAGTGATATTAGTTAGTTTCACTTTTAAATAGTTGTGCTTCTATTTTTAGCACATTGTTGTTTGTCTTTGCTTATTTAAAGCTTTGGTCGATGAATAATATTTAACAGTAGTTCACAACATCATTTAGTTATTTGTTCTTCTATCACTATAGATAATTTCTTTTCAGTTTAACAGTGGTATCAAAGTCATAAGCATATGATGGCAGCAGAAAACTTCGTCCAGCCTGCTATTCCTCGTTTTGATGGTCACTATGACCATTAGAGCATGCTAATGAAGAATTTCTTGAGGTCTAAAGAGTATTGGCATGTTGTTGAATCTAGAGTGACAAAATCGGAGCAAGATATTGCAATGACAGATACACAGAGAGCAGAATTGGAAGCATTGAAGTTGAAGGATCTCAAAGCCAAGAACTATCTCTTCCAAGCCATTGATCGAACCACTTTGGAGACAATTCTTTGCAAAGATACGTCTAAACAAATATGGGACTCGATGAAGAGAAAGCATCAAGGGAATGTAAGGTCGAAGCGAGTGCAACTGCAAGGTTTTCGGACTGAATTTGAAAACTTAAGAATGAAGTCCAGTGAGTCGGTTACTGATTTTTTATCAAGAACGATGGTAATCGCCAACAAGATGAGAATCCATGGAGAAATAATGGAGGATATTGTCATTATTGAGAAGATTCTTAGATCGATGATAGCAAAATTTAACTTTGTTGTTTGTTCGATAGAAGAATCAAGAGATGTTAGTTCCCTTACACTTGATGAACTACAAAGTTCTTTGCTGGTTCATGAACAAAAGATTGTACAGCAAGATAAAGAAGAACAGTCATTAAAGGTGATAATCAATCTAAAAGGTCCTAGGGGTGGGAAACCAAGGTGGAAGGACAAGAAGGAGCACCACAACACAGATGAGGATTATTCTACTCATTCCAGAGGAAAAAAAGCCCGTGACAATAACTATTCATATGGTTACAAGCAAAAGTCTGTAGACAAGTCAAATATTGAATGTTATGGATGTCACAAGTATGGTCATTATAAATCAGAGTGTAGAACTAATCTTAACAGAAATTCTGGTGCGAAATCAAATTTTGCAGAAAATGAAAAGGAAGAAGAAATTTCTCTCTTGATGGCATGTCATGTGAAGGAAGAAATTCACCAAAATCTGTGGTATTTAAACACAGGCTCCAGCAATCATATGTGTGGAGATAAGATGATGTTTTCTGAATTAGATGAAGCATTCCGAAGCACTAATTCATTTAGAGAAAATTCTAAAGTTTCTGTCTTGGGTAATGGCAATGTGAAAATCCACAGCAAGGAGAATACTACTCAAGTTATTTCCAATGTTTTCTTTGTTCATGATTTGAGAACTAATCTGCTCAGTATTGGTCAGCTTCAAGAGAAGGGATATGTGATTTTTATCAAAGATGGAGTTTGTTGCATTCAGGATGAAAATTTGGGCTTAATTGCTCAAGTAAACATGACAACAAACCGGATGTTCCTACTATATCTCAACAATGCCGCTCAATCATACTTTTCAGCAAGAATGAAAAATGAAGCATGGTTGTGGCATTTTCGATTCGGACACATAAATTTTGGTGGTCTAAAAATGCTACAGTAGAAAAAGGTCATAACTGATCTTCCTAAAGTTGAAAGTCCTTGTTAAGTTTGTAAAGAATGTGTTGTTGGCAATGAACATCGGGACCACTTTCTAAAATGAAAATCAAGGATAGCGAAGAAAGTATTGGAGCTGGTTCATTCCAATATATTCAGGCCTATCAATCCGACATCAAATGGTGGTAAACATTATTTTATAACATTTACTGATGATTATAATCGAAAAACCTGAGTTTATTTTTTACAATATAAGTCTGAAGCTTTTTTGGCTTTCAAAAGCTTTAAGGCGCTTGTTGAAAAGGAAGCAAGAATGCCTATTAGGACTCTCCATAACGATCGTGGTGGAGAATACAACTCACAAGAATTTGTTAGTTTTTGTGAGGAGCATGGAATTCAAAAGCAACTTACTACAGCTTACACCCCGCAGCAAAATGGTGTTTCAGAGAGGAAGAACCGTACAATTTTGAACATGATTGGAACTATTTTAATGAGAAGCGGTATTCCAAAAAGTTTTTGTCCCGAAGCTATTAATTGGAGTATTCATGTGTTGAACAGAAGTCCTACCATAACTGTTCAAAATATGATGCTTGAAGAAGCATGGAGTGAAAAACGACCGAGTGTTGAGCATTTCAGAATATTTGGTTGCGTTGCATATGCGTACATTCCCGATCAAAAGAGGATTAAACTTGATGACAAAGCTGAAAAGTGCATTTTTCTTGGTGTTAGTGAATAGTCAAAAGCGTACAAAATGTAAAATCCTATCACCAAGAAAATTGTCTTTAGTCGTGACATGTTTTTTGATGAAGAGCAATTCTGCTTTGGTGATGAAAACAATAACCAAGGTCAAATCTTGGCAGATTTTGATGGTGAAAATGGAGAACAAGGCAACCCTTGGAGAATGCACAACCTTTAGAAAATGTGCAACAATCAATAGACACTCAATGATTTATAACCTCTGTCACAGGAGATGATTAACCTCAACGAATTCGAAGGCAACTTGCATGGATGGAAGATTATGAGGTACAAGGATTTGAACAAAGTGAAGATATTCTCACTCATTTTTCTCTATTTTTAGACTGTGATCTTACGGTCTTTGAAGATGCTGTCAAAGACTCAAAATGGCGGAAGGCCATGGATGATGAAATCGTTTCTATTGAAAGAAGCAACACATGGGAATTGACAGATCCTTCACAAGGACAAAAAACCATTGGTGTGAAGTGGGTGTACAAGACAAAGATGAAAGAGAATGGTGAAGTTGACAAGTACAAAGCACGCTTAGTTTTTAAAGGCTACAAGCAAGAGTTCAGAAGTCTACAAGCAAGAGTTCGGCGTCGACTCTAAAGAAGTTTTTGCTCTTGTTGCTCGGCATGATACAATTAGGTTGGTGATTTCTCTTACTGCCCAAAATTCATGGCCTATTTTTCAATTAGATGTGAAATTGGCCTTTTTACATGGTGATTTGAAAGAACAAGTGTTTGTTGATCAACCTCTTGGATATGTGAAACATGGAAATGAGAACAAGGTGTACAAATTAAAAAAGGCATTGTACGGATTGCAACAAGCTCCGAGGGCTTGGTATTGTCGCATCGAAGCTTATTTTTTAAAAGAAGGTTTCCAGAAATGTCCATACGAGCATACGCTTTTTACCACGGTTGGTGAAGGAGGTAAGATTATTATTGTTTGCCTCTATGTTGACAATCTTATATTTACTTGGAGTGACGTTGCAATGTTTGATGATTTTAAAAATTCCATGATGGTTGAGTTTGATATGACTGACCTTGGAATGTTACATTATTTTTTGGGTATTGAAGTGATACAATCTACTACTGGAATTTTCATTTCTCAGAAAAATATGTGCAAGAGATTTTGGACAGGTTTGGGATGAAGAACTGCAATCTTGTTTGCACACTGACTGAAGTTGGTTTAAAGCTTGTTCGAAATCCTGAAGGAAAGGAGATTAACAGCACCTCTTACAAGCAAATAGTGGGAAGCTTGATGTATTTGACTGCAACAAGACCAAATATTATGCATTTTGTAAGTCTCATTAGCAGGTTTATGGAGTGCCCAAAGAAGATGCATCTCTTACATGCGAAAATAATACTTCGATATTTGAAAGGCACGACTAGTTACGGATTGTTCTACAAGAAGGGTGAAAAGACAAATTTGTTTGGCTTCACGGACAGTGATTATGCTGGCGATCTCGATGATAGAAAGAGTACTTCGGGTTATGCTTTTATGCTGGGTACAGGGACTGTTTCATGGTCTTCAAAGAAGCAACCAATAGTCACTTTGTCTACTACTGAAGCTGAGTTTGTAGTAGCTACAGCTTGTGCCTCCCAAGCTATTTGGTTGAGAAATATTCTTGGAGAACTACATTTTTTAGAGCAAGGAGCAACAACGATTTTTTGTGATAATAATTCAACAATTAATCTTTCTAAAAATCCAGTGTTACATTGAAGAAGCAAGCATATAGATGTAAAATTTCATTATTTGAGAGATCTCACAAATAATGAGATCATTGATCTAGTTTTCTGCAGAAGTGAAGACCAAGTTGTTGATATCTTCACCAAATCTCTAAAGAGAGCTACATTTCAGAAGCTGAGGACGTTGCTTGGAATTTGCACTTTAGAAGATCTACTTTGATATTCTTTTAAACCAATATTTATAAAATATTTGGTTTAAGGGAGGATCTGTTGAGTTTACGGGTCATTTGTGGGGTTTGCAGATCTTGTTTTTAGGGATTGTATTGTTAGTGATATTAGTTAGTTTCACTTTTAAATATTTGTGCTTCAATTTTTAGCACATTGTTGTTTTTTCTTTGCTTATTTAAAGCTTTGGTTGATGAATAATATTTAGCAATAGTTCACAGCATCATTGAGTTCTTTGTTCTTCTATCACTATTGATAATTTCTTTTTAGTTTAACACTCATTGCTTGTGACTGAAAAATGTGATGTTTATAGCTTTGTAGTGTTGGCGCTAGAAATATTGATGGGAAAACATCTTGGTGAATTGTTGTCAACAATATCATCATCATCATTGTCTCATGTACAAAATTTCATGCTAAATGAAATTTTGGACCCTCGATTACCAACTCCAAGAAGTCGAAAAATGGCAGGAGACATCACTTCTATTGTTGTAATTGCTTTTGCATGCTTACGAGCTAGACCCAAAGCTCGACTAACAATGAAATTAGTGTCTCAAGAATTCTTACACATCAAGTCTCCAATTGCAATGCCTCTTCATGAAATATCATTGATCGAGCTTAAGAATCATGAGATGTTTATGAGCGACGAAAATCGCAAATAAATAAATGATTATTGATTAAATAATTTAGGAGTGATAAGTAGAATTAATCTTCACTAAGGCACGACATTGTTATTCATAGTTGCTTTCTTGTTTTCCTATAGAATATTTAAAATTTTGGGTTCGAACACATCACCTTTAATAATTAGAATTATGTTTTAACAATTAAGATTGACTTTAATTAAAATTTTCGTGCTTGATAGGTTTTGTTTTTGTTGAATTTAGCTTAAATGACCTCTTTTAAAAGAATCGACATTTTAATATAATTTTAAAAATAAGTTAAATTTTAATTTAATTTTAGAATTAAAATTAAAAGTAAAAGTTTGGTTTTAAATCAGGGTTTAAATTAAATCTCATCTCGATTTTTGAGGTTGAAATAAAATTTTAAACCTTAAGGGATCCAATTGATTTTTTTTTGAGTTTCAAAATTAGGGTTATTCTTTTAATTTGCAAATTTGAACACGAAATTAATGTGGGATTAAATCAAATTTATTTTATTTTGATTAAATTTAAAATTGAAATTAGTTTGGTGAGTGAATGATTGAAAGTAGTTCAAATTTTGGAACAAACCCAATGTTTAAGGGCTAAATCCATATAGAAAGTCCATTAGAGCTCAATTTCATTTGAGGTCTAACTTTTGGGTCCATTTTAAGTTCAATTTTTTTCTTAGTTACAATTGAGAGTCGAGTTATTAAGCGCCATGAAATCACAATCCTATACCATTATCATAACTTACAGAAAAATATAAGTTCAAAGATGGCCTCACCTTTTTGTTTCACTATCATTTTTCTCTCTTATGTTTCGATTGCGATCATGGTCGCCATCGTTCCAATTTTGGCCACACTATCCTCGCTAGAGATGGAAGAAGCAGCTCTCCGTCGTACTGGTTGGTGGAGTTTGTACAGCAGTGACACTTTGAAACGTTGCACATGGCCAAGTATATCATGTAACAAAGCTGGAAGCATCACTCGCATTGGTCGTTCATGGTGCTTGCTTATTGAAAGCATTCATCCTATTATTAAATTCACATTTAAAAGTAATTATAATATTTATTTTTAAAATTATTAGTTAAAAATTGAAATAAAATAAAAGTTATGACAATTATAGATTTCAAGATAATTATATTTTTGTTGAAACGGTGTTATTTACACATTTAAAAATAATTAGAATTTAAATTCAATGATTAGTTAAAAAAATTGTGATAATTATAATTATAATTTATAATTATTAACTAAAATATTTTTAACTAATTAAAAGTTATGCTAATTTTATTTTTTGTAAAAAAGTTAGGTCAATTTTATTGATGTAAAACAAAAGTTATTACTTAAATAAAATTTTAAGATATTAATTAATCACCCTTTAATTAATATTAGAGTTAATTGTGTTAATTATTTATTGTTTTGAATGATGTTAATTTTCATTAAAATTATATAAAGTAAAATTCGGCATAAGCATTGTTAACAGTGCAAGAGGATGTGGTCAAGGTGTAGATAGAGGGGCTGGTAGGGGCTCCAACCCCTCTAAAATGAAATTTTTTTCATTTAAACCCTTTAATTTAATTATTAAAATAAAATTATTAATTGAATAGAATTCTAAACATCTTAATTAGTATTAGAGTTATATATTATTTAAAATTTAACTTTAATTATATAAATTACATTTAGTAGTTAGGAATATCAATGAAGTAGCATCTAAAAAAATTGCGGGTAAAATTTTTTGTGAGTTTTTTATACTATGTGAAGCAAGCATTTTTAAATTCATTTTTTATTTATCCATTATTTTATTTATCCATTATTTATTTGGTATAAGTGAAAAATATTTTATGAATTTATTTTAAAAAGAAATTCAAAATTCAAAATTGAAAATTTGACATTTGACATTTATTTTTTAATTGTTATTGTAAAATGTGATTATTAAAAACCATTAATGGCAGCATTCCTCGAAACTACATAGAAACCATTACTGAAGTCAATTTATATTAAATTCTCCAACTTTCGGGTCTATTTTTGTTTTTAATATTTTTAGTAAATTAAGTGATTAAATTATGGTGAATAAGTTTTTATTTTGGTCACTTAATTAAAAAAATTTATAATTTGGTCACAAAAGTTTTTGAAATAATTTTTTTGTTACTCGATTATTAAGTGGTACTTTTTTAGTAAGTATAATAATAATTTTAATCTTCAACTTTTATAGTTCTGTCAATTTGACCTTGATTATAAAATTTTATATATAAATAATTTTTTTGGTCATCTGATTTTTAAGTGGTACTTTTTAATAGGTATAATAATAATTTTAGGCCTCGATTTTATATATAATCAAGGTCAATGGTAGGATGTCAAGACCTCTAAAAATAAATCCTGCTTAGAAAGAAAGAAAAACAATTTTTTGTAGAGTGGTGAGCAAGGTCGAATCCATAGGAAGTGGGATTAAACAAATTCCTAGAAAATAAATGAATAAAATTGAGGGGAGAGTTAAAGTTCAATTGGAATAAAAACTAATAACAAATAATGAAGTCAAAACAATAAAATTTAGGAAAATTTAAAGTATAATAAATATTCGTAGTTTTTAATTCATGGATTGATCATTGATTTTGCAAATAATTTTCTAAACTTCTTGAATAAATTGGTTATAGCTACTCGAGACGCTCTAATAGCCTAATCACTCCTTAGATTCTCGGTAATCAAAGAGACACTCAAATGATTACTTCTCTTGTTGATAAACAGTTTCACAGAGACGCTCCTAGGATTTAACTTACCAACAATCTTATGATTTAAAGGACTCAATTCTAGCCAACCATCTCACACCAGCGCGGAAAATTTAAACTAGATTTTATACTTTCATAACTTGAGTTATTTTCCACACAGATTAAAACCTTCCCACAATTACGGATGAGAAGATCCTAGTTGGTTGTATATTAATTCGACATATTGAAGAGTGGTCAGTTCATGTAATTCACAAGTCAATAATAATTTGAAGAACAGAAAATGTAAAAATATTCAAAAATCTAAAAACATGAAGAACAATAATTCAATTAATCAAAAACCTTGAATAAAACCCTTGACTAGAATGAAGATTTTAACAATCCATGAAGGGAAAAAGAATAGAAGAAGAAAATATGAAAGTCTTGTACATCTTTTTCATTCCCCCAAAGTCTCTTTAAATACCCTCCAAGATTTCCTAGATAATGTCAAAATAAAGTTTTAAAATTTAAAATCGTAATCAATCCCGAAAAAATAGGGATTTGAAGAATTCTTCCATAAAGATAGGGGTTTGTTGAAAACTATTGATAAATCATGCAACTTTTTTTATCCGAGCATAAGCCGTGGGCATGCACTATGCTCTGATGTTTTTTGTTCATCTCCTTAGTCCTTGAAAATTCACGCAGTTTTTCTTTGAGCATAAGCCGTGGGCACACCCTATTCTCCAACTTTTTCTACACATCTTTTAGTCCACAAAATACCCAAACTTCATTTTGTCCATAAAAACCTCCATATGACTTTCAACTGATTCCAACCCTGTTTTTAGCCTACAAAAAACAAAATTCAGCCAAAAGATAAGTTGATAAGCATATTAAGTCATCAAAACACATGGGAAACTTCTTAAAATATATGCAAAATTACACTCTAACAAAATCCCCCACACTTAAACAATGCTTATCCTCAAGCATGCAATGGTTCAAAGTCTCAAATCCTAATAGTCAAGTCGAAAAATGAAAATAAGAAACAAGTTGTTCATAGAAGATTTCCTTACAAACCAACACAAATGAACAATCATCTCATCAATTTTTCGAAATCAAAACGAAGTAAGATTTGAAACACTCACCATGGATTCCCTCATTAACACTCAAAGTGTTTATGGTATTGTCAACCCTCGAGTCATAACATAAAAAAATGTTTACCATAGACTTGCAAATATATCACATCTCCACCACTAGAGTTAGAATTGGATGCAAAGGTCAAAAAGATCTTTTCTAGGTTGTAATGGGGTTTGGGTCAAGGTATGAAAAGAAGATACTTTTTGGGCTTATTGACCAAAGAAATACATATAATCTTTACCTAAAACTTGACATTATTTTTTGACTCAAGCAATAAGGAAGTAGCCAATGGGAGAGACAACTAATTAACTCAAGAATCTCACCATGATATATATTTGTTTTTTCTCTTTGTTTGGGATCGACTCGATTAAGCAACGAACAAATAAAAATAACTAAAGAAATTGAGAAATTAAACACATAAATTTAACGTGAAAAAACCTCTTCGGAGAGGATAAAAAAACACAGGCAAAGATAATTTTACTATAATGAAAAAAGAATGAAGAGTACAAAATACGAAGATAAAAACTAAACCCCAAAACAAGAAAACAAAGAACCTTCAAAACATAAATACAAAATTCTCCAAAAATGTTATAGTTCTAATATCTAATGAGTGTGTTTTCTAAGGTTGTAAAAGTCTATTTATAGGCTAAATTCGTAAGTCAAACAAATTATGCTAATAAATGTAAAATTTATTATATTAATAAATACTAAATCTTCTATAAAGACAATATATTTTCTTTAACTTGACTTGTAACCAATCTCTTATTTGACTGAAATATGACTCAACAAATTTCCACCTTGACTCGTATTTTCATAACGTCATCTTTATCAAAGCTCGCCACGAGCCTATCTTGAACTATGTAGGGAATTAATCGAGTCGAAACTATGCTTAGAAGCTGAAAGACTTTTAGCCTTCGACTTATGCACTACCATATCAAAACTATCTCGGGTCTAATTTTCACGAACACAGTCATACATTTTTCCCTCCTATGACCAAGTTGCCTTCGCTCTAAACAAGTTGACTTCAACTCCGTAACAGACGAGAGACGTTTGATTTTATCAGTCACTATAGAACCTTCAAAAATATAAAGACTACCGGTCTTTTTACCTTTTAACAAAACGAGAGCCCCACGAGATACTTTAATAACACTCGACTCGATGTTGATTCTGTAATCTTTCGAGTCTAAAATACTCAAGGAGATGAGATTCTTTCGTAAATCAGGTACATACTTGACATTTGAGACTGTCCTAATCATCCCATCATGCATCCTAATTTTAACAGTACCAATATCGATTACCTTACTAGATGAATCATTTTCCTTGTGCACAACTCCACCTTCAACCAAACTGTATGTGGAGAACCATTCTCTATTGGGACACATGTGAAAAGAGCATCTTGAATCCAAGATCCACTCAAACGTAAGCTCGGAGTTATCGCTTGTTGACAATAACAAGAAATCATCACCGCTTTCATCGGCCAAATTAGCACCAGTTATATCTTCCTCATTGCTCTCAACAGCCCTTTTATTTCATAGTTTATAACAATCTGCTTTGACGTGACCTAACTTCTTACAATACTTTTTGTCTCGCTTCTTTGATGCTACCAAAACGAAAGCTTGCCTATTTGCCTTGCTATTTGAACCAAACTCATTGTCGAGTTTGTCTTTACTTAACAAATGACCCTTCACATCCTCAAACAAGAGTTTGTCTCTTCCATAAATCAGGGTCTCCCTGAAAGACTTGTATAAAGGGGGTAAAGAACACAATAATAGCATAATCTGATCTTTATCGTCAATCTGAACCTCAACGTTATTTAAATCATTTAAAAGGGTAATGATTTGACTGATGTGATCTCGAAGATGCTCACTTTCGTTCATGCAAAACATAAATAGATGTTATTTCAACACTAAACGGTTAGCCAGAGACTTAGTTGCATAAAGAGTTTCTAACCTTTTCCACAAGACGAATGAGGTCTTCTTCATTAATACCTCTTGCAATATCCTATTAGTGAGGCATAGCTGGATTGCAAATAGGGCCTTTCCATCAAGCCCTTCTCATTTTAACTGATCTAGATTCTCGGGCTTTTTCTCGGTAACGACTTTTTTTAAGCTGGTCTGAACTAGAATTGTCATCCGAACTTCCTACAAATTAAAATTTGTGGCACCATCGAATTTCTCAATGTCATACCTTGTTGTTGTCATATCTGAATGGGTTGATCTGCGAAAATTGAACTAGCTCTAATACCACTTGTTGGGGATCGACCTAATTAAGCAACAAACAAATAAAAAAATTGAAAAAAATTGAGAAATTGAACACACAAATTTAATGTGGAAAACACCTCCGAAGAGGATAAAAAATCACGGACAAAGATAATTTAACTATAATGGCAAAAGAACGAAGAGTACAAAAGATGAAGCAAAAAACTAAACCTTGAAACTCGAAAACAAAAAACCCTCAAAACATAAACACAAAATTCTCCAAAAATGTTATGAGTTCTAATCTCTAATGAGTGTGTTTTCTAAGGTTGTAAAAGAACCTATTTATAGGTTAAATTCGTAAGCCAAATAAATTATATTAATAAATGCAAAATATATTATACTAATAAATACTAAATCTTTTAGAAAGAAAATATGTTTTGTTTAACTTGACTTGTAAGCAATCTCTTATTGATTGAAATATGAGTCATACTCAACACTTTTTTTTTGCCATCTTTGAGCACTTTCAACTATGCAAGTTTTTCAAGGAATTTAGGTAACTTACCTGTTAGATTACTGTGAGAAAGATCAAGGTACTCCAGTGATAAGAAAGCACCTATTTTGTCCCCTCACTAACGAACTAGTTAGTTTTAATTCAACTGAACCAGAATTGGATCTCAAACATGTCCAATTTAGTCACTAAGTTTTCCTAATTTTTCAATAGAGGCCGCTAACTTATGTCTTCTTTCAGTTTAACCTCTCTATTATTCCTTTAATTTCCGGACTTAAAAGGGAATCGAGTGTGATAAATTAAGCCCTCCATGTTAGCATTTTTCCATGTTAGATGCCATGTCAGCACTTATCGGTCCATCAGGAGCTTCAACAAAAAATTATATTCGAGGGGCTGAATCGATTGCTAACTTCCAATTAATGACTCAATTGATTGCATCTTTCAAGGAGGAGCTATTTTTCAAAGGTTTTTTCTAATAATTAAGCATTTTTAAAAGGGATAAATCTCAAAATTGTACATGAACTATAGGTTAATGTGCAATTGTATACATTAACTTTGATTTTGTGTAATTTTATACATGAAATTTTGATTTGATCTAATTCTTGTAAATTATTAGCACCATTATTGATATAATATTATTTTATGTTTATATATTGTCTACATAAATAATTATATTTATTCAATATACAAAATAAATGGATGAATTTATTTCTTTAAATGTGTTTGATTAAGTCAAAATTAAAATTTCAAGTATACATTTGAGCAACAATTAGAGTTTCACATATATAATTATACCAAATTAAAATTTATATATACAAATACACATTAAATCAAAATTCATTTATAAATTTAAAATTTACCTTTTTTAAAACTATACAATATAAGTATATTTTACACTAAATCTGATAGTAAGTATCTTTTACCGACTTGTTTTTAATGAAAAAGTAGAATGTAAATATTCCCTAGTCTAAACATTTTAATTGAAGTACAAAAAGTTTGGTGATTTTTTTTATTTAAAAAATGAACAATAGATAGAGAAATCATGGTACACAAAATCCAAGTCATTGATTTACATTCAACCTTATGAATCAATACATTTAAATTCTCAAAAATCCATGCACAAGTTAAAATTAAAATATATCCCGATTTTAATCTAAATTATCTTTAATTGAGTCATCAATTTTGAATGAGCGGTGCGTTTACTTGTGGTTAGTGTAAAAATAGCGGTGACTGTGAGATTAGATACTGTAACGATATAATAGCGTGAGACAATAAGTAAACTAAATGCACCACACCACGTCACACTGAACATTCAAACCCACACTTAATTATAAAATTAGAATTTTTTTAAATTATAATTAATATTTTTATTATATTTTTATCTTTTCATTCTTTTATATCATTTTTAAATAAAAGAATTATAAAATGCAAATGCAAGGATTGAGCTAATGTTTGATAGATAATATTAAAGTTACCACTTCACTTATATTTATTATTGAATAAATTAAAAATAATTAACATAAAATATTCTCAAATAGTATATATATCCGCTTTATTTATATATTACATAAACTTGAAGATTATATGATATACTCCTTTTATGATTTAATTACGGTTCCTATGCCAGCAGTTGTTGGAAATTTGAAAAATATTGTGAGTTTAAATATATCCACAAACAAAATGGTTGGTTCCATTCCTTCTACTTAGGCTCACTTGACCAATCTGACATCCCTGTTGCTTTATGGTTAGGGATTACAAATTAGAATTTTGAATTCGGATATTAAAATTATTATTCGTTGTGAATTTGGAATGAATGTGGATAATAGATTTGAATTGGCTCTGCATATTAGTTACAAAATATTTAATTTTGCTTCCAACAAAGTTCAAACACACGACTTTTAATAATTAAAATGACATGTTTGAAGGTTTCCGAGTCATGTTGGGGTGGCTTATAAGAAGCTTCCACGAGTCTGCCCGATGGAAGAAAGAACTACTGAGTTGGGCAACCATGTTACCATATTAATTAATATAGTTGAATTCACGTACTCTAAGAATTTGGTAATTAACAGAAAGATTTCATGGAGTGGTAATAGTAAAATAAAAGATTCCAAGAAAAGCCAGTAGCTGTAAGTTTATCACCTTCTTAGGAATTGACTGAAGACTTTAAGTTAATTATCGAATAAAATTAACAAGCAATATTTGAAAAAGGAAGATCAAATTTGATATTTACTTCAGCTGTAAATATCACTCTTAACAATTAACAGAAAGTTTGCATTCTATTAATCACCTTTGCTTGAACTTCCACTTTACTTCTAAAGGCTTTGAAATTAATGTATATCCAATAAAATTAAACCAGTTTTATACGTATTTAAATAAGCTAAAGCTTGAGAATTGGAGGGCAGCTTCTGCCCTCAACTTCATAACAATGAAATCCTACTCTTACACTTCTTTCCCTACCTTCTTTTTACTCTCTATAATTGTAATCACTACTGGAATTACAAGAGCAACAAACAATTATTCTGAATGGCTGGCAGCAGAGGCAAAAGCCTTGACGGAAACAGGGTGGTGGAGTAATAGGAGAGTTGGAGACCATTGTATGTGGCCTGGTATTCAATGCAGTGATGGAAGTGTCGTGATGATTGTTCTTAGTGGGCATGGTCTGAATGGGGGCATAGCACCCCAAATAGGAGCACTTTCAAAGCTCAAGTACCTCGATCTCTCAAACAACAGGCTTGCTGCTCCAATCCCATCTTCAATCAGCAAATTAACCAATTTATGGTATCTCTCCATGGCTTCGAATCTTTTGGAAGGTCCCATACCCCATGAAATTGAGAGTTTGAATGCCCTAGGATACTTAGATCTCTCGAACAACAAATTGAGTGGATCCATTCCTACTCAGATTTGCAGTTTGTCAAATTTAAAATCCTCAATTTTGGCAAACAATAACTTGAGTGGAAGGATTCCCCCGCAAATTAGTGGCTTATCTCTAAATCGGCTTGATGTAAGCCATAACATCATTAGTGGAGATATACCTTCTCAACTCAATTCCCACTACATTGATCTTAGCCATAACCTTCTCCAAGGAGTGATACCTTCCCTATTTCGGAATTTAACTCATTTAAGCCTCTTAGATCTCAGTTTGAATAATCTAACGGGCATGATTCCCGAGCTTCCATTTAATGTGGGGAACCTCAATTTGTCATTTAATTCACTACGGGGTCCGATTCCGGATGGATTATTGCATTTTGCACCCGATTCATTAATCAAGGCTTCCTTCCTTGCGCTTCATCCCCAACTGTAAACCGACAAAGAAATAGCAAAGTGAAGCACAAACTGCTTATCATTATTGATCCTGATTCATCTAATCGAACTGTAATTGTTGGAACATATGGATATATTGCCCCAGGTTCTACATCTTCACTCTCTTCTTTTCCTTTTTATTTAGTTTTATCCATTCTCAATTTCTGCTACTTATTTGTTTCGAATTACATATTAGAATAATATGCAGGAAACAAGTAGGAGAAAACAAAATTAAGAAAGATCAAATATAAATAAAAAAAAATTAATTCGAGATTGGAGGATTCAAATGCAAACATGCGTTCAACTACAACTGAATACAAAATATAAATTAACATCTATTTAACTTTTTTTTTAATTACAGAACTTGTTTATTCGTTGGTCGTGACAGAAAAATGCGATGTTTATAGTTTTGGAGTGTTAGCGTTGGAAATATTGATGGGAAAACATCCTGGTGAATTATTGTCAACACTATCATCATCTCATGTCCAAAATTTCATGCTAAATGAAAATTTGGACCCTCGATTATCAACCCCGAGAAGTCGGAAAATGGAAGGAGACATCACTTTTATTGCAGTCATTGCTTTCGCATGCTTACGAGCTAGACCCAAAGCTCGACCAACAATGAAACAAGTGTCTCAAGAATTCCTACACATCAAGTCTCCGATTGCAATGCCTCTTCATGAAATATCATCGATCGAACTTAAGAATCATGAGATGTTCATAGACGACGAAAGTCGCAAATAAATAAATGATTTGAAGTTAATAATTTAGGAACCAATGGAAAGTGATAAGTAGAATTAATCTTCACTAAGGCACGACATTGTTATTCATAGTTGCTTTCTTGTTTTCCTACAAAATATTTAAAGTTTTACGTTTAAATACATAATTTTTACCCGAATTAATCAATCTTAAGTCAAAACTTAATTTAATTTAATTAATTACCTTCTCCACAATACATAAATATGATTAAATAATCAAATCACAAAATGAATTACATTATAAAAACAATTTTAATTCCCATATCAGCTATCTAAAATTACATTAAATAAAAAATTTATTTAATTTCCATTGTTTTCGTGCATTTCAATTTTAGTGCATTGAATATAACTTAAATGACCTCTTTAAACAGAATCAACGTTTTAATATGATTTTAAGTTAAATTTTAATTTTTTAGAATTAAAATTAAAAGTTTGGTTCTAATTCATTGTCTAAATTAAATCACATCTTGATTTTTGGGTTGGAACAGATTTTTAAACCTTAAGGGGCAAATTTGATTTTTTTTTTAATTTCAAATTTTGGTTTATTTTTTGTAATTTGCAAATTTGAACACGAAATTAAGATGGGATTAAATCAATTTTATTTTATTTTGATTAAATTCAAAATTGAATTTATGGTTTAAGTAAAGTTTTTTTAAAGCCTAATTTTGGTCGGCTGAATTTTGTTCATTTCAGTGATGGGTTTGTCTTTTTTTGGACCCAAACCAATGTTTAAAGAGCTAAAATTCATTTTGAGAAAGAATTAAGTTTGGTTTTAGACCATTTAAGCTCAAATTTAGTGATTAATGATATAGTTTATTTTTGCGTCTAATTGATATTTTTATTTTTTATATTATGTTAGTTTTGATGTACCAAGCTTTTGACATAGTAATATTTAAGATAATTTTTTATTTATATTTTTTAAGTCATTTGATGGAAATATGATTGGAAATTTTATTAAACATTTTCAAAGTATTTCAAAGACTTGTAGAAGTGCCTAAAAACATGTTTTAAATGTGTTTTAATTTATCTAAATGTTTTTGTTTCAATACCAAAATATTTTAAGTGTTTTAAACTAATTTTATACATGCTTGAAAAGAAGTATCGATACCCTAACCTAATTATATCGATACAACTAAGGCAATAAGCAAAACTATGAAACTCTGGGAAGAAGTATCGATACTTCTGAACTTGAATCGGTACAAATAGACTTGTACTTATACCACGGGCTCCAACAACTACTATTTTCAAACAATAAAACATTACAACTTAATGTTATAAAACGGTTAACAACGTTACAACCTCAAATTTAATCATTCAAAAATAATTTTGTAAGTTCAATAATTTACTAAAAATGGTTGACAATGATTACTAAAAACATTGCAAATAATTTTAAAAAATAGAGTTAAATTCATTAATTAAAAAACATTATAATTACCAATAAGTATTAAATGTAATAGTAAAATACTACGTTACACACTAAAAGAAAGATGTAAATTTAATTTTTAAGAAGATATTATTAATAAAATACAAACACGAATCTTAAATATAAATTATAAAATCAACATAAATAACACTGAAAAATTTAACTTCAAAAATATCAATCAACAATTAGAAAAATATTATAATATTACTTAAAAGATTATAGATTCACTAAAAGCAATAGTGAGTTGTAATAGTTAATGCCTGAAACCTTACAAAGTTTTTCTGAAGAAAACCAAATTACTGACTACGTAGGAAATTGAATTTAGCAAATTAATAAAATTATAAAATTCAATAAATAAAAAAATCAGTAAATTAGTGGTACTTTCAAAAGTTACTTTTTGCATAAGCACTTTAGCTTGGCATCAAGTAAAGCTTTAATTACATCTGATTATGAGTTGAGTTATTCGATTCGATTCAAAAATCCGATTAAAAAGTGAGTGGATTTAAACAAAAAAATAAGTTTGAAAATCGAATTTAAGTAAAAAAATAAAGGCCCATTTAAAAACAAATTGGGCCTCAAGTAAAGCATTTTTTATCTGAACCCGACCCGAATTCACAAAAGGATAAAAAATCTGCTATTTTTGTTGTTCTTTTAATGATATTTTTGTTGTTATTTTCTCCCTATTTTGCTACCATTTCACTATTATATTGTTACTATTTTGTTGTTATTGTTTGAATATTGTATAACATTTGTTTTATTGTTTATTTTATTATTATTTTAGACGCATTTGCTTATTAAGTTGCATCTATCTTAATATTATTTAAGTATACATATTTTTAAATTTTGTTTTTAATTTGTTGAGAATATTTATTTTAATGTTTTAGTATTTTTAATGTATTATATATATTTAAAAATATATATAAAAATATTTTTTAAAAATACATAAAATAATATAAAAAAATTTAATACGGGTAGGTCAAGCCAAGCCCAAGTTTTAAAATTTTTATCCAAATCGAGCTTTAGCAAAATTTTAAACTCATTTTTCGGGTCAAATCAAGCCCAAAACTAACAAATGAGCCTAATTTTTTGTTTGAGCTTGGCCCAGCCCATGAAAGCCTATAATTAATGGCCCAATAGCCCAAAACACATCATTAAGTGCTCAGTATTTGTGACACATCATCAACCCTACAGATTGTCAATTCATTAAAATGTTAGCTAAAAAATGCATGGCATTGCTCAAAATGGTAAACCATAATTTAAACATTTTAATCTCAAAATAACAAAATTGCTCAATTTAACATAAAATCCTAGACAAATACAAATGCCAACATCCACTACATTAAAGGTCTTGCAACAAAACTCAAACCATGTCTAATAATGTATGAAATGATTAGTTCCCATCAGAGGCTCTTTTAGGAGTGACCTATTACCAATCCTAGCCTAAGGTTTACTCGTCTTCCTCTTCATCACCGTCTCCACCAGCAGCGTTCTTGGCTGCTGCTCTCTGGTTCTTTCTCTTCACTTTTTCGGGATAGCCACCTCCGAACGGACTTGTCAGAGAGAAGTCAATATGTTTCTGGGAATCAACCCTCACCTTGAAGGATGGGATGTTAACCACCTGCCTTCCGACTCTAATAAGATGAGAGCAAACATAAGGTTACATTTCGGGGCATTGATACTATCTTTTGGACAACAAAAGCATGCATCGAGCAACAACGTATTCAAGCAAGCTTACATATACAAAACATATCAAACAACGAATCGAGTATCCATGAATCGCATAAACTAATAAATCGCAGAACTTGCAAACAAAAAGCCGCATTGGCACATCAGCAATCAGCCAAGGGATTTTTTAGAAAATAAGAGGTAGTCGATCATAGAAAATTTAGTGGAAATCAATAGTTATATCAATACTAGCCATTAACACTTTCTTTAATTACGAGATAATTTATATTATGGGCTTGGTAAGTCACTTAACGAAGACTTGATCAATTCTTCAATCAATTTTCTCCAATTTTTCTCACCACACAAATTAGTCCATGTACTAAGCTTTAATAATTTATGAAGAGTGTAATTACTTAATAGTCAAGAGTTCTCTCTGGAGTATTCCCAAGGAGTAAGGTTTTGTCTGCAAGTGGGGAGAGTGGAGGGAGGTGACTTTGTTTTCCTGTTTCGATTATTGTGTTATAATGGAGAACGACGAAGTTTCTCTTCTTTAGGAGGAACTAGTAAAACTATTAGTAAGAACCTCAAAACTTACACCTTCGGGTTTCGTTACTTTGCTTTGTTTTGGCAGGAAGGCCTTGGTTGTTTCGACAACAACTTATTGTTTTTGAACGTTTACGTGAATCAATTGACCAGGAGAATGTATGATTGATCTATTCTTCATTTTGGTTGAAAGTAGGTCCTTGCCCAATCGAGTGTGACAATAAAGATCTAATGCACGCAATAGGATTGACGTTTGGAGGGCTGCTAAGTTCAGAGAGAACAGATGAGTATTGTCGGTTGAAAGTGAATCTGGATATTACGAAACCTTTGCGACGAGGTTTATTTATTTAGATGAACTCTACTAATAAGATGTGGATAGCATTTAAGTATGAGAATATTTCTAGTTTTTGCTTTCAGTGTGGGAAGATGGGCCATGGATTAAATGATTATACCGATTCCTCACACGATGAGGGAGTTTTAGCTGAGGAAAATCTGGCTTATTCTAACGCGTTGCGAGCTAAATCTGTACTGATGGGGAAAGAGTGGTATTATTTTACTATAGAATCGAAGCGATCCACGCCTCAACGATTATATACCGAGAAACAGGGGGAAGCACCTCGATATATTGATAGAGGGGGGAAGTTTCATCGGAACATATTTTCAGTTGGGGAAGATCCAGAGAGAGTACGACGGAAGGATGCTGAATCTGGTTCTGTTATGGAAAGCGTAGTTACAGAAAAGATTTTGGGGAAAAATGGTGATACTACTAATTTTGAGGTGGGATTATTTGATGATAACGGGAGTGATTCTTGGGATTTAGATGTGAATATGGATAAAGGTTGTCACTTGGAAAAAGATTCAAAAAGGGATATTGTCCAAGGGAATTAGATTAAAGGCCATGTGGCAGGCAGAGGGAAATGGAAAAGATTGCAACGTGGACCATTATTTGATGTGGAGGAAAATAATATGGACCTTGGGAAACATAAAGGAGGGATTTATGGAATTGGATCACAAGAGGAGAATGAGTATAGCCTAGTTGAGAGGAAAATGGTTAGGATGGAAATGAGGGTTGTTACTAGTGGACATTCACTTTTATCTGATAAGTCAGTGCTAGATTTAAAGGAGCAGGGTCATGATTGTCTTTCTATTATATCGGTGGCTATCAATAGGTATGCCGATCAAAAGCCATGAATATCTTGAGTTGGAATGTCCGTGGGTTGGGAAATCGACGGGCATCACGTGGACTTCGGTAGATCCTGAAGATTCATCATCCCCAAATGGTTTTTTTGATGGAAACCAAACTTGATGGCAAACGTATGGAGGTTGTTAGGAGATGTTGCGAGTTCAAGCAAGGTATTAAGGTGTCAGCTGAGGGATCTAAAAGGGGTCTTTGTTTAGCATGGGAGGAAGACCTCATGGTAGACCTTCGAAGTTTCCCAAAAAATCATATCGATGTTACGGTTATGGACCTAAATGGTAATGGCCATTGGAGATATACTGGATTTTATGGGGCACCTTTTGCAATGGAAAGATCATCCACTTGGGAACTTTTGAGATGTTTGGGGCACAATAATGATCTCCCTTGGATTGTATGTAGGGACTTTAATGAGGTCTTTTTTTCATGTGAAAAAAAGGGAGGCATGCACGTTATAATAGACGTATGGAGATTTTTAGGGGCGTTCTTGACGATTGTAAGCTACTGGATATTGGTTTTATTAGAGCATGGTTCACTTGGGAGAGAGGTAATCTGCTTGAAATGAACATTCATGAAAGGCTGAATCGTGGTGTAGCTAATGAAGATTGGATGAATTTGTTTCCATGATATAGATTGCGGCATCTAGCTCACTCTATATCAAATCATTGCCCGTTATTATTATGTACTGATGCTAAGATGAAAAAGACAAAAGCTAAGATTTTTCGGTTTGAGGCATGTTGGGTTATGAAGGAGTCCTTGGAAGGTGAAGTTGCATGGTTATGGAAAAATTCATCTGGTAGTATTTTTGATAAACTTGAAGCCCTCAAGAAGGCTTGCTGGCTTGGGAAATAAATGTTAAAAGGAATAGAAGTGGGCTCAAACAAGTTTTGATGAAAAAGTTGGAAGAACTGATGCTTCAAGATCTTTCGAAAGATAAATTAGCAGAGCTTATTGAGACCAAACTCCATCTTAATATGGAAATTGATAAAGAGGAAGTGTTTTGGGAGTAGCGGGCACGGGCTAATTGGCTTTAGGCGGGAGATAAAAATACTGCCTTTTTTCACTAGTATGCCACTACTAGAAAACGTAGCAATACTATTAAGAAGTTGGTGGCTGAGGATGGAAGCATGGTGATGTCTGAAGATGGTTTAAAAGCTTTAACCACTGGTTTTTTTGAATCCCTTTTTACATCTAGTGGGATCGATGATTTGACGCATATCTTGTCTGGAATTAATGTTTCCATTACAAGTTACATGAATAGTGCTTTGTTGGCAAACTTTCTGAGGTGGAAATTTATCAGGTGCTTAAGGACATGGGTCCCACAAAGGCACCAGGATTTGATGGGTTCCCCGCATTGTTTTTCCAATGTTTTTGGCCAATTGTTCGCAAGGAGGTCCTTGATTTCAGTTTGGGAATATTAAATGATGTGAGTTAGAGAGTATTATTGCGCAATTTTGGTGGCAAAGAGGATTATGCCGTCGGGGTATTCATTGGTGCACATGGCGGAAATTATGTCATTTGAAGGAAGATAGGGGGTTGGGTTTTCGTGAGATGGGGAAGTTTAATATAGGCTAAACAGGGTTGGAGATTTCTTTCTAATCCTAATATGCTTTTTGCGAGGGTGATGAAGGCTAAATACTTTCCTAGGACAAACTTTTTAAATGCTGCATTAGGGACTAATCCTTCCTATGTTTGGAAGAGCATCTGGGCTGCGAAAGGTGCTCTTAATGAGGGTTGTGTATGAAGAGTTGGGAATGGTGATGCGATTGATATTAATACGGATGCTTGGTTCCCCAGAGGGATCATCATAAATTATTTAGTTCTGTTCATTGTTTGCAGAATTATAGAGTCAGTTATTTAATTGATCCTATTCATCGTCTATAGAAAAGTGAGTTGATAAAGAATACCTTCATAAGGGCAGATGCTGATCGGATCCTCAGTCTTCCTTTGGCTGATGAAGCTTGTGATGACATTGTTGTGTGGGCTGAAGAAGCATCTGGCGAATTCTCTGTACGAAGCTCTTACAAATTATTACAGAGACTTCCTTTAGATCCTAATGCTTACGCATTACAAGCAGATTCTAGGAATTTTTACAAAAAATTTGGGACCTTGATTTACCCACAAAGATCAAGATTACAGCATGGTGATTTTCGTATAATTTCCTACCCACCCTATCTAATTTGAGATTACAGAATCTCCCTGTTGAGGTTCGCTACCCCCGCTGTTGTGGAAATGATGAGACAACTTTCCACCTTTTCTGGTTTTGTCCTATATTAATGGAAGTGTAGTCAAAAATAAATTGATCATATGCAATGGCTCATCCTAATTTGAGTTTTGATCAATGGTTTATCTGGTTTTTTAATAATAACCCAGCTTCTAAATGCAGGCTCCTTTGCTGTGCTCTTTGGTTCATCTGGAGAAATTGGAATGCCTGTGTACATAAGAAGCGACAGATTTCAGGAAAAGATACTGCTTGATAGATTCTTAACTTTATAGGAGACTTGGATACATTGGGTGCGAGGAAACTTACCACGATGATGCTAGTGATGAAGTGGTCAAAACCAAGAGTGGGTGTCATCAAACTAAATTTTGATAGGGCTTTCGATGGGAGGACTCATAGATTTGCGTCTGGTGTGGTTGTGAGAGACGCATCAGGGAAGGTTCTTAGGCCGTGAACGGTTCTTCATGACCAGGTCTGCTCTGCTTTTGATGTTGAAGCACTTACATATTTTCAGGCGATGCTGTTGGGTATTGACGGAGGATGGGATAAGATTATTGTGGAGGGAGATGCCTTATCTATCATTAAGAAGTGTAAGACTCAGGAGTTAGACAAATCAATGATAGTTGTTCACATCCATAATATTCATCATCTTCAAAACAGTTTCAAGAAAGTAAACTATCAATTCACTCATCGTTCTACAAATGGTCTTGCCCACATCCTTGAAACAACGACTCTAAAAGAAGGTAGGGAGTATTACCTGAAGGATTCACTTCTGGCCTTTGTCCTTCCTCATCTAGATGTTGATTTTGAATGTGAACCAGAGTAATTGTTTTTGGGAAGATAACTATTTGGTGAATGGGGTTATTTACTTCACGTCTTGGAGAAAAGAAAGCGCCCCCTTGTGAAGAGAAATCATTAGATTTTATTGATCATTATTGGACGGGGATTTGTTTCAAACCTGATTGGGCAACTAGAGAGGTGTTTGACACCAGCATCTTCCCACCTGATTTTGTTTTATCTGTTTTATTTGTGTTATTTTCAGACTAGTTTTGGGTCATTGTTTTGGGCCCATCTGTTCTGTTTTCACTTTATTTTGTTTTCATATTATTAATAAAGCCCAATATTAGATTTCTTTCAAAAAAAAAATTACCCAATTAATCACTTAAAAATTCTTACTGTCTCATAAGCTTCGATTTAATAACTCAACCTTACAATCGAATTTTTTTAACACCAGCAAAAATCGAGTTGTCACACACTTAAGTACACTTATATCCCTTAATTATTTACAATTGATTCCTTGAAAAATACTTTGTTAAAAAAACCCCTTGTATAGCAAGCTGAAAGGGAAATAGATAAGATGATCCCATAATCAATCCACCATTGACTTGAAATTCAAAGTCAATGTTGAACCTCTATCGGCCACCAACGGTTTCTTTTGGAATATGGGTTGACTATATATACTCAAATGGTGGCTCTCATCGGCTTCTTAATTTGTTTTTGTTTTGAGAGCATTTCAAAAAAACAAATGATTTCACATGTTACTTTGGACCTGTGTTGTCTTAAATAATTTTTTGTTTGTTTATTTTTCATTGTTTAATAAATCTTCACTTTTGAAAGTTTTTGTCTTGTCTTGTTCAAGTTTTTTACTCTTGCTTATGCATATAATCTTGCTTTTAGAAGTGATTTTAGGGAGGATTTTATCCTATCTAGTTTGATTCATGCTTGGTTCTTTTATCAATTTCACCTGTCACTTTAGACCATTCGAAACTGATTATCGTGATAATTGTTGGCAATCTCTACAGATATGTTATGCTTAAGTTGTGATAAAGTCGATTATCAACGAGCCATAATATTCTATTGATATTAAGACTAAAGCCTTTATCGTGTTGTTGGAGCTTATCTTTCACTACCGACAAGTATTTATTTTTTTCTCGAATTATATGATCCTATTTATGTAATGAATTAATAAAATTTTCCTTTCAATTTTAATGAGTTTTGTCGAAACCATTTTAAAACGAGTTTCGAGAATTATTTTAAAATTGGTAAATGGGAGTTGCCACCAATCTTTTATTTGGTGTGATTGGATCACCACAAACGTTTAAAATCCATTTTTGAAAAATATTTTGGTCTTCGCAATCTAGAAAACAGGTTCGGGAGTCGGTTACTCATGAGGAAGGGTTAGCACCCTCATATGCCCAAAATTGGTACCACATTGATTACTTTAGGGTCTTGATTTGTTAAAACTTTGAAAACTCGAGTAAAATTTAAAATACGATCTTTGTCTTTAGAAAACTTCACAAGATTTCAAAGAAAACCCTTTTTGAGGAAATCCGTCCTCGTATTTCGAATCTCTACGAGAACTAGAAGTCGTGTCCAACACATTAGGGCATTACATTCTCGGATTTTCAAAATTGAAGGACGTTTTGAAAGATTTTAAAGAGAATATTCGATTGCGTGAATTATACGAAAATCACACCCCGCACGTTAGGGCATGGTTTTTCGAGGTTTTCACACGAAAAGACATTGCCTTGTTTTGCTTTCAAATTATTTATATATATGTATTTGAAAACTTGAAATTTCGTATTCAATTTAAAATACGATCCTCGAACACATGGCTTTAAAAACGTTTGAAGAAAAGATGCCCGTTTGCTTCAATTTTCGCGGAGAATTGAAGTCGTGACCAACACATTACGGCACGACGTTCCCGGTATCCCGAAGTTAACAAGCATTAAAAAGCTTGGAGGAGGATATTCGATTCGTATGAGTTATACCGAAAATCACACCCGACACGTTAGGGCATGATTTCTTGAAGTTTTCACACGAAAAGAATATTGTCTCGGTTTTGAAATAATTTTGAAAACAAATGTGCAATTTTAAGTATGAGTGAACAATTAATAAAAAAGCTTAAATAACACGAACAAAAAAATGATTAGGCAGATAAATGATATACAAAAATCAAATATACAAAAACGAAATACGAAAGCATAATAATTAAAAAATTAAATATAAATATTGAAGAGAAAGAAAAACAAAACAGACGGATTCAAAATGTGATTTTTGGATGCCCGGGGCTAAAACGGTAATTTTAGACACTCCGAGAACAAAATGGTAATTTTCGAAAGGTTCGAGGTTAAAAATGGAATTTTTAGACATTCAGGGGTAAAATGGTAATTTTTGGAAGATTCGGCGTTAAAAATGGTGTTTTCAGACATTTGGGGGTAAAATGGTAATTTTTGAGAGGTTTGGAGTAAAAAATGAAATTTTTGGAAAATCCAGGGTCAATAATGGAATTTTAGAAAGTTCGAGGGTAAAAATGTAATTTTTGAAAATTCGGGGTCAAAAATGGAATTATGGAAAGTTTGGGAGTAAAAATGTAATTTTTGGAAAATTTAGGGTCAAAAATGGAATTTTGTAAAATTTAGGTTGGAAAGTTTAAGGGTAAAAATGTAAATTTTGGAAATTCAAGGTCAAAAATGGAATTTTGGAAAGTTCGAGTTTAAAAATGTAATTTTTAGAAAATTTAGGGTTAAAAATGGAATTTTGGAAAATTCGAGGTAAAAAATGGAATTTTGGAAAATTCAAGGTCAAAAGGTAATTTTGTAAAAGTTCAAGGGTAAAAATGTAATTCTTGGAAAGTTTGGGGTCGAAATATGATTTCTGGACAGTTTAGGGAACTCTAGGGTAATAAAACCAAAAAATGGTGACACGTGGCAGCTTCTCATGCATTCTGAAGTCAAAGGACTAATTTAAAAATCTTTTAAAATTTTTGGGCCAATTTTGTAATAAAACAAAACTTTATTTAAGGGAGAAATTGAAACAAAAATAAATGGGGAAGGACCAATTGCATAAATAAGCCAAATTAAGGACACATGGTAGCTTCCTGAGCTTTCAAAAGGTCAAAGGATTAAATTGAATAAGAAATAAAATTAGTGGCCAAATTTAAAATTAATTAAAAATATGAAAAGGGCTAAATTGTAAAAATCAGAAAAGCAGAAGGACCAAATGCATAAATATCCCATTAATAAAAAGCAAGCTGATCCTGAGGAGCGGGTCGGGCCGGATCATGGGTTAAGGCCAAAACGGTGTTGTTTTTGGTGTTAAGACACACTATTGGAACAGTGCCGTTTTACTTGGGTATATAAGATTGTTTTGAGAAAAAAAAAATCATTCTTCACTTTCATTTTACAAAAAAAGGGCCTTCCCCTCTCCTTTTCTTTCAAAAACCCTTCCCCCCATGTCCAACCACCCTCAGCCCACGTCCGGCCGCCGCTCCGTCGCCGGTCCATTGCACTTCACCATCTCCGGTGCCGTCCGACCGCCGTCCGAACGTTTGAAGGTAAAACGTCTCTTTTCTTTCATTTTTTTCATTTTTTATTTTCCTTTTTTTGTTGTTTCTTTCATATATACATTTTAAAATAATAAATCTAAATCCAAAATAAAGTTTCCAGATTTTCAAACAAAGAACAGATCTTGATGATTTCTTTTCCCTTTTCAAAACATGCTGTTTTATAATATTTATTTGGAATTTTCGGGATCTTTTTGTATATCTGCCGTTCCTAAGGCCTCCTCTCACGATTAGGGGCGACGTCGAAAGAGCGACGACGACGACGGCTATGCTTCCGATGCGACCTTTCACATTTTAATCTTATTCATTTAATGTTTAAAAACGTTTCAAATAATATTAAATAATTAGTTAATAAATATATTAATGTATAATAAATAAATATATTAATATATATAAATGCTTTGAAACTTTGTAAAAAATGATAACAATAATAAATAAGCAGTAAATGTATTTAAATATACCTTGAGAATCGATTCTGGAATACTTTAAACCCGATTATATGATTTGCGTTTTTCAACTGATTTTGAAATATAAAAAAAATCTCTATTTTATTTCTTACAAAATGCTCAAATATCTGAATTGATTTGTAATGTTCCACCACAACAAACCCCCCTTTTTACAAACTGTTTGATTCGACTCTTATAGCCTGATATTCCATCATTATAATTTGTTTTTTTTTTCATTTAAATGCTATCTTCTTTCTCTTTTGCAGGTTCGGCTGTGGCAGTGGTGGCTATGGCAGATGGGCAGCGGTATAGGGCAAGTTACTGGTGGTGCAACTTGCTTGCTGACGTGGAGTATTTTGAGAGGCTGAAATGAAGGCAACAGCAGATTAGGGCTTCTGATTTGGATAGGGTCATTTGGAATTAGGCCCAAAGATGATTTAGAAATTTGGGCCTTTCAAATTGTATTTGGACATTTATTTGGGCCTGTGATTTGGACTTCTATTTATTTAAATTTAGAATAATTTTAAATTTAAATATAAATTTAAACTTAAATTAAATTTAAAATTTAAAATAAATTTAATCTTAAAATAAATTTAAAATGAGTTGAGTTTTAGCCCGGTCAAAATTGGGCTCTAAAAGCTTCCCCTCTTTGCTCGTTGCTGTGTAACAGGAATGGAGCAAAGACCAAAAGGATGCCCAATTTTGTCAGGTCCCATTTCTTTGATGCTCTTTCTTTAACTGCCTTCCTTTCGCTTTGTCGGTTGTTCAACTTTGTTGCATCCACTTCTCTACATCGGCGTTACGATTCCATGTTGCCTAGATGCAATTTCTAAAAGACAAAATTTGCTACTGTAATTTCACTCCATTCTCTTTAAATTTCAAGGAGATTGGAATTTGTCACCATAGTCTTTGAGTCTGGTTTTCATTGATTTGACCTACTTCTCAGTCTCTTATCAGGAAGATGACCGCATCACTTGTTTTGATCCACTTCTTTGTATCTCATCAAGAAGACGAATCCGATTCACTTTTCTACATCTTACTAGGAAGATGTCCACATTATCACTTCGAATGATTACCCTCTGCCCCATGATCGGGTAAGAGATTGGCTGATGATGATCTGCCCTAAGTTCGGGGTAAAAGATCAAATGGTTGCAATGTGCCTTAGGCTCGAGGTAAGAGATTGGCTTATAGTGATCTGCCCCAGGCTCGAGGTAAAAGATCGGGGTTTCCAGCCTTAGGTTCTTCGTTACGACTTAAACCTTTCCCTCTTGTGTCTTCGTGGTACTGGATTCGTCGCTGTGGCTTAAATCTTTCCCTTCATGTCTCGAAGGCATAAGGTTCGCCATTGCGACTTAAACCTTTCCCTTCATATCTTTGTGGTACTAGATTCGCCGTTCCATCTTAAATCTTTCCCTTTCATGCTTCTGATGTACAAGGTTCGCTGTTGCGACTTAAACCTTTCCCTCTTGTGTCTTCGTGGTACTGGATTTGCCGTTGTGGCATAAAACTTTCCCTTCATGTCTCTGAGGTATAAGGTTTGCCATTGCGACTTAAACCTTTCCCTTCATATCTTCGTGGTACTAGATTCGCCGTTACGGCTTAAATCTTTCCCTTTCATGCTTCTAAGGTACAAGGTTCGCCATTGCGACTTAAACCTTTCCCTTTTGTGTCTTTGTGGTACTGAATTCGCCATTGTGGCTTAAATCTTTCCCTTCATGTCTCTAAGGTATAAGGTTCGCCATTGCGACTTAAACCTTTCCCTTCATATCTTCGTGGTACTAGATTCGCCATTGCGGCTTAAATCTTTCCCTTTCATGCTTCTGAGGTACGAGGTTTGCCGTATCTTCGTGGTACTAGATTCGCCATTGCGGCTTAAATCTTTCCCTTTCATACTTCTGAGGTACGAGGTTCGCCGTTACGACTTAAACCTTTCCCTCTTGTGTCTTCGTTGTACTGGATTCGCCGTTGTGGCTTAAATCTTTCCCTTCATGTCTCGAAGGCATAAGGTTCGACATTGCGACTTAAACCTTTCCCTTCATATCTTCGTGGTACTAGATTCGCCGTTACAACTTAAATCTTTCCCTTTTATGCTTCTGTGGTACAAGGTTCGTCATTGCGACTTAAATCTTTTCCTCTTGTGTCTTCGTGGTACTGGATTCGCCATTGTGGCTTAAATCTTTCCCTTCATGTCTCTAAAGTATAAGGTTTGCCATTGCGACTTAAACCTTTCCCTTCATATCTTCGTGGTACTAGATTCACTATTATGGCTTAAATTTTTCCCTTTCAAGCTTCTGAGGTACAAGGTTCGCCATTGCGACTTAAACCTTTCCCTCTTTTGTCTTTGTGGAACTGGATTCGCCGTTATGGCTTAAATCTTTCCCTTCATGTCTCTAAGGTATAAGGTTCGCCATTGCGACTTAAACCCTTCCCTTCATATCTTCGTGGTACTAGATTCGGCGTTACGACTTAAATCTTTCCCTTTCATGCTTCTGTGGTACAAGGTTCGTCGTTGTGACTTAAATCTTTTCCTCTTGTGTCTTCTTGGTACTGGATTCACTATTGTGGCTTAAATCTTTCCTTTCATGTCTTTGAGGTATAAGGTTCGCCATTGCGACTTAAACCTTTCCCTTCATATCTTCGTGGTTCTAGATTCGTCGCTGCGGCTTAAATATTTCCCTTTCATGCTTCTGAGGTACAAGGTTCACCGTTGCGACTTAAACCTTTCCCTCTTGTGTCTTTGTGGTACTGGATTCGCCGTTGTGGCTTAAATCTTTCCCTTCATGTCTCTGAGGTATAAGGTTCGCCATTGCGATTTAAACATTTCCCTTCATATCTTTGGGGTACTAGAATCGCCGTTACAACTTAAATCTTTCCCTTTCATGCTTCTGAGGTACAAGGTTCGCTCTTGCGACTTAAACCTTTCCCTCTTGTGTCTTCGTGGTACTGGATTCGTCGTTGTGGTTTAAATCTTTCCCTTCATGTCTCTAAGGTATAAGGTTCGCCATTGCAACTTAAACCTTTCGCTTTATATCTTCGTGGTACTAGATTCACCGTTGCGACTTAAATCTTTCCCTTTCATGCTTTTGAGGTACAAGGTTCGCCGTTGCGACTTAAACCTTTCCCTCTTGTGTCTTCGTGGTACTAGATTCGCCGTTGTGTCTTAAATCTTTCCCTTCAAGTCTCAGAGGCATAAGGTTCGCCATTGTACTTAAACCTTTCCCTTCATATCTTTGTGGTACTAGATTCGCCGTTGCAGCTTAAATCTTTCCCTTTCATGCTTCTGAGGTACAAGGTTCGTCATTGCGACTTAAACCTTTCCCTCCATATCTTCATTGTACTGGATTCGCCATTGTGGCTTAAATCTATCCCTTCATGTCTCTAAGGTATAAGGTTCACCATTGCGACTTAAACCTTTCCCTTCATATCTTCGTGGTACTAGATTCGGCGTTACGACTTAAATCTTTCCCTTTCATGCTTCTGTGGTACAAGGTTCGTCGTTGCGACTTAAATCTTTTCCTCTTGTGTCTTCTTGGTACTGGATTCACTATTGTGGCTTAAATCTTTCCTTTCATGTCTTTGAGGTATAAGGTTCGCCATTGCGACTTAAACCTTTCCCTTCATATCTTCGTAGTACTAGATTCGTCGCTGCGGCTTAAATCTTTCCCTTTCATGCTTCTGAGGTACAAGGTTCACCGTTGCGACTTAAACCTTTCTCTCTTGTGTCTTTGTGGTACTGGATTCGCCGTTGTGGCTTAAATCTTTCCCTTCATGTCTCTGAGGTATAAGGTTCGCCATTGCGATTTAAACATTTCCCTTCATATCTTTGGGGTACTAGAATCGCCGTTACAACTTAAATCTTTCCCTTTCATGCTTCTGAGGTACAAGGTTCGCTCTTGCGACTTAAACCTTTCCCTCTTGTGTCTTCGTGGTACTGGATTCGCCGTTGTGGTTTAAATCTTTCCCTTCATGTCTCTGAGGTATAAGGTTCGCCATTGCGACTTAAACCTTTCCCTTTATATCTTCGTGGTACTAGATTCACCGTTGCGACTTAAATCTTTCCCTTTCATGCTTTTGAGGTATAAGGTTCGCCATTGCGACTTAAACCTTTCCCTCTTGTGTCTTCGTGGTACTAGATTCGCCGTTGTGGCTTAAATCTTTCCCTTCAAGTCTCGGAGGCTTAAGGTTCGCCATTGTACTTAAACCTTTCCCTTCATATCTTTGTGGTACTAGATTCCGCGTTGCAGCTTAAATCTTTCCCTTTCATGCTTCTGAGGTACAAGGTTCGCCATTGCGACTTAAACCTTTCCCTCCATATCTTCGTGGTACTGAATTCGCCGTTGTGGCTTAAATCTTTCCCTTCATGTTTCGTGGCACTGAGACCTGTAGAATATACTCAACTGGGCCTTTATGTAGGCCAAATTGTTTAGGATGTCGTGATCAGGATGAGTCAAATGCTCCTAAATAGATGAGTACGAATGATGAATGTTGTTGAAGCCCAAATTTGGACCGGGCTCGAACTCCCTTTAAATTTATTTTTTTTAAATTTGTTTAAAATTTTAAATTTATTTTAAATTTAAATTTATTTTAAGTTTAAATTTATTTTCAAATTTAAAATTGCTAAATAAAGCTAAAATACAAGAGTTAAAAAAGCCTAAAAAAAAGTCCAAATTACATTTCTGGGACCCGAATGTGGCCCGATTACAAAATGGCCCAAAATTAGCCCCAAACCCAAAATAACCCTAAACCTAAAAGGTCCCGATCCTAACAAACCAAAGGCCCAAATGCCTAAAGCCTATTTGTCCCGAATTCACTAAGTGTCGCTGCTATAGCCTCCCCTTCAGCCAACCAAAGGCCGCCACGTCGTCAGCAGTTGGTCACCATCTTCGGCTCCAACTTGCACTGCCACCGGCTGCTCCAACCGCCACTACCATGGCCGAACCTGCAAAAAGAAAGAGTGAACATGCATTAAATACTATAAAACAAAAAAGAATGATGATTATATAGGGTATAAAAGCCAAATTCATTTTAGTTGTTAAGGGGTTACGATTTCTCTGAAAAACCAATACAAACAGAAACAGTAGATATTAAGGAAGGATATCAACACTTGCAGTATAAGAGGGCAGAATATCAAACATTTCATACCAAGCAAAGTACACTTCCGCTAGTAAGCATTCATTCGTCAATGATTGGCCCTTTAGATTTAAAACTGTTTATGTTATTTCGCATATATCCATTAACACCCGTTCATGCATATTATTACTATAATTTATTGTTACCATACGCGTTTTCAATACCTATTAATTGCAGAGATAAATATTAATAGTAATATTAGTTAATAAGAATAATTTTAATAACAATAATAACACTAATATTTCTTTAATGATGGCATTAATGACAAGAGAGCAGTTTTCAAGATTTTTATTAATAATAAATATTTTCCTAATAAATAAATAAATAATAATAAAAAAAGAGGCAACGAAAGGTCAGAAAGAACTTCCCTGACCCGCGTCGTCGTCGTCGGAACTCGCATCGAAGCCTCTGTCGAAACCCCGCACTTTGCTGCGCCTAGATCTGCAAAAAAGAAGGAGAATAAAATCGTAAACATGGCCTTCAAAAAAAAAAGAGAAAAACGTTTTTTAATAAAAAGGAAAACTGGTTTAAAATCGAAAAAGAATTTTTTTTACCTTCATCGGTGGTTGGCCGGCGCGTGAGGATCAGCGACATGGACAGACCATTGCGCGTGAGCGGCGCGACGAACGAGCACGATGACTCGCGGTCGGGGACTAAGGCGCTTGTGGCCTTACACGCGACGGACGGCGACAAGCCCGAGGCCGGAGCATGGCCGGCCAAAAGGGGGGGAGCCTTTTCAGAGAGTTTTCTTGTTTTTTTTTAGAAGGGGTTAAGAAATGCTTTTTTTTCTCTGAAATAGGCTATTTATAGGCCCCCAAAACGATGCCGTTTTGAGGGTTGAGTTTCAGCCCTGAAACGGCACCGTTCTGAGCTATTACCCGAATCCGATCCGGAATCCGATCCGACCCGACCTAGGATCCGAGTGTTTTTGAAGGAAGGGATATTTGTGCATTCGGTCATTCCGCTTTTTTTCAAATTTTTAATCAGGTCCTTTTACACTTTTAATTATTTTCTAAATTAGCCCAATGATTTTCATAGTTTTTCAATTTAGTCCCTCGACCTTTCAAAAGCACCAGGAGCTGCCACGTGTCATGATTTTGGCTTACTTTCGCAAATGGTCCCCTTTATTTCTAATTTGTTTTAATTTGATCCTTAAATCAAGTTCGCTTTAATTTCAAAAATTGCCCAAAAATTTTCCATGGTTTTCAAAATAGTCCTCTGACTTCAGGATGCCTGAGGGGCTACCACGTGTCACCCGTCTTTGGTTTTATTATCCTAGAGGTCCCCGAACCTTCTAAAAATTACCATTTTATCCCCGAACTTCCAAAAATCTCATTTTTGATCCCGAACCTTCTAAAAATTACCATTTTACTTCCGAACTCCCAAAAATCCCAATTTTGACCTCGAACCTTCCAAAAATTACCATTTTACCCCCGAACTTCCAAAAATCTCATTTTTTACCCGAACTTTCTAAAAATTACCATTTTCCCTCGAACTTCCAAAAATCCCATTTTTAACCCCAAACCTTCCAAAAATTTCCATTTTACCCTCGAACTTCCAAAAATCCCATTTTTGACCTCGAACCTTTCAAAAATTACCATTTTACCCTCGAACTTCCAAAAATCCCATTTTTGACTTCGAACCTTCCAAAACTACCATTTTTAGCCTCGTGCATCCGAAAAGTCTCGTTTTGAACTTCGATTACATCATTCTTCTCTCTCATTAACCTTTTTTACGCTCGTATTTTGCATCTTGATTTTTTCGCGGATAATTTATCTTCCTATTTATTTCATGTTGCGTTTAATATTCACCGTTAACTACTTATTCCTATTAAACTTGCATGTTCGTTTTCAAAATTGTTTTTCATAAAAACTTTAAAAACGAGGCAATATTCTTTTATTTCGAGTTTCGAAACTTTGCGCCTTAACTTACTAGGTGCAATTTTTACTCAAATCAAAATAATCGAATACCCTTAACTGAGGCAATGTTTTCTTATCTTCTATTCTGAAATATTGCGCCTTAACTCACTAGGTGCAACCTTTCTTCAAATCGGGATAATCGAATATCCTTTTCCCGAGAATTTTAAAAAGTTTTATAAGGGAAAGCTCGTCATTTTTGGATCTTGAAATGTTGTGTCCTAACTCATGGGACGTAACTTTCTTCCTTGATCACTTTGAAATAGCAGGATTTCCAAACAAACCCAATTTCTTTTAAACTTAACTCATGCATTCAAGGATCGTATTTTAAACTATGCTCGAGCTTTTAAATTTTACAAATTAAGACCCGAAAATAATCAATATGGTACCAATTTTGGGCGTATGAGAGTGCTAACCCTTCCTCATGCGTAACTGACTCCCGAACTCATTTTCTGGATTGCGAAGACCAAAATATTTTTCAAAAGGAATTTCAAGCATTTTGTGGTGATCCAATCACACCGAATAAAGGATTGTTGGTGACTCCCATTTTCCAACTTTAAAATAATTTTCGAAACATGTTGTTTTCAAAAAGAGATGGTTTCGACAGCTGGCGACTCCACTGGGGACTTTTAAAATAAGCGAGAGTCAAGCCAAAATTCGTTATTCTCGGGTATTCTTTAGAAACCTTTAAAAGCTTCAGTTTTGTTTAATATGCGATCCTCGACACCTTTTACGACATTATATTATGTGATATTGCTAGTATATATTTGCATACATCTGCATATGCTATTACCCTAATAAGTGGAAGCCTAAAACTACTCCTTCGTGAGGTCTTCACCTCCATGCAGGATAGTGGATTGCTTTCGGGATTACAAAGTACCCTTGTTTTCGTGAAGTTTTCACTTCTGTGCAAACATGTGGGAAATGCGTCCCCCTAAACCGAACTCATCCGTATGATCCTGTAATGGGTGATGGATCGAGGAATCTGCTGGTTTGGGTACCTCTACTTTAGAGCCTAAAACCACATATAGTAAGACGTAGAAACTTGCTTTAAAAGGAGTTATGTTAAACCATTTAGCAACCTTGCAAATTAGACTCTTAGGTTCTATGCTTCACTTGTATTTTGATATTATTGCATTTCGCTAACAGAGTTATTTTTGTCTCTTTCTGCATCGCATTTCATCATCGTACATAGAGAAGGTATAGACTCAAAAGTTCAGTTACCGATAAGAGAATTAATCATGGAAAACAAGTACTTTGATAAAGTGAAGGACAATATGGTCGTGCGCATGTGGTCGGAGGAGACTCAACGCCAAAAAAGAGACAGCTTAGTGGAAAGATATGATTCCGAGCTTTAGGATTACACCAGGATCAGCACGGCTCAAAACAATATGCTCGAATTGAAGGAGATCTGGGACAGTTGGGACAATAACATGAAGCAAACCTTTTACCAAGAATACGAAGATTTTTCGTACTTGTATGAAGTTAAGGTGGACAAATCCCTCTTTAGAGCCTTAATACAGTATTGAAATTCGGCCTACAATTGCTTCACCTTTGGGAATATAGACATGACACCGACGATAGAAGAATACACCACTCTGCTCCGTTGTCCGAAGATGTCAGTAGATAAGGCCTACTCTAGAGCTCCGAATCTTTCAACCATGGTTAAAAGATTAATAAACATCACAGGCATGAGCGAACAGTGGGTTGCAGCTCGAGTTAAGGTCAAAGGTGATAACAAATGCATTACGTGGAAAAGCCTACGAGATTTGATATTGACTCATCCAGATGCGAAGAAAAAAATCGATATTTTAGCCCTAAGTATCTACGGGTTGGTCATTTTTCCAAAGGCCTTGGGGCATATAGAAGACGCAGTGATAGATTTGTTTGCTAGATTAAGTAAAAGAGTGACACCTGCCCCGGCTATACTAGCTGAAACTTTCAGATCCCTAAGTACATGCAGAAAAGAGGGCGAGGGTCGATTTATCGCCTGCGCACCGCTACTAATGGTATGATTTCATAGTCACTTTTGGAAAACAGAAAAAGTCTCCTATCAGTACTTGTCTAAAGATTACTCCCCTTTGAAAGAGTTCGTGGCCACACAGAGACAAGAAAGCTTCTTAGAAGAAAAATGGATGGCCATACTTCAAAGCCTCAAAGACGAAGACATAGAGTGGTGAGCACCATGGTTTATTCCTGATGAAATATTGTATCGATGCGGAGATCTTGACTGGGTCCCATTAGTCGGGATATGGGGAGCAACTGGATATGCACCTTTGCTAGTTTCAAGACAATACAGATCAAGACAGTTCATACCCGTGACACAGGGGATAGCTCAATGTGAATTCATGTACCGAGGAGAAAACAATAAGAAAAGGATTCGGGAAATCTCAAATGCATGGAACCAGGTTCGAAAAATGAAAGCATTCGGCACCAATCCCATGATGACTGCAGAATATGATTGGTGGAGAAATAGAAGGATCAACGATAACATTCCCGTGCCGAACCGGAGATTGTCCGCCCAATTGAAGAACACTTGCAGGTAGTTCTGACTTAATTAGAGATAATCAAATAGGATTTTGAAAAGAAAAATGCTGAGATGGGGAAAGTGATAGAAAAACTGGAAGAAGAAAAGGTGCTCTTAGGACTAGACGTTGATGTTCAGAAGCTGGAGGCGGAAAAATTAAGGAAAGGGAAGAATAAGGCTGAAGAAGATCTGAGCAGCCTAAAGAAGGACTATAAAAAACTTCGATTATCAATGAGAATCGCCGGTTTGGGTAAGACACCAGAGCAATGGCAGCAGGAAATCCACGAAGAGAAAAATAAAACAAGTCACAGGAAAAACAAATTCCAAGACGCCCAAGTCCAGGAAAATGCTATGAAGAGCAGCCTTCTGAAAAGCCAAGCTGAAGTAGCTGAATTAAAAGCTCGAGTAGGAGAATTGGAGGAATCCTTATATAGGCATCGTAGCCGAAATTCAGTAATGGAGTTAAAGGCAAGATGAGCTGAGATCGAGAGAGTAAATGAGAGGGTGAAAGAATTAGAGGCCTCTTTGCAGAATAGTGAAATACGAATTGAGATTCTGGAAAGGACGTTGGAAACAAATGATTGGCATCTTCAGCAAACTCAAAAGGAAGTCAGAGAAAGGGATTACATCATGGGTGAAGCTTTAAATCAAATCCGCGGAGTAGCTGACCACGTGCAGACCCTGGCAGTTGAAGCAGAAGAGTTAAGCATACAGTACGAGACGAAGACTGAACGAGGACAGAAGCTGTCAAAACTCCTTAAGAAAGTCAAAGCTCTGAGCATCAAGGTGAAACCGTTTATGTAATTTACTTTATGTTAAGGAACTTGTTATCCAAATGAAGTTTTCAAAATGGAAAGTGAATTATAAGTCAATACCTTTCTCTTGCATACATGCATCATATTTATGTCACAATTTTGCATACTTCTGCATAACAATCCTAACTCATTAAAATTCACAATCAGCTACATCAGTAACCATTGAAAACTCACACCGTTATAATACTCGAAAGAAAACTAAAGCCATGGAACAAAGACTTGAACAAATTCAAAAGGAGTTACAAGACCAGATGCAAAAACGCATCCAAGAGCAAATGAGCATGATGTGCAGAGAAATGAAGAATCAATTCATGGAAGTATAGAAGAGCCTGATGAACGAATTAGCGCAAGTAAAACAAAGCATGGCTGACAAAGGGAAGAGCCCAACCATTGAGGAAGAAGAGGACCCGATGGTCCCCCCAGGCTTTACTCCCCTCCATAACCCAGTGTCGCAAGAAATGCCGGCACGGGAGCCCACCATTACTGTAAGGGCATAACAACCAGTCATAGGCACGTCACGACCGACTAATTATCCAACTGGATCAGGGTCAAATCCAGAGGATAATGCCGCAAATTTAGGTGTTCCAGATTTTGACGAAATGATAAGAGAAGATCTTCCCAAACAAACAGAAGAAAGATACAGGCGTTTGGAAGAGAAAATTGACGCAATGCAGGGGGTTGAAATCGCCTATAGGATAGATGCCAAAGAACTAAGTTTGGTTCCGGAACTAGTACTCCCTCCCAAATTCAAAGCTCCGGAATTTGAAAAATATAGGGGGACGAGCTGCCCTGAAGCTCACCTAACCATGTTTTACAGGAAGATGGCAGGGCATGTACACAATGACCAACTATTAATTCATTGTTTTCAAGACAGCCTGGCCGGGTCAGCGATTAGATGGTACAATCAGCTGAGCCGATCAAAAATCCATTCGTGAAAAGATTTGACACAAGCTTTCTTAAAACAATACGGCCATGTAATAGAAATAGCCCCTGACCGGCTTACACTCAAGGCTCCTTACTTAAATCATCTGCTAGGAAATGCTACCAAGAGTTTCTCCGATATCGTCATGTCAGGGGAAATGATTGAAAATGCGATCAAAACCGGTAAGATTGAGACCGGAGAAAGCCCTAAAAGGCCTGCCCCTAGAAAAAGGGATAACGAGGTCAACAATGCAAGCATGTACAGACCTGGTTATACCAGACCCTTCGTGACAAGTCAGCCAAAGACTCCAATAGGCAATTATCAAAATGCCCCGCGGTAGGAGACAGACACTAGGCTGAATAGGGAAAAAATTCAATACACCACCCTTCCAATGTCATATGGGGAACTCTACAAAATATTATACGATGCGCATGAGGTAGCTCCTTAACATGTAAGACCGTACAAACCCCCATTCCCGGCTTGGTATGATGCAAAAGCTCACTGCGAATACCATGCAGGGGCAAAAGGGCATTCGATTGAAAACTGCCCCGCCTTTAAAAGACGAGTTGAATGACTCATAGAGCACGGGATCATGAAGTTAGAAGAGCCGGCAAAACCCAATATAGCTGGAAATCCTATGCCTAATCACCCAGAGCAAGGGGTGAATGCCTTGCTAGAAGAAGGAGCCCGAAAAATTAAGAGAAATATTGAAGAAATCCAGTCCAATTCGGTGGGTATGGCAGGAGTTGGTTAAAGAAGGGATAATCTTGAGAGATAAAGAGAGTGTGATAATCGGGGATGATGACCATTACGAGTTCCACGCTGTCAAAGGGCATAAAATTCAAAGTTGCGTCGAGTTCAAAGCCGTGGTCCAAATGATGATGGACAATCGAGAGCTGGAATTCTTCGAAGAGGGAGTGGAAGCTAATGACATTTGTGCCTCTGAAGACGGGACAGCTAAAACTTACGGAAGCAATCGTCCCAAGGTGATTATTCGTAGTGCAACAAGACAACAAACAACTCCCCGCATTATCATACAAAAGCCCGCGACATTTCCTTACAAAGACAGCAAGAGAGTCCCATGGAGTTTCAATTGCAACGTGACCATGCTAAAGGAAAAGGAACCCAGGAAGGACGTTAACCTTATTACCCAGAGCGGTAAGGATTATGACCTTGTGAATAAAGAAAAAGAGGTCAATAAAGGGAAAGCTAGAATACGTGAGCCTGAAAAGGAAATGACTAACAAGCCGGAAACACCCCTCACCGAGCTTGTAACTGAGGAAGAGGCGAAGGAGTTTTTAAAGTTTTTAAGACATAGTGAATATAGTGTAGTAGAGCAACTACACAAACAGTCTGCTCGTATATCAATCTTGTCATTGCTCTTAAGCTCGGAAGCTCATCGAAGCGCACTAATGAAGGTGCTAAATGAAACCTATGTAGCAAATGACATCTCCGTCAGCAAACTAGATCGATTGGTCAATAATGTGAGCACTGATAACTTCATTTTCTTCAGCGATGATGAAATACCAACAGGAGGAATAGGGTCCACCAAGGCTCTACACATCACTACCCGTTGTAAAGGGTATACGCTGCCTGGAGTACTCATAGACAATGGTTCAGCCCTGAATGTGCTACCACTAGCTACACTGCAAAGATTGCCAATCGATAGCTCTCACATGAAAGGGTGCAATAACATAGTAAGAGCATTTGATGGGACAGAAAGGAAGGTAATGGGGAAGATTGAAATACCCCTTCATATTGGGCCAAATACGTATGAAGTAGATTTTCTAGTAATGGACATCAGGCCAACTTATAACTGTCTGCTGGGAAGACCATGGATCCATTCAGCTGGGGCAGTACCTTCCTCTTTGCACCAGAAAGTGAAGCTAATAAATGAAGGGTTGCTGATCACGATTAATGTTGAGGAGGAAATAATCGCATCCATAACAAGGGATTCGCCATACGTGGGAATAGACGAGGAGGCTGTGGAATGCTCGTTCCGCTCACTAGAGTTTGTCAACGCAACCTTCATTTCAGAAGGGAAGAAAATACCTGTGCCTACAATATCATCAACCACCAGGATGGGTTTGAAATTGACAATCGGAAAAGGAGCGAGACCTAGGAAAGGACTGGGAAAATACCTCCAAGGAAGAGTTAATGTGCCGATGCTAATAGAAAAATGGGATCGTTATGGCCTGGGGTACAAGCTAGACGCAAAACAAAAGAGAAAGGAGTTGGAGAAGAGGCAAGAAAGAAGGAGGGCTAGACTAGTTGGAAAGGACATCTTGTGGGAACCCATGATTTTCCCGCACATCCATGAGACTTTCGTCTTAGGAGAAGTGATCAACCAGCAGGGAAAGAATCAAGTGACAATTGGAACCAAGGAAGTCATCGTAAAAGACCTAGGCATTAATGCTATATCCGATGAAGAAAAGGAAGGGAATCCATCGAGAATTGGTTCATGTACGCCAGAAAGCACTTTGAATAATTGGACCATGGAGGAACTCCCTGTAATTTTTAAGATTTCCTCAGAGTAATGCTCAAAAACACCTATTGCTTTAGGCTCGAAAGCAATATGGATCTTTTTGTAAAAGGGGCCAATGGTCATTGCTCGGTTATTTTGAATGAAGTGCACTTTTCCATTTTATACTCTTTCCATAACTACTCTTTCATTTCTTAAATTCGACCTAATAAACCGTTCGTACATATCTAATAAACAAGGTTCAATACATGCATACATAAACATATACCACATAGTCATTCTTTCGCAAATTCATTTCGCTCTTTGGACCTTTCTTTCATTCTTTGACAGAACCTCGGATATCAATAATATGAGCAATCCTGACGCTAACTTGGAACCCCACTTCGAGCAAGATATGTGTTTGGAAGAACTTCAAGACTTTGAAGATAAGCAAGATTGTGATTTACCTTCGGATCTATTAAGATTGATGGAGCGGGAAGAAAAACAGATCCTGCCTCATTCTGACCCATTGGAAGTTATTAATCTGGGATAAGTATCTCCGTAGAAACCAGTAGGAATATGATCGAGGTGCTTCAAGAATTCCAAGATATTTTTGCATGGTCTTACCAAGATATGTCCGGCTTAAGTACTGACATTGTGGTGCATAAACTCCCTATAAAGGAAGAAAACAGGCCTGTGCAGCAAAAACTTCAGAGGATGAGACCGGATGTGTTGTTAAAAATAAAAGAAGAAGTTAGGAAACAATTTGACGCCGGTTTCCTTCATGTGGTTAAATACTCTGAATGGGTAGCTAATATATTCCCCATTCCCAAAAAAGATGGAAAGGTGCGTATGTGTGTGGACTATCGAGATTTAAATAAAGCTAGCCCAAAGGATAATTTTCCTTTGCCCCACATCGACACTCTAGTCGACAATACGGCAGGACATTCCCTATTTTCCTTCATGGATGACTTCTCTGGGTATAACCAGATAAGGATGGATCCTGAGGATATGACCAAAACCACTTTTGTCACGCTATGGGGAACATTTTGTTACAAGATGATGCCCTTCGGACTCAAGAATGCAGGGGCAACTTATCAGAGGGCTATGGTGACCCTATTCCATGACATGATGCACAAAGAGATTGAGGTTTACGTCGATGACATGATTGCGAAATCTCAGATGGAGGAGGAACATGTAAGAATCCTGAGAAAGTTATTTGGAAGGCTAAGAAAATATCAACTGAAGTTGAATCCTGCCAAATGCACTTTTGGGGCCACATCAGGAAAATTGTTAGGTTTTGTGGTCAGCAAAAAAGGAATTGAAATTGACCCGGATAAAGTCAAAGCTATATAGGAATTACCACCACCCAGCACTCAAAACGAAGTTCGAGGGTTCTTAGAAAGACTAAATTACATTGCTCGGTTCATCTCACAATTGACTGAGAAATGCGATCCTATCTTTCGCCTGCTTAGAAAGCGCAACCCGGGTGTATGGGATGATGAATGTCAGGAAACCTTTAATAAGGTCAAAGACTACTTATCCAAGGCTCCCATCTTGGTACCTCCGATTCCTAATAAGCCATTGATCATGTACTTAACGGTCTTTGAAAATTCCATGGGATGCGTACTAGGCCAACATGATGAATCCGGAAAGAAAGAAAGGGCAATATATTATCTCAGCAAGAAATTCACTAATTGCGAGACACGGTATTCACCTATTGAGAAATTATGTTGTGCACTCGTCTGGACTACACGTAGATTAAGACAATACGTGCTATATCACATCACTTGGTTTATTTCGAAATTGGATCCTCCGAAGTATTTGATCGAGTCAGCAGCATTGAATGGGAGATTAGCTCGATGGCAAATCTTGCTCTCTGAATTCGACATAGTTTATGTCAATCAGAAAGCAATAAAAGGAAGTGCGATAGCAGACTTCCTGGCAAGTAGGGCTTTAGAAGACTATGAGCCTATAGACTTCGATTTCCCGAATGAGGATTTAATGTATGTTGTGGCTACTGAAGGGGAAATCACGAAAGAACAACCTTGGAGGATGAATTTCGATGGAGCTTCAAACGCCACAGTCAATGGGGTTGGAGCAATCTTGGTATCACTAGAGGGAGATCATTACCCTTTCACCAGCAAGCTTGATTTTGATTGCACAAACAATATGGCTGAATACGAGGCATGTATATTGGGAATTCGTGCGGCCATAGAACGAGGAATCAAAATTCTAGAGATTTATGAGGACTCTGCATTAGTAATCTATCAACTAAAAGGAGAATGGGAAACAAGGGATTCCAAGCTAATGGATTATCGCAAATTGGTCCTCGAGTTGATCACCGAATTCGATGACATTACATTCCATTATCTCCCACGGGAAGAGAATCAGATGGCAGATGCTCTTGCCACTCTAGCCTCAATGATTAAGGTGAGTAGAACGGAAAATGTAAAGCCCATTCAGATGAGTGTCTATGAAGCTCCTACTCATTGTTACGATATTGAGACAGAGGAGGGAGAGGGAAAAGATGATCACCGTGGTACCAGAATGTTCTTCAGTTTGTGAGAGATCAAAAGTATCCCGAGCAAGCCTCAGAAAATGAAAAAAGGACCCTACGAAGACAAGTCAGTGAATATGTCCTGGACGGGGAAATCTTGTACAAAAGGAGAAAAGATCAAGTGTTGCTGAGGTGTGTCGATGCAATCGTAGCAAAAAAAGATTTTAGAAGAGGTTCACGAAGGCATTTGTGGGACACATGCCAACGGTTTCACGATGGCCCGACAAATAATGAGATTTGGGTATTACTGGTCTAGTATGGAGGGAGGTTGCATCAATTATGCCAAGAAATGCCATAAATGTCAGATCTATGGAGACAAGATCCATGTACCTCCATCACATCTTCATGTCATGACTTCTCCCTGGCCTTTTTCTATGTGGGGCATGGATGTCATCGGGCCAATTTCTCCAAAGGCTTCCAATGGCCATAGATTCATCTTTGTGGTGATTGACTACTTCACTAAATGGGTAGAGGCAACCTCATATGCGAATGTTACCAAGTCTGCGGTTAGCAGGTTCCTGAAAAAGGATATCATTTGCCGATATGGGATGCCCGAAAGGATCATATCCGACAATGCCCTCAATTTGAACAACAGTACGATAGCAGAAGTTTGTGAACAGTTCAAGATTAAGCATCATAATTCTTCTCCCTATCGCCCAACAATGAATGGGGCTGTGGAGGCAGCTAATAAGAATATCAAGAAGATTGTGGCCAAAATGACTGAGACTTACAAAGACTGGCACGAAAAATTACCATTTGCCCTCTTTGCCTACAGAACTTCAGTCAGAACTTCTACTGGGGCAACACTATTCTCGTTGGCATACAGTATGGAAGTAGTCTTGCCTATTGAGGTTGAAATACCTTCCCTTCGAGTCTTAATGGAGCTTCAACTTGACGAGGCTGAATGGGTTCAGGCTCAATATGACCAGTTGAATTTAATCGAGGAAAAGAGATTAAAAGTCATTCGCCACGGCTAGATGTACCAGAAAAGAATGATGCGAGCTTATGACAAAAAAGTTCGTCCCAGGAAATTCTATGAGGGAGATCTAGTTTTGAAAAAGATACTACCCATACACAAAGATTTCCGTGGGAAATGGATGCCCAATTGGGAAGGGCCTTACGTGGTTAAAAAGGCTGTCTCAGGAGGAGCTCTCATCTTAACAGAGATGGACGGCAAGGAGCTGTACAACCCCGTCAATTCAGACTCGGTAAAAAAATACTTCGCCTAGAAACAAAATGAGAATTGAGATAAAAACCCGCAAAGGGCGTTCTTAAAAAAAAAAAAAGGGGTGCAGGATGAAAACTCACAAAAGGCGTCCTGAAACCAAGGGAACTTTGAGTTGAAAACCCGCAAAGGGCGGCTCAGGTCCAAAGAACGGGTCGACGAGAAAAAGGAAGGTTACAACTTGAAATATCAACAAGACACTCTAGATCTTCTAGGCACACATCAGAGATTAGGAGTGATTCTCAAACAAGGTGGCGCAGAGTAGCTCATTTTGCGATATCTGGGGCAACCAATTATTCTTCCTTGTATACTCAGCAACTTTCAAACTAATGATTGTTTCCTTTGATCCTTTTCTTAATTTTGTTTCCTGTAAATTTCTGAAGTACAACTTTGTCTCTTGCGCAATTTTGTCCAAGCATTTTTCATCTAAATAACGGGTAGTGAACTAATAAATCATACAAAAGGTTACAAGCATTATCCTGGAGTTTTCAGAAATTACAAGAAGCCCGAAACAAGACCATCAACTGGAAGACAAGCTTAAAAACAAGCAATTCCAGAACAACCCGAAAAGGATAAAGCAGCACATCAAAAGTAGAATTTGGACAGGCAACGAACCATGCCGACCTAATAAACAAATCTGACATTCATCATGCACATTCATGAAAGTTAGGAGCATTTAATTCATTCTAATTATGACTTTCTCATTTAGGCCTACATAAATGCCCATAGAAGCATATTTCGCAGGTCACATCCTCGCCACATGACGGGATGAATCATTAAGACCACCAAGGAAAAGGTTGAAGAGATACGGGAATCCAAAACTTTACCCCAATCACGGGGCAGATTGCGATACCCACAAACGACGCGGTCATCTTCCTAGTGAGATGCTGAGAAGCAGACCAAATCAGGCCTAGGCTCAAAGGAAGCGAGCTGAAACAAACGACGCGGTCATCTTCTTGATAAGATACCGAGAAGAAGACCCAAACAAGGCTCAAAGTGAGCGAAATCTTCAAAACACAGCTTCCTGATGAGACACTGAGAAGCAGGTGGAAGCAATAAAAGGTTAGCTTCCTAATGAGATACTGAGAAGTGAACCAAATTCGTCTTCCTGATGAGATATAGGGAAGCGAGTTGAAACAAACGACGCGGTCATCTTCCTGATGAGATACCGAGAAAAAGACCCCAAACGAGGCTCAAAGTGAGCGAAATCTTCAAAACCCAACTTCCTGATGAGACACTGAGAAGCAGGTGGAAGCAATAAAAGGTTATCTTCCTGATGAGATACTGAGAAGTGAACCAAATTCGTCTTCCTAATGAGATACAAAGAAGCGAGTTGAAACAAACGACGTGGTCACCTTCCTGATGAGACACCGAGAAGAAGACCTAAACGAGGCTCAAAGTGAGCGAAATCTTCAAAACCCAGCTTCCTGATGAGACACTGAGAAGCAGGTGGAAGCAATAAATTGTTAGCTTCCTGATGAGATACTGAGAAATGAACCAAATTCGTCTTCCTAATGAGATACAGAGAAGCGGATTGAAACAAGCGACGCGGTCATTTTCCTGATGAGATACCGAGAAGAAGGCCAAGTCAAGGAAACCAGACTCAAAGACTACGGCGACGAATCCCAAGGAATAGGAAAAATCATAGTAGCAAATTTTGTCTTTTTGGAGATCACTTAAGGACGAGATGGAGTCGTAAAAGAGAAGCTGATGCAGTGGAATTAAGCGACAGACGTAAAGCAAAGGGTGGGCCAGTTTAAGAAAGAGCAGTTAAGAAACAGAACTTGACAAAATTGGGCTTTCTTTTGTATATTTGCTTTGTTCCCGTTACACAACAACGAGCAAAGAGGGGCAGCTGTTGAAGCCCAAATTTGGACCAGGCTCGAACTCCCTTTAAATTTATTTTTTTAAATTTGTTTAAAAATTTAAATTTATTTTAAATTTAAATTTAATTTAAGTTTAAATTTATTTTCAAATTTAAAATTGCTAAATAAAGCTAAAATACAAGAGTTAAAAAAGCCCAAAATAAAGTCCAAATTACATTTCTGGGACCCGAATGTGGCCCGATTACAAAATGGCCCAAAATCAGCCCCAAACCCAAAATAACCCTAAACCTATTTGGCCCGAATTCACTAAGTGACGCTACTATAGCCTCCCCTTCAGCCAACCAGAGGCTGCCACATCGTCAGCAACTGGTCACCATCTTCGGCTCCAACTTGCACTGCCACCGGCTGCTCCAACCGCCACTACCATGGCCGAACCTGCAAAAAGAAAGAGTGGACACGCATTAAATACTGTAAAACAAAAAAGAATGATGATTATATAGGCTATAAAAGCCGAATTCATTTTAGTTGTTAAGGGGTTACGATTTCTCTGAAAAACCAATACAAACAGAAACAGTAGATATTAAGGAAGGATATCAACACTTGCAGTATAAGAGGGCAGAATATCAAACATTTCATACCAAGCAAAGTACACTTCCGCTAGTAAGCATTCATTCGTCAATGATTGGCCCTTTAGATTTAAAACTGTTTATGTTATTTCGCATATATCCATTAACACCCGTTCATGCATATTATTACTATAATTTATTGTTACCATACGTGTTTTCAATACCTATTAATTGCAGAGATAAATATTAGTAGTAATATTAGTTAATAAGAATAATTTTAATAATAATAATGACACTAATATTTCTTTAATGATGACATTAATGACAAGAGAGCAGTTTTCAAGATTTTTATTAATAATAAATATTTTCCTAATAAATAAATAATTAATAATAAAAAAAGAGGCAACGAAAGGTCAGAAAGAACTTCCCTGACTCGCGTCACCACTGCCGGAACTCGCATCGAAGCCTCCGTTGAAACCCTGCACTTTGCTACGCCTGGATCTGCAAAAAAGGAGAATGAAATCGTAAACATGGCTTTCAAAAAAAAAAGAGAAAAATGTTTTTTAATAAAAAGGAAAACTGGTTTAAAATCGAAAAAGAATTTTTTTTACCTTCGCCGGTGGTTGGTCGGCACGTGAGGATCAGCGACATGGACAGACCATTGCGCGTGACCGGCGCGACGAACGAGAGCGATGACGCGCGGCCGGGGATGAAGGCGCGTGTGGCCCTACGCGCGACGGACTGCGACAAGCCCGGGGTCGGAGCATGGTCGGCCAAAAGGGGGGGAGCCTTTTCAGAGAGTTTTCTGGTTTTTTTTTTTAGAAGGGGTTAAGAAATGCTTTTTTTTCACTGAAATAGGCTATTTATAGGCCCCCAGAACGATGCTGTTTTGAGGGCTGAGTTTCAGCCCTGAAACGGCACCGTTCTAAGCTATTACCCGAATCCGACCCGGAATCCGATCCGACCCGACCTAGGATCTGCGTGTTTTTGAAGGAAGGGATATTTGTGCATTCGGTCATTCCGCTTTTTTTCAAATTTTCAATCAGGTCCTTTTACACTGTTAATTATTTTCTAAATTAGCCCAATGATTTTCATAGTTTTTCAATTTAGTCCCTCGACCTTTCAAAAGCACCAAGAGCTGCCACGTGTCATGATTTTGTCTTATTTTCGCAAATGGTCCCCTTTATTTCTAATTTGTTTTAATTTGATCCTTAAATCAGGTTCGATTTAATTTCAAAATTGCCCCAAAAAATTTCCATGGTTTTCAAAATAGTCCTCTGACTTAAGGATGCCTGAGGGGCTGCCACGTGTCACCCATATTTGGTTTTATTACCCTGGAGGTCCTCGAACCTTCTAAAAATTACCATATTATCCCCGAACTTCCAAAAATCCTATTTTTGACCCCGAATCTTCTAAAAATTACCATTTTATCCCTAAACTTCCAAAAATCCTATTTTTGACCCCGAACCTTCTAAAAATTACCATTTACCCCCGAACTTCCAAAAATCCCATTTTTGACCCCGAACCTTCTAAAAATTACCATTTTACCCTCAAACTTCCAAAAATCCCATTTTTGACCCCGAACCTTCTAAAAATTACCATTTTACCCCCGAACTTCCAAAAATCCCATTTTTGACCCGAAACCTTCTAAAAATTACCATTTACTCCCGAACTTCCAAAAATCCCATTTTTGACCCCGAACCTTCTAAAAATTACCATTTTACCATCGAACTCCCAAAATCTCATTTTTGATCCCGAACCTTTTAAATATTACCATTTTACCCCCAAACTTCCAAAAATCCCATTTTTGACCTCGAACCTTCCAAAAATTTCCATTTTACCTTCGAACTTCCAAAAATCCCATTTTTGACTCTGAACCTTCCAAAACTACCATTTTTGCCTCCGTGCATCTGAAAAGTCTCGTTTTGAACTCCGATTACATCATTCTTCTCTCTCATTAACCTTTTTTGCGCTTGTATTTTGCATCTTGATTTTTTCGTGGATAATTTATCTTCCTATTTATTTCACGTTGCGTTTAATATTCACCGTTAGCTACTTATTCCTATTAAACTCGCATGTTCGTTTTCAAAATTGTTTTTCATAAAAACTTTAAAAACGAGGCAATATTCTTTTATTTCGAGTTTCAAAACTTTGCGCCTTAACTCACTAGGTGCAACCTTTCTTCAAATCGGGATAATCGAATATCATTTTCCCAAAATTTTAAAAAGTTTTATAAGGGAAAGCTCGTCATTTCTGGATCCTGAAATGTTGTGTCCTAACTCATTGGACGTAACTTTCTTCCTTGATCACTTTGAAATAGCGGGATTTCCAAACAAACCCAATTTCTTTTAAACTTAACTCATGCATTCAAGGATCGTATTTTAAACTATGCTCGAGCTTTTAAATTTTACAAATTAAGACCCGAAAATAATCAATGTGGTACCAATTTTGGGCGTATGAGGGTGCTAACGCTTCCTCATTCGTAACTGACTCCAGAACTCATTTTCTGGATTGCGAAGACCAAAATATTTTTCAAAATGAATTTAAAGCATTTTGTGGTGATCCAATCACACAGAATAAAGGATTGGTGATGACTCCCATTTTCCAACTTTAAAATAATTTTTGAAACACGTCGTTTTCAAAAAGAGATGGTTTCGACAAATGCAAAATGTTATCTTTGAGAAATGATTTTATTTTTAGTCCTTAGCCGACATAGTTCATCGTTTGTCTAAGTCTTATTACTGATGTGTTATCATGTTTTTCTTTTGGTATGGTATCTTTGACATGAAACCTAAAAAGGTGGTCGTATTTTGAACTATTTGTTTTCAAACCCTTTTATCCCTTGGATTTGTGTTATTTCCAACTAGTGGTCCTGTTTTAGGTTTCTGTACTATTTAGAAATTTTCTAGAAAAATATGCAGAAATCCTTTTATTCCTTATATCATAGACCACTAATCGTCATTTCAATGCAAAAATGCTTGCACAGGGTTGTAAGGTGTATTGAATTTTATTAGAGGTAAAGCTCGCGTGAATGAAAAGATTAAGAATCATTAGTCCACTTGCTGTTATTTCAATGCAAACGTGCTTGAACATGGTTGGAAAATGGATCAAATTGAATTTGATTGAAGGTAAAGCTTGTATGAATGAAAAGGTCATTGGTTCATTAATCATTATTTTGATGCAGAAATGCTTGGACATGATCGCAAGGCGAATAAAATTGAATTTCATGGAGGTAAAGCTCGAACGAAAGAAAAGGATTAGAAATGACCTGTATTGGTCAAAGAATTGCCAAACACAAAGTGAGCAATGAAATGGGTTTAGGTGCCCCAGATATCAAAGTATAAGCTTCAATGAGAAGACTTGATGAGGACCATTTTGAGCTTGACATGTCCATGAAACTCGGAGTACTTTGTCAATGCCTCAAGGTGTAAAGTTTCTCCACCTTGCTAATTTTGAGAGAGAAAAACACTTCATGCCTCTTTTCTTCCAAATTGAGCCTCCCTTTCAGGTTTTCAACTCAAGTCTCTTTAGATTTCGAGATGCTCTTTACGAGTTTTTACCTCGACCTCTCCTTTTTTCATTTTTCTCTTTTCTTCTTTTTCTTTCTTTTTTCTCTTCTTTTTATTTATTTATTTTTTCTTCATTGCATCTAAGTTCACGAAGTTGGGCATGTCTTTGCCGTCCATTTTGATCAAAATCAAAGCTTTTCAAAAAGACTTTCTTCATCTCATGGGGCTTTTCCTAATTTGGCATCATTTTCCTTGGAAGTCTTTTGTAATCAAGATCTTTTTCAAAACTAAAGCTCTCTCATGGAGTTCTATAGAGCAGATCTTTCTTTACCGTAAAGCCTTGTTATCTGGTCATGTCTTTTAGTATCTTTTCTTCAATTAAGTTCAGTTGACTGCATTTGGGTTAGATTCATTCTACTTCATTAGTTCTAACAAAATTTGAAGGGAAGGAAACTTGATTTCAATGGGTAGAACGACTTTTATTCTTGTGCGAAAGGTGTTGCCCTGGTGGCTATTTTGATAGAAACTCAATAAACGTTGAAGGTGAATGGTGATTTCTCATGTCGAGCCTTTGTAGGTCTCTACTATTTTCTAATCAATCCTTTGGTGTCTTTATTGATCCCCACCAATGCCCTATTTTTGGCTGAGTGGTACTGAGTTGTGATATTTGCTCTTGAATTGACCGCAGATTTTGCTATTCTGCTGTTGCTCAAGTTCAAGTCATCATTTGATTATGATCCTTTCTTGTCATTCCATACCGGCATACAATCTCTCATTTTTAATAATCTGCTTAACCTCCGACTGGTATAGGAAGTAGTAATCAATGATCATGAGGATGAATTGATGCACATTAGAAACTCTTTTGCAAAGTTGGCTCGCTGGTGTCCATACTTCACATAGAAAGAGGTCACAATGTGGAAAGATGATAGAGAATAAATTTTCAATATGCCCTTTGCAGGTTTTCATCTTGACTTTTTCTTTCCTTTTTTTTTTTACTTTATATTGGGTTTTCTTCTTTTCTCTATCTCTTTTTTTTTTATAACATGTCGAGCCTCAATTTTTCAAGTTTCTGTTAAAGTGGATTACATTCTTCTTTTATGAGGGTCTATGTGTCATGATATCGGTTCGTTAAACCTAGCATGCTTTGATAGGATCACGCAAAAATCTTTGGATTCTTGAGGCAGCTTGCCTTGTTTTTACAAAGACTCATGTCTCGATACTTAAAATCACGACTCTTCGAGGTGATGTCTGTTTTGTGTCTTGCTCAACCCTCCGTAGCAGATCAGGAGACAAGTTACATTCTTGATCATTTTCAAAGCCTCAAAATTTTTTTAGACACAAGTCTTACTCAAAAGGGGTTTAAGTCAACAGTAGTGTTGCTCGTATCCTTGATATCAAGGGACCCAACATAAAGACAAAAGGGGATCCAAAGAATAATTGAACTAAAGAATGATTAATTATGGTATGAACGAATGAAAAGAATGGTAAGGTATTTGCCAAATAGGACAAAAATAATGCATCATTGAAATAAAAGATAGTGGTCATTTGCCCTTTATAAAAGGATCCCTATTACTCTTAGTCTTAGAGTGATAAGTGTATTCTAAATATTTTCCTGGAAAAGTCCTAAAACTATATGAAACTCCTCCACAGTCTAGTTGTCCAAAACATTTCCAAAGACGCAGGGACAAACTCTTGATGGGTTCAACTCTCCTAATGACTTTTACTCAAATTTTCAGCATTTTCTATCTTGATTTATCATGGTATCGCTCATTTTTCATTTAGGGTTTTCACCTAAATATTTCATATATGTGGAATCTTGTTAAAAATTAATGCATGAAGTTCAATGCACATGCATGCAACAAGGTGTTGTTTCTTGATTCCATTCCATTAGACAACCTTACTAGAAAACAAATTTTTGTACATGAGGCAGATACATGTATGGTCGTGCCTTAATGCTCAAAGTTCAAATCTTCCAAACTGATTTTTTTGCTCTGGTTTGCCTCTGATTTCAAGCTCAAAACATCGGTCTTGAATGGCTAAAGTCTGCAAGCGGTTAGTCGTTTCTCGCACTCGGTGGAGTTATTGCTTGCGACATGGTCCCTATCTTAGACTTGCCCCTAAAAGCATTGGAGTCATTCCTCATTTACTTCCAATTTCCTTTAGCGATATCATTTTATTTTTAGACAGCCAAAAAGTCCTTCAATAGAGAATAGTCCTCAGAGAATATTCGACAAGAGACTTTTTCGACTTTTCAAATGGCCACGGGGCCTTACTAACAAAAGTCGTGAACCAATACACCTTCTTTTGCCCCTTCTTCGACAGGTGCTTAGTGGCTAAGATTGCTAGAACAAGAGTGATTCTTTTGTCAAGTTAGTCAAACAAAATCTGCAACCGCGACCTCCACGTGCCCCGACACTTTAAGGAAGACGATTAACTAAATCGTGTTTGAGATGAAGACGTCATCATTCTTTCTTGCATCTGAGTGTACTAAGCCTTGCAGGTTTTCCAAAGCAATGTATTTGTTCTCTTCTTTTTCCTTTATCAAGATTGTAACCCAATGCTCGCTCGTCTAGAGTTGACCCTATCTCTTGAGTTCTTTGGCAATAGGGCGATAGTATGTTCATGTTTCTGAAGGTGAAGCGACTAAGTTGAATCCCAATATTGCGTTAGGACTCGAAAAAGGTGTATTTTTACTTTAACTTAAAGTACGTAAGGGCGAATACCATAATCAAAGTATACTTTATTATTTTGACTCTTCGGGCAACTGGGTAAAGTGATTTACTCTTCTATTATGGGTATCGTGTCCTCCTAAATGTGAAACCATTAGAAATTGAACTCCAATACTAAGTGAGAGCTCGAAATTGATGTCTATTCCTTTTAACATTGAGTAGGTCAACAAATTCGTGATTGGAAATCTACCTTGTTTTGTCTTCCATACTTCACTTATCTCTTGCAAGCTATTATGATTTTCATTTATTTGGCTATAATCCCAAAACTCTGATACGTGCCTCTTTGCCAGGTCATCACTTTTGTGTTGTTATTTTTCTTTGACCATATATGCACAGCCACGTTGATCTCTACCGTATTAAGAAATCTGTTCTCTTATGACCAGTTCTCTATTTAGCAATAGAATAGGAATCAACACCTTTTAATGAAGATGCAATGCAAATAGATTCAAAATGAACAAATTAGTTCAATTAATACAGGAATAAAACTTAAAATAAATTGCAATTAAAAGCAAAGAAACTAGAATGTAACCGTGTCTCTTACCTTCTTCGTGTAACCACTGGAGGCTTGGCATAATTTTACTTAAGGTAGGCTCTCAAGGAGTTAAAAGCAATAAAATGTGCAGCTTATGAATGCATGTATGCATAAGAAAAACAATAACTCATAGCTCAGTTCTATTAGAAAATTTTACTAGAAAACAAATTCCTTTACATAAGACAGATACACATATGATCGTGCCTTAGTATTCAAAAGCTTTTAATCTTCATAGGATATCTTCCAATTTCACCCTGGTTCTTCCTTTGATTTTCGATCCAAAAATGTCAACTTAAGTGATCGGTCACTTTCGTAATTGGGTCAAAGTTTGGTTCGTTGAGAGGTCTTTGTTTTCGTCTTACTCGGTTGTCTAATCATTGGCTTTTTGTCTTTCTTTTTGACCATATGGGCACGACTTTATTGTTTTCCACCTTATCAAGGAACTTGTTTTCTTATGATCAATTTTCTATTTTAGTAACACTTTTCCTTAGGAAGATGTAATGCAAGCAACAATTAAAAAGCAAAAGAACACAAGTATGATAGCAAAGTATAGATATAAAATAGAGAACCTAGACTTGGGAAACTACTAACAGCTCGGTGTAGTTCTATCCTAAGGTAAGCAACTAGGATTCATTACATCTGGTTCAAGTTCTAGAGTCAAGGTACCCAAACCAGCAAATTTTTGATCCTCACCCATTATAGGTTCATATGGACGAGTTCGGTTTAGGGGGACACATTTCCCATATGTTTGCACGGAAGTGAAAACTTCATGAAAACATAGGTATGGATGTAATCCTGAAAGTTATTCACTATCCTACACGGAGGTGAAAACCTCACGAAGTAGTAGCTTCCCACTTTCACTTAAAAGGCATAATAACAGATGCAAATGAATGCGAACTAGTAATAATATTATCATGGTATTTCACAGAAACTGCAAAGGATTATCGCAAATTAAATTAAACCCAGTGCTTAAAAATTTTAACAAAAAGACCAAAAATAATCGGACTTTGGCTTGACTCTCTTTGTTTATTTTTAAAGTCCCCAGTGGAGTCGTCAAGCTGTCGAAACCATTTTTAAAACGTGTTTCGAGAATTATTTTAAAATTGGTAAATGGGAGTCACCACCAATCTTTTATTTGGTGTGATTGGATCACCACAAATGTTTAAAATCCATTTTTGAAAAATATTTTGGTCTTCGCAATCCAGAAAAATGGTTCGGGAGTCAGTTACGCATGAGGAAGGGTTATCACCCTCATACGCCCAAAATTGGTACCACATTGATTACTTTCGGGTCTTGATTTGTTAAAACTTTGAAAACTTGAGTAAAATTTAAAATACTATCTTTGTCTTTAGAAAACTTCACAAGATTTCAAAGAAAACCCTTTTTGAGGAAATTCGTCCCTATATTTCGAATCTCTATGAGAACTGGAAGTCGTGTCCAACACGTTAGGGCACTACATTCTCGGATTTTCAAAATTGAAGGACATTTTGAAAGATTTTAAAGAGGATATTCGATTGCGTGAATTATACGAAAGTCACACCCCGCATGCTAGGGCATGATTTTTCGAGGTTTTCACACGAAAAGACATTGTCTCGTTTTGCTTTCAAATTATTTATCTATATGTATTTAAAAACTTGAAATTTCGTATTTAGTTTAAAATACGATCCTCGGACACATGGCTTTAAAAAGGTTTGAAGAAAAGATGCTCGTTTGCTTCGATTTTCGCGGAAAATTGAAATCGTGACCAACACATTAGGGCATGATGTTCCCAGTATCTCGAAGTTAACAAGCATTAAAAAGCTTGGAGGAGAATATTCAATTCGTATGAGTTATACGAGAAATCACACCTGACACGTTAGGGCATGATTTATCGAAGTTTTCACACGAAAAGAATATTTCCTCGGTTTTGAAATAATTTTGAAAACAAATTTTAAGTATGAGTGAACAATTGATAAAGAAGCTTAAATAACACGAACAAAAAAATGATTAGGCAGATAAATGATATACAAAAATCAAATATACAAAAATAAAAAAATGAAAAACGAAAGCATAATAATTAAAAAATTAAATATAAATATTGAAGAGAAAGAAAAACAAAACAAACGGATTCAAAGTGTGATTTTTGGATGCTCGGGGGTAAAATGGTAATTTTGGACACTTCAAGAACAAAATGGTAATTTTCGGATGGTTCGAGGTTTAAAACGGAATTTTTAGACATCTAGGGGTAAAATAGTAATTTTTGGAAGATTCAGGGGTCAAAAATGGTGTTTTTAGACATTCGAGGTGTAAAATTGTAATTTTTGAGAGGTTCGAGTCAAAATGGAATTTTTGTAAAATTCGAGTTCAAAAATGGAATTTTGGAAAGTTCAAAAGTAAAAATATAATTTTTGGAAAATTCGAGGTCAAAAATGGAATTTTAGAAAATTTGAGATTAAAAATGGAATTTTGGAAAGTTTAGGGGTAAAAATGTAATTTTTGAAAATTTTGAGGTTAAAAATGGAATTTTTGAAAATTTGAGGTCAAAAGGTAATTTTTTGAAAGTTTGGGGGTAAAAATGTAATTTTTGGAAAGTTCGAGGTCGAAATATGATTTTTGAACAACTTAGGGACCTCTAGGGTGATAAAACCAAAAAATGGTGACACGTGGTAGCTTCTCAAGCATTCTAAAGTCAAAGGACTAATTTGAAAATCATTTAAAAATTTTGGGCCAATTTTGTAGTAAAACAAAACTTTATTTAAGGGCGAAATTGAAACAAAAATAGAAGGGGAAGGACCAATTGCATAAATAAGACAAATTAAGGATACATGGTAGCTTTCTGAGCTTTCAAAAGGTCAAAGGATTAAATTGAATAAGAAATAAAATTAGTGGGCAAATTTAAAATTAATTAAAAATATGAAAAGGGCTAAATTGTAAAAATCAGAAAAAGTGGAAGGTCCAAATGCATAAATAACCTATTAATAAAAAACACGCGGATTTTGAGGAGCACGTCGAGTCGGATTAAGGCCGGATCATGGGTTAAGGCCAAAACGGCATCGTTTTTGGTGTTAAGACACCCTTTTGGAATGGCGCTGTTTTACTTGGGTATATAAGATTGTTTTGAGTAAAAAAAATCATTCTTCACTTTCATTTATAAAAAAAAAGGCCTTCCCCTCTCCTTTTCTTTCAAAAACCCTTCCCCCCATGTCCGACTACCCTCAGCCCACGTCCGGCTGCCGCTCCGTCGTCGGTCCATCGCACTTCGCCATCTCTGATGCCGTTTGATCGCCGTCCGAATGTTTGAAGGTAAAACGTCTCTTTTTTTTCATTTTTTTATTTCCTTTTTTTGTTATTTCTTTCATATATACATTTTAAAAGAATAAATCTAAATCCAAAATAAAGTTTTCAGATTTTCAAACAAAGAACATATCTTGATGATTTCTTTTCCCTTTTCAAAACATGTTGTTTTATAATATTTATTCAGAATTTTTGAAATCTTTTTGTAGATCTACCGTTCCCGAGGCCTCCTCTCACGATTAGGGGCGACGTCGGAGGCTATGCGTCCGGTGCGACCTTTCGCATTTTATTTTTATTCATTTAATGTTTAAAAGCGTTTCAAATAATATTAAATAATTAGTTAATAAATATATTAATGTGTAATAAATAAATATATTAATATATATATATATATATATATATATATATATATAAATGCTTTGAAACTTTGTAAAAAAAGATAATAATAATAAATAAGCAGTAAATGTATTTAAATATACCTTGAGAATCGATTCTGGAATGCTCTGAACCCGATTATATGCTTTGCGTTTTTCAACTAATTTCGAAATATAAAAAAATCTCTATTTCAATTTTCACAAAATGCTCAAATATCTATATTGATTTGTAATGTTCCACCACAACAAGCCCCCCCTTTTTACAAACTGTTTGATTCGGCTCTTATAGTCTGATATTCCATCATTACAATTTGTTTTTTTTTTCATTTAAATGCTGTCTTGTTTCTCTTTTGCAGGTTCGGCTGTGGCAATGGTGGCTATGGTAGATTAGCAGCGGTGCAGGGCAAGTTGCTGGTGGTGCAACTTGCTTGCTGACGCGGCGTATTTTGAAAGGCTAAAATGAAAGCAACAACAGATTAGGGCTTTTGATTTGGATAGGATCATTTGTAAAAGTTTGGGTCATTTGGAATTGGACCCAAAGATGGTTTAGAAATTTGGGCCTTTCAAATTGTATTTGGACATTTATTTGGGCCTATGATTTGGACTTCTATTTATTTAAATTTAGAATAATTTTAAATTTAAATATAAATTTAAACTTAAATTAAATTTAAATTTTAAATAAATTTAAAATGAGTTGAGTTTTAGCCCGATCAAAATTGGGCTCCAACAAGTTTAGTTTTTGTTTTTAAGGAAATTGAAAGGAAACAAATTAAAATTAGAAAAAAAATGATGGAAAACTAACCAAGAGATTGCTTTGGACGTTAAGGTCTTTGCTTTTTATTTTGGTTTGAGCCATGAGAAGACTATGACCCACGCGGAAACCACTACTGTCCTCCAAACCATTAACCACTTTCAAAATAATTTGTTACTAGTAAAGACTTTGAAATTAATATGTATATCCAATAAAATTAAATCAGTTTGTTATGTATTTAAATAAGATAATTTTTTTTTTTGGATATATTCGTTGTTTTCACAATCTGTGATGGATAGATGGCGCACTTTTTACTGGCCATCAACAGATTTTTTTGGAACATGGGTTGAAATTTTAGAGTTACACCTGAATTTTCGGATTTATTTTTGAAGTTTTTTTTGATAAATTATACCATTAATCACTAAATCATAGATTTTTTTGTTTTTGTTTTGATCTCTTAATTAAAAAGAAATTATAATTTTATCACTAACATTTTCGAAATTGTTTTTTTTCACCCAATTTTTAATTTATATAACAACAATTTAATTTTAAAATTTTATACTTTCTATCAATTTAATTTTAATTATATTTAAAATGATAAAAATTGAATTTCTTTTCAAAAACTTAGAAAACTCTAAAAATTAAAAATTATATAAAAGTAAAACAAAATAAAAAATAAATAAAGAAAGAAATGGGGGAAAATTTTTTTAAACCTTTCAAAATTTATCTTTGTATTATTGGTCTACAAATATCCAATACTCATTTCTTAAAATAACATTGAAAAACAAAAACATTAAGCAAAATTATTAGTTCTCTATTTTTTACCTCTTATCTTAACAACGAATTTTTCATTATAAGAAAAGAAAAATAATTAAGAATTAATTTGTTTTCACAATTTGAATTTTGAAAAAAAATTAAATGAACTAAAATTTTAACTTGAGTATGGAAAATAAATTTTTGTGGTATATGTTGTATTTATTTATTATGTTAAAATATGACATGAGAGTCGATTTCACAAGTCTTTGTAATATCAATCTTAATTACTCTTCAAGAGCATGAAACTCGACTAAAAAATATTACTACTTTAGTTTCGAGAAACATCGAGGAAATATGTAATGATATAATCTTTTTTATTTTATCCTGTTTTTTATTTGAATGATAACTATTTCTCATACATATTAATTCTTCAGAAAAAACAACATATTTAAGTTTTTATTTTTCTAGAATTGTTATATTTATTTAAATAATTTTGATTTTTTTATAATATTAATTGTTATATCGAATTCAAAGAAATATAAAATTTAATGACAAAAATTAATTCGTTTTTAACATTTTGGTAATAAAAAAACAATATAAACAAGTTGAATAGTTTGGAAGTCAAGGTCTTCCACTAATGTCTGTCTTCATTTACAATTTCATAAGAAAAATCTAAACTACAACGGGCAGAGGGGTTCAATTTTCAAACAGTAGATGTTAAAATTTTCCAGATTTTGTGCTAGAATATTCTCTCCAGGTATTTATAATTTTTATGATTTTGTTAATAATTTTTAAATTTTAAAAGGTTTAATTGATTTTTTTTAATTTGTTACTAAATCATTTTTTACTTTTTAGCTTTATTAGTTTCAAAATTTTCTAATTTAATTTCAATAAATGAGTAGGCTTTTTCAATATATGTAATTAAATATGCTAAAGGTTGAGAATTGGAGAGCAGCTTCAGCCCTCAACTTCATAGCTATGAAATCCTACTTTTACACTTCTATCCCTACCTTCTTTTTACTCTCTGTAATTGTAATCACTAGTGCAACATACGATGATTCTGAATGGCTGGCAGCAGAGGCAAAGGCGTTGAGGGAAACAGGGTGGTGGAGTAATTATAGACAGAGAGTTGGAAACCATTGTGTGTGGCCTGGTATCCGATGCAATGCTGGAAGTGTCGTGGAGATTGATCGTAGTGGCCATGGTCTGGATGGGGGCATAACACCTCAAATAGGAGCACTTTCGAAACTCAAGCTGCTTAACCTATCTTCGAATAGCCTCACAGGTGCGTTACCTTCTTCATTTGGAAACCTCACTCAATTGGCAGTGCTTGACGTTTCTTATAACTATATTGATTCCATTCCCTTGGCAATTGAGAAGCTAGAGAATATTGTTTCTCTAAATTTGACGCAGAACCTCATTGTTCACATGCCTTCAGCTATAGGTCTTGTTTCTTATAAGTATGGTTGATCTTGATCTCTCAAACAACAGTCTTGTTGGACCAATCCCATCTTCTGTCAGCAGCTTAACCAATCTTGCCTCGTTGTTCCTTCGAGGCAACCAACTTAATGGATCCATTCCAGAAGATATTGGGAGACTAAGGAATTTGGTTGGATTGGACCTATCCTCCAATAGGCTTGGTGGTCCAATCCCATCTTCTGTCAGCAACTTAACCAATCTTGCCTCCTTGTTCCTTCCAAGCAACCAACTTGATGGTTCCATTCCAGAAGATATTGGGAGACTAAGGAATTTGGTTGAATTGGATCTATCCTCCAATAGGCTTGTTGGTCCAATCCCATCTTCTGTCGGCAAATTAACCAATCTTGCGTCGTTAATCCTTCAAAGAAACCAACTTAACGGATCCATTCCACAAGAAATTTGGAGACTAACGAATTTGGTTAAATTGGATCTATCCTTCAATAGGCTTTCAGGTCAAATCCCTTCCTCTCTGGGCCAGTTAAGAAACCTTCAGTCTCTCGACCTCGACCATAATAAGGATTTATGTGGTTCCATTCAAGGCTTCCTTCCTTGCGCTTCATCCCCAACTGTAAATCGAGAAAGAAATAGCAAAGTCAAGCACAATCTGCCTGTCGTTATTCTGGTTCCAACTTTGTTATTTTTTGTCTCTACTTTTTCATTGGTGATATTCATACTTTGCCAAAAATATAGAGCTAAAGCTTTGAAACATGATCCAATTCCAACCAAAAATGGAGATTTATTCTCTATCTGGAATTTTGATGGAAACATTGCATTTGAAGACATCATCAAAGCAACAGAGGATTTCGATCTCAAATATTGCATTGGAACGGGTGGTTATGGCAGTGTTTACAGAGCAGTTTTACCAAGTGGCAAAGTTGTTGCTTTAAAGAAACTCCACCGATTGGAAGCTGAACAACCGGCTTACGACACAAGTTTCCGAAATGAGATCAAGTTTTTAACAGAAATACGACACAAGAACATCATCAAGCTCCACGGATTTTGTCTCCACAACCGTTGCATGTTCTTGATTTATGAATATATGGAAAAGGGAAGCCTGTTTTATGCATTGAGCATTGATGAGGAAGCTGTGGAATTGGATTGGATCAAAAGAGTGAACATTGTCAAAGGTGTTGCACATGCTGTATCTTACATGCATCATGATTGCAACCCTCCAATTGTTCATCGAGACATCTCAAGCAATAACATTTTACTGAACTCCGATTCGGAAGCTTTTATTGCTGACTTTGGGACTGCAAGACTTCTTGATCCTGATTCTTCTAATCGAACTGTAATTGTTGGGACGTATGGATATATTGCCCCAGGTTCTGCACCTTCGCTCTCTTCTTTTTCTTTTTATTTACTTTTATCCATTCTTAGTTTCTGCTACTTATTTGTTTCGAATTAAATATTCGAGTAACGAGGGAAACAAGTAGGAAAATTAAAATTAAGAAATATAGAATATAAATAAAAAAAATTTAATTCGAGATTGGAGGATTCAAATGCAAACATACATGCAACTAAGCTGAATACGAAACATTAATTAACATCTATTTAACACTTTTTTTTGTTTGTTTTAATTACAGAACTTGCTTATTCGTTGATCGTGACTGAAAAATGTGATGTTTATAGCTTTGGAGTATTGGCGTTGGAAATATTGATGGGAAAGCATCCTAGTGAATTGTTGTCAACACTATCATCGTCATCATCTCGTGTCCAAAATTTCATGCTAAATGAAATTTTGGACCCTCGATTATCAACCCCAAGAAGTCAAAAAATGGCAGGAGATATCGCTTTTATTGCTGTCATTGCTTTTGCATGCTTACGAGCTAGACCCAAAGCTCGACCAACAATGAAATTAGTGTCTCAAGAATTCCTACACGTCAAGTTTCCAATTGCAAAGTCTCTTCATGAAATATCATTGATTGAGCTTAAGAATCATGAGATGTTTATGAGCGACGAAAATCGTAAATAAATAAATGATTTAAAGTTGATTTAATAATTTAGAAACCAATGGAAAGTTATAAGTAGAATTAATCTTCACCAAGGCACGACATTGTTATCTGTAATTGCTTTCTAGTTTTCTTACAAAATATTTAAAATTTTGGATTCAACCACGTAACTTTTACCCGTGTTCATCAATTTTGAAGTTAAAACTTAATTTAATTTAATTAATTACCTTCTCCACAATAGATAACTATGAGTAAAATAATCAAATCACAAAATGAATTACATTATAAAAACAATTTTAATTCCCATATCAGCTATCTAAAATTTATTTAATTTCCTTGTTTTCATGCATTTCAATTCTTTTTAGGTTTTGATTTGGATTAATGATAAATCAACCCTACAGATTGCCAGTTCATCAACATCTTAGCTATAAAATGCATGACATTGCTCAAAACGGTGAACCATAATTTAAACATTTTAATCTCAAAATAACAAAATTGCTCAATTTAACATAAAATCCGAGACAAGTACAAATGCGAACAACCACTACATTAAAGGTTTTGATGCTGTCGAAACTAATTAAAAATATGACTAAGGCAAGTGCACCTATCAATTAATAGTATAGTTACGGTGAGCACATATATCGTTCCCAGGGGACTAAAAGTACTAGTAATAGTTGTCTTCCTACTATCTGACCGATCGAATAGAGTGATTGTTTTAAATTAAGTTTAACTAAATTAATAAACTAAAAGTGCGACAAAAAATAAAACAAGAAATAACAAGTGTTTTAATACCAAGAAGAAAACAATAACCAGGGAAGACTCCACCTAGATTTCATTTGCCATTATCATTCTGAATTAAGCAATTTATTCACTTAGTATTTTGATTCGTAGAAATCCCTAAATTATGCTAATACCTCTATTCAAGCATAAAAGCAACTGACTCTAAGTTGATTAATTGAAATTTCATTCTAATTAAAACCTCTATTGTCACATTAATTCAATCTATGGATTTCCCTATTAGATTTGACTATAATCCAGTAGATTTATGTCGTCCTATTTGTAGGATTGCATGTAACTCCACTCAATTATGCTAGATCTACTCTTAAATAGGGTCTATTCCTCTTCTGATTTTAGCACATCAAACAAGAATTAATATCTCAAGAATACTAAATCAAGAATTAAGCACACATAATTTAGAACAAAATCTAAGTATTTATTGCATAAATTCAAAAATCAAATGATAGAATTCACTCTAGGGTTTATCTCCCCTAGGTATTTAGGAATTTAGTTCATGCTAATGAATGAAAACATCTAAAAAATAATGTAATCACAAGATGAAGAAAAACTCATAATAAAATCAAAAGAATTTAGAAAGAGGTCTTCAATCTTTGTGGAGATCTCCTTCAAAGACGACTTCTATGATATTTCTTCAGTTGTTTCCTTCAATAATCTCTAACAGCTAAGGTTTGGGGAATGAAAGATTTTACAGAAAATTAGAAGTGCCTAATTCATATCACTTTATCCCCTATTTATAACAGATAGAAACCTCTAGTTGGATTCAAATTAAATTATAAAAAGATAATTAGAATTAAATATAAACAATACTTCCCTAATTGGATCTAAATTAAACTCTAAATTATAAAGCCTAAAAGATAAATTAAAAATAAATATAAATAATATAATAATAATCCTCAATATTAATCCTAAAAAATAGAGTTTAAATTTAAATAAAGTCTTATATCCAATAAATCTCTTCCTAACTCTTCCACATTCACACTTTTGACCCAAATTTTCATCGTCTTCGATTTAGTCATGACCATGTGTTTAGCCCGTGTGACTCTTAAAATATGTTCTTTTTGTACGATTTTCGCTTGTTTTTTTCTCCTTTCGCTCGCAAATACTTTCCTAAGTATAGAAACATGAATTTAAAGGATTATGAACATAAAATTATTATTGTTGGAGCCCAATTTTGTCTGAGTCCAACTCCAAAATTAAAATGATAAATTTTAAATTAAAATTTATTGTTTTAATGTCCAAATTACAAACCCAATTGACCAAGCCTTAGCCCAATTACAAACCCAATAATAAACCCTAACTCAAACTAGCCCAATTACATATTTGACCCAATGTTACAAAAAGAAACGTTAAAACCTAATCTTTTACAAGTTGCACCAGCCGCCGCTCCCTTTTCCATTCAGAGCATGCCACGTCAGCACTACCAGAAACACCAGCAAGTTGCCACTGCCACCACCATCACCATTGGTACCTGCAAAAGGAGAAAAGACCGGCATTAAGTTGTAAAACACAGAATAGAATTATTGTAAAATATGCTATAAAGCCTCATTCAAAAATAGATTGTAAGACTACTGACCTTTTGTTGAACATTTGAAATCAATACAAAAAAAAAAGATATTCGAAAACCAATACAAACAGATAACATTTGAAGTCAAATAGAAAGACAGGCAATTAATATCAAAATCAAAGGTAGATTCCAAGCATTCAGAGAACAAGTGCACAAGGTATACAATTTCAATAAATATTTATTTACTATTGACCATTTATTTTAAATATATTAATATTTTTATTTTTTATTTTTAAACATGCATTTATTATATATTAAGTATAATGAATAAATATTAAATAATATTAATAAATAAAGAAAAAAACTGAAAAGTCAGTTAGGGTTGCATCCCTTTGGTGGCGCCGTCGTCGCCTGAAGTCACGAAGAGATCCTCTCTAAATGTCGCCCGTGTCTCCTTGTGTGTGGATCTACAAAGAGAAACACGAAAAAGGGTTAGAAACAGGATATAAATAACGACAAATTTTGAAATAAAATAAAAATACAAATAAAAACGTGAAACAACGAAAACTTATTTGAAGAAATAAAGAATCAAAACTTGGATTTTTCACAAATCGAACCAGATCTGGTTTTTTTGGGTTTTGAAACAGAAGCTTTAAAAGAAATAAAAAAAAAGATTTTTTAAAATGTTTTAAAGTAGATCCGAGCTCGATCTAGTTAGATCAGAGCTAGGATCTATGACTTTTGAAAAAAATATAAGAAAAAGAAAGGTTTTTTTTACCTTTTTGCCATCGTGGATGGTGGCGCCTGCGACAGGGACGCAGCGGTGCTTGGCGGAGCCATAAGAGTCGACGACCAGGCTAATGGACAGAGAGGAGAGAGAATAGAGAAAAGAAAGTTGCTTAAAAATCTGTTTTTTCTAAAAATGGGAAGCAAATGATTTTTTTTGAAGAAATTTCGGCTTATATACACCTTTAGAACGACGCAGTTTGGGAGAGGGGTTGCAAGTGCCAAAACAGCACCGTTTAGAAATGTCCAACCCATACCGACTCGGATCCGACCCCAAGGTCCGCTTTTTTTGAAATTGGGATATTTATGCCTTTAGTCCTTCCGTTTTTTTAGAATATTACAATTTCATCCTTTCTAATATTTTAATTTAATTTAAGATTGCCCATTAATTTTATTTCATTTTCAATTTAGTCCTTTAACATTTTTGAAGCCCAACAAGCTGCCACGTGTCCTTTTTTGGGATATTTCTACAGTTGGTCCTTCCTTTTTTATTTGTTTCAATTTCATCCTTAATTCAAATCTTGATTTATTTTAAATTTGCCCAGTAATTTTAAAAGCTTTACGATGTAGCCGATTGACTTCAGAATACATGAGAAGCTACCATGTGTCACTTTTTTTAGGTCATTTTCTAATTAAGCCCCTATTTTCTTTAAAAATCACATTTTAACCCCTAAACTTTTCCAAAATTACATTTTGACCCCTAAATTTTTCCAAAATCACATTTTGACCCCTTAACTTTTCCAAAATCACATTTTAACCCATAAACTTTTCCAAAATCACATTTAACCCCTAACCTTTCCAAAATTACATTTTGAACCCAAACTTCTCCAAAATTACATTTTAACCCCTAGACTTTTTCAAAAATTACATTTTGACCTTAAACTTCTCCAAAATTATGATTTTACCCCTGAACATCCAAAAATTATCATTTACCCCTAAATTTCCAAAAATCACATTTTTAACCTCAAAATTTCCAAAAGTTCGATTTTAATCCCAAATTTTCCAAAAAATTCAATTTTGACCCCCAAATTCCTCGAAAATTACGTTTTCATCCCAAATTCTTCTAAACTTCATTTTTGACCCCGTTTGTTTTTTTTTCTTTTTTTTTTCGATGTTCCTACACATAATTTAATTATTATTCTTTCTTATTTTGTATTCTATTACTTTTTATGTTTAATTATTTTATGCATTTATTTGCTTAATTATTTTGTTCCGTGTTATTTAATCTTTGTTATTAACTGCCCATTCATATTTAATTTGCACGTTCGTTTTCAAAAATTATTTTTACATACAAAACCTACCAAAATTGAGATAATATCCTTTTTGTGTGGAAATCTCGAAAAATCACGCCCTAACGTGTTGGGTGTGATTTTTCGTATAATCTACACGAATCGACATCCTCTTCCAAACTTTTCAAATGCCCTTTAATTTCGAGATTCTATGAACGTCGTGCCCTAACGTGTTGGATATGACTTTAATTATTCGAGAAAATCGAAACACGAGGGCATTTTTCTTCAAATCCAATTTTTGAAAATCACGTGAAATAAGTTATGTGCTCGAGGATCGTATCTTAAACTTAATTTGAAATTTCAAGTTCTAAAAAAATATACATATAATTTCAAATGAAAAACGAGGCAATAATCCTTTCGTGTGGAAATCTAGAAAAATCATGTCCTAACGTGCTGGGTGTGATTTTTCGTATAATCTGCAGAATCGAATATCCTCTTCCAAACTTTCAAAATGTCCTTCAATTTCGAAATTTCGAGAACGTAGTGTCCTAACGTGTTGGACACGACTTCAATTCCTCAATGAAATTCGAAACACATGGGCGTTTTGCTCCTCGTATTTGAAATTTCGCTCGAGATTTCAAAGTTTTAACAAATAAAGACCCAAAAGTAATTAACATGGTACCAATTTTGGGCATGTGAGGGTGCTAATTCTTCCTCATACGTAACCGATTCCCGAACACATTTTCTGGATTTCGAAGACCAAAATATTTTTTCAAAACGGATTTTAAATGTTTTGTGGTGATCCAATCATACTGAATAAAAGATTGGTGGCGACTCCTATTTTTCGATTTAAGAATATTGTTCGAGACCTGTTTTTTTTCCCAAAAATAAACGTTTCGACAATTATTTTAAATCGACTAGTCATCCAAAAACGTATTAAGAATGAGGTTAAAACATATTACTTTTGACACTTATCAAATATCCCCACACTTAAGCATTTGCTTGTCCTCAAGCAAAATTCTCAACCCACATTCAAGTTAACTTTCTTAATTCTTCATTTTTATCAATAATGTTTCAGGATAAATTGGAAACAATCATGCATTGGAAATTCATCTAAAAGAACACTAAAGATTCAAGCAATCTAAGCTACAAAATTTTTAGCACAAAAATATAGGTGTCTCCCCTTATCTAAATAATTACCTTAAATTCAAAATCAACAAGAATTGACATCCTCACTGAAGATTCACTCAAAGCACTCAAAGTGTTTAAGGCTCATTAAATAAGCACTCAATAGTGGAACACGAAATGTTATTACCATAGACTTGCTTGAAAATCAAATCTCCACCACTGTAAAATGACATGACACACCAATCAGGAGTCTTTACAAGGTTGTAATGGGGCTGAGGTTATGGGTATGGAAAAGGCTAGAAGAATTGGTTAAAATTGAGATCGAGTTGATAAGTTACCCAACTAGAAAAAAAAAACAATCAGTTGCTGATTTGAAATAATATGCATCAACATGAATAATAAAGAATAAAGATGAGTTTTTCAACAGTATATGGAACTAATGATCCTAGCCCAGACATATTTTTGTCTTTTTCTTCTCTTTTTTTTTCTCATTTTTTTTTCAATTTTTTTCAATTTTTTTTTGATTTTTTTTCTTTTTTTGACTTTTTTTCTAAATAATAAAATTCAGCAATTCAGATGGTGGAACATAGTTAGGCAACTTAACCAAATCAAATATCGAAAAAAAAGGAGTCAATAAAGGGGTAAATATACCACAAATATATGGATCATGAGTTAATATTATGAGTTTAATGAATAACACGATGTTAGGCTCAATGAGGTTCACTAAGGGTTAATTTATTAGGTAAGCTTTTTAAAGGTAAAAGGAGTTTAAATCCTAAGTGTCTCTATCATCTCAACATATCAAATCAATAATGTGGTCTTAACATGTATAATCAAAACAAGCTCTAGAATAACAAATTAAGTTGACAGACACAACCAAAAATAGCATGAGCACGAAAGAAAATATATGCTCTATAGGCTCAAAAGCTCACAAAAATTATGGTTTTGATGTCAAATCTACAATTTTAAAATTTGAAGATAATATTTCAATTCAGGGAGACAATCTAAAATATTTAATTCTGAAGACAACTCATCATGCTTGACTCTCTCATATTTAGGGAGACAACTCATCATGCTTGAATCTCAAAACAAAATCAATAAAAATTCCAAATAGCAAAAATTTACTCTAATGGGTATGAGAAAATTACTTTAACACAATAAATAATTTAGGGATTTTTTCACAATTAATACACAATCAATCTCCCTACACTTAAGATGCACATTGTCCTCAATGTACAAACAGATATAAGCAGAATAAGCACAATATCATAAAGAGGAAAGGAACTGAAACTTCTCTAAATTAGGATGATTTCATCGGAATTGGAAAAAAATATGAATGCAACGAGTCTAAAGGAAGTGTAATTTTTCGAGCAAACTAAAAATAAAATAGACAAAGACAAGTCAGAGAGGGATATTGACAAGCATCGTAAACTATCAAAATAATTATCCTTAATCTCAAAAGAAATAATTAAATAGCGTAGTAAAGAGAAGAAGGATCGATCCACAGGGACTTAGGAAATTTTGATGTAGAAAGCTTTTAGTTCTTGATTTAAGTGAAATGGAATAAAAATGGGGGGGTTGATCTAAAAGTTTAATTAAAGTAAATGAAGAAATGAAAATTTAAATCTAAGAATTTAAAGAAAATAAATTTAAAAAGAAACTCAATTTAAGTATCAGCCTTAGGCTCTGCTTTGACTCATTTCCAATCGATCATCGAATAAGATTTTACTTCGGATAAATGCCGGTTACAGTCTACAAGACCTAACCCTTGTAACTTGTTTTTCTCTCCAGTAAACCGAAAATCCAAAATCAATTTTTGAGTTTCAGTTTTCTGGCTAGACTAACCACGACTATCGTTGTTAGAATAAAACAGTTTAAAATTTGGAAAAACCTGACTCGGACTATGTTGTCTCAATGAGAATCGAATTTGATCTCAAATTCCCTTAGTGGACCGCCTCTGAGTGTGTTCATAGGAAGTCGAATGTGCTACAAGCCGATCCTTCCTCCCAACTATAAATCGAAACAACCTTCAAACCAACAGGCCCTTTTTGAATTTGAAAGTGTAAGGATTTTAAAAGGAAAGGCCGATTGTCAATCCATGTTTACAGAAAATTTAGAAATATATTCGAAGATATAAAGTGCTTTTCAATTCACACGATTGGAATTGAGTCGTTGCTTTAGCCTTTGGCTTTTTGGAAAATTAGCTGAGCATGATTATGGAAGAAATCAAACTCAACATTTTTTAAGAAAATAAAAACTTAAAAATGAAATGTAGAGAAAAAGAGAATTTTATAGAACTTAGAAAATAAGAATAAAAAAAATAATGAGGGATGATTTTCTAGCTTACCCTAAGGGGGTATTTATAGTTCTCCAAAACCCTAAAAATAACCTAAAAATAATAAAAGATAATTCTTGAAAATATTTAAACTAAATCCTAAAAACAAAAGATAATTTCTAAATTTGAATTTAAAATGCAGCTGATCCACTCGTCCATCCTTGATGACTAGACCTTCTAGAAGCTGCTGATTGGACCTTCTAGAAGCTGCTGACTGGACTTCTAGAAGCTGCTAACTGGACGCCACGTCAGACTCTCATGCCCGAAGTCATGTTCACTAGCCCAGCCTTGATTCCAGAAAATAAAACTACAAAACTTTGCCTTCTAAGTGCAATTTCCAAAATTAAAGTCCTGAATAGAAAACACACAAAAACGTCCAATTCAGCAACATGAACTAATTATTAAGGAGTAATTAAGGATAAAATATTAATCAAATGAAACACTTATCAAATTTCCCCTCACTTATTCAATGCTTGTCCTCAAGCATTTCTTTACTAATACATCAAAATTCAAGTTCCATCCTTCATTTCACAATGTATCTAAGATAACCAAATGACCCAAGATCGAAACAATTATTGAAATCAAGAGTCAATCAAGTAAAGGCATAACTAGGAACAATTTTAAACAAAGCAAGCCATTCTAATAACCTGTTAATTTCAATGAAGCAAAACTTAATACCCTCACAAGGATTCACTCGTTCCGCTCAAAGTGTTTAGGTTTAAGAATCGCTCAGCCAAAACTAATCAAAACATTACCATAAGCTTGCAACTAAATGCAATCTCCACTACTAAAAATCGAACATGACGAAAAAATCAAAGGGTCTTTAAATATGGTTGTAACAAGGCTTAGGTAAGGTAGGGAAAAAGGCAAAAAAAATGTGTGGTAAAATGCCAAGACAAAAGATGCATAATGTTGAAGTTCATGCCACGAATCGAACAAATATAATGAGACAAGCAAAGAAGTTTAAGCAACCATTTTTTCTTCTTTTTCTCTTTTTTTTTCTTTTCTTTTCTTTTCGAACCTTTTGCTTTCTTTTTTTTCTATTTTTTTCACTGTTCTTTTTTTCTTCTTCTTTATTCGAACTCCTTTCTTTGCTCTCTTTATTTCTTTTTTTTGTGGAACAAATCTTCTTTTGTCTCGACAAGGGTATGAAAAAGAGGGATGAAAATAGGAAAAGGCTCGGGTTTTCTAGATGTGGTGAAAACAAAAGATGGGAATAGGCTCAAAAGTGGCTAACTAGGGGAAATGAGTGGGAAGGTAATTTTGGGTAGAGAAGTGGTTAATCCTAAATGCCCCTATCATATTAAAGCATCATATTCAAGCATGTAGTCTCGACAAGTATTACGCTACAAGTTCTATAATGTTGAGAATTAGTTCGGCACGCTTAATGAAATAAAGAGCAAGAATGAAAGTATATGCTCGTAATGCTAAAAAATTCACATGAAAAGGTGAAACGTATACTAAGTCAAGCAACATGTCAATTAACAAATATATGGAATGTCAAGTAAAATTTTATCGAAAATCACTAGTCATGCCCATTATCTATCATGCATCCTAACTTCCAACAAAAGCAAGATCACAAGTCATAAGGAAATCAAAGAGATAAAGTGAAACATAGGATAAACAACAAGAAATTCCAACATAATACAATTAAGAAAAACTCAATTTCAACCAATCGAATAAGCAAGATAAAAATTTGATGCAAATTCTACCCCCTCACTTAAATCATATTGTGCCAATATGTAAATGAAAGCACAAAAGAGGGAATAAAGATACTCCCTGTGTTTAGTGACGACCGCGACCACATCGGGATGTGCTCGGGCAAAGGTAAGACAGAATCTCGGTAAGATTGGTTTCAATGGAGTCAAGCCGACCTTGCACTTCATGGATCTCGGCACAGACATCCGACTGTGGGTTTTCTATTGGTGCCGGTTGAGGTACTGTCCTTCGAAGGAATACATGCTCATTACGAGGTGTAATGGTACCGGGTGGAACGATATAGGGTACGTCGGGGGTACCGACAAGAAGTCCCATTGTGTCAAACACCGTGCATCTAAAGCATCCATCACAAAAGCATAAGTAAATTGCGTAGTGTCAAATGTCAATGGAAAAAGACGAGATGCAAGGTGAGTAATATAAGGCTCGAGAATGAGTGGGCAACTGGAGCACATAACATGCTCGAAAGCATGTGCAAACCAAAAGCCCAAATTTACCTTAGTACTAGTTTGCATACACCTCAAAAAGAATAGTTCAACCTTACTTAAGCATGACGTAGTATCATTACGTCCGGAGTAGTTATATTCTAGGAACCGTTGAATGTCGCAAAGCGTGGGGCGTGTATGTGCCATCCTTTCACCGTATGGGCATTGAACATTCCATCCTGTCGAGCTAGTGAGCCCCTCATAAGCAAGGTCGGTATCAAAATCCTTCGGAGTCTCAAGTAAAGTAGTTAAATAACTAGGATCCTTGACATCCATCACGAATCCCATAGAAAAATTAAAATTCGTAACCGACAGCCTAAAATACTGTCCCATCAATCGAAAAGAAATAACATCAGGCGAATTTACAGTAACAACTCGATTTTGTAGAAATGTAAATGTAGCATAAAATTCAAAAACCAGCTCATAGTATGTGCTACATCTAATCTTAGAGTATAAGGTCCAGCCAATGGCCTCTTTATGCGTGCGCAACACTATCACCAAGTCATCTTCCTCTTCTTTTGACAACTTATTTGAGATAATTATCAGCAAAGTTTTGTTTTCTCCCAAAAAAGCGTATTTTAAGTGTTCCGGCAATTGCTTCAAGTCGATTTGAGGAGCTTGCAAAATGGAAGGTAAAATTTTAGAGTTCGAGGGAATAATGCATGAATCAGAATTAACTGAAAATTTTTTCTCAAACTCCCTGATTTCCTCTTCAAAGTCCTTCAATCCCTTGTACAAATTATTAACAAAGTTAGATTCTATAAACTCTTCAACGGCAGGCTCAATAATATCAATAAAATTTATACTAGCAACATTATCTGGATATCGCATTACTTTGTAAACATCAAATTTAACAACCTCACTGTCGAATTCCATTGTAAGAATTTCGTTTCTTACATCTATTTTTGTATATGCTGTACTAAGGAAGGGACGACCGAGAAGGATTTTTGAAGAAGTGTTTGATCGGTCGTTTTTCATGTCGATGACATAGAAATCTGCCGGAAAAATAAGTTCATTTACCTTTACTAAAACGTTCTTGAGGAGTCCTTCTCGGTATATCACAGACTGGTCATCCAGCTGTATTATCACTTTCGTATCCTTCAAAGGCATAGCAGACAGTGAGTTGTACAAAGAAAGAGGCATAACATTTATGGAAGCACCTAAATCATACATTACACGTTTAATTCAAATTTTACCAATTTTGCAAGGAATAGCAAACATACCTTGGTCCTTCAACTTCGGTGAAAGCTTTTGTTGGAAAACGGCCGAGATGTGCTCTCCCAAATTCACCTTCTCTATTCCGGTAAGTCGCCTTTTATTTATGCATAGATCTTTTAGGAACTTGGCATACCTTGGTACCTTTTTGATTACTTCAAGAAGTGGAATATTAATTTCTACTTTCCTGAATATATCTAAAATTTCCCTTTCTTCGGCTTGCTTATCTCGTTTTATCAACCTCGATGGAAAGGGAGGCAGAACGACGTAAGGTGAGGGAGTAGAAGATGATGTGGGCGTACCTTGTATGGTAAGAGACGATGCTTTCTCTTTATCTTTCTTTTGGGTGCCTTCCTCCGTGGTCTTAGGTGCAACAATGGTACCGCTTCGGAGAGTCATGACACTAACATTTTCTCTCGAAATTGACTCTATTTGAGAAGGAAATTTCCCTTAGGACTCGAGTCATCCTACTATCTGAGCCATTTGGCTCATTTGCTTTTCTAATTCTTGTAGACGAACCTCAGTTCTGTTTTGGAACTTTTCTTGGGACAAAGCTAACCTTTCAATAATGGATTCCAAGGAAGACTTCGATGATTGATATGGCTGAGGATGAGAAGGCCTCGGTTGATAGACTTGATTTAGTCTTTGATTTTACCCATAGCTCAAGTTCGAATGGTCCCTCCACATTGTAAGTGTTGGTGTAGGGGTTGTAAGGCCTTTGGGGAGGGCCTGGGAAATTCCCCACTGCATTAACTTGGGCTTCGGTATCGTCTTGTGACATTGGCTAGCTGTCTGTTGGATGGTCTGGTAATGTGCATATTCCGTACAATCTGGTTGTACCAATTTTTCTTGAAACAAGAGAATTAACCACATCAGTTAATTTATCGAACTTACTTTCTAAAGTAGATGTACTTATCTCGTGAACCCGTCGAGTTCACTAGGAGGGCGAAACTATTGGGAGTTGGCGGCCATAGTGGAAATCAAGGTTCTAGCCACATTAGGAGTCATGTTCACAAGGGCTCCTCCACTAGCAGCATCGACCATCTTCATCTCCAAAAGAAGCAAACCTTTGTAGAAATATTGAAGAAGAGTTTGCTCACTCAATTCGTGTTGGGGGCAACTAGTGTAGAGTTTCTTAAAATCTCTACCAGTAGTCGTAGAGTAACTCTCCATCTTTTTTAAGGATTCTAAGGATGCTTCGCCTTAGCTGCAGGGAAGAACCTGGCAAGAAAAAGTTGACTCATGTTAGCCCATGTATTAATCGAATTAGGAGGTAAATCAAATAACCAATCTTTAGCCAAATCAACTAAGGAAAAAGGAAAAGCACGAAGTTTGATTTGGTCCTCAAATAGTCCCTGTGGTTTTGTGCTCAAACAAACTGTGAGAAATTCTTTGAGGTGTTTATGCGGATTTTCACTGGACAGACCATGGAAAGTTGGTAGAAGATGAATCAAACCAGTTTTTAGCACGAACAATGTATCTCCATTTGGGAATGTGATACATAAAGGTGGTTGGTTAGTAGGCGCTGCAGTAAGTTCTCGAATGGTTTGGTCATTGTCTATCATCGAAACTGGTCCTTTGTTATCACACTCAAAGTGTGTTTCGGCTTCAGGGGGTGTTTTTAGACTCGATTGTGGATCTGTTTGACGTTGATGTTCTTGTTGTTGTCGTCTCTTTTTCTCTCAAAGTGTCTGTGCATGGGTTCTATGAGCTCGTGCTTCAATCTTTGGGTAAAAATCTACTAGTTCTCCCGGGTTGTTCCTAGTCATAAATAAAAAATAAAAAACTTTTATCAATAACTTTGCCAAAATCCCTGGTAACGGCGCCAATTTGACAAGCGTAGTAAACTGTCAAAAATAATTATCCTTAATCTCAAAAGAAATAATTGAATAGCGTAGTAATGAGAAGAAGGGTCACTCCACAGGGACTTAGGAAATTCTGATGTAGAAAGCTTTTAGTTCTTGATTTAAGTGAAATGGAATAAAAATGGGGGGGTTGATCTAAAAGTTTAATTAAAGTAAATGAAGAAATGAAAATTTAAATCTAAGAATTTAAAGAAAATAAATTTAAAAAGAAACTCAATTTAAGTATCAGCCTTAGGCTCCACTTTCACTCATTTCCAACCGATCATCGAATAATATTTTACTTCGGATAAATGCTGGTTACAGTCTACAAGACCCAACCCTTGTAACTTGTTTTTCTCTCTGATAAACCGAAAAACCAAAATCATTTTTTGAATTTTAGTTTTCTGGCTAGACTAACCACAACTATTGCCGTTAGAATAAAACAGTTTAAAATCTGGAAAAACCCGACTCGGACTATGTTGTCTCAATGAGAATCGAATCCGATCTCAATTTCCCTTAGCGGACCACCGCTAAGTGTGTTCACAGGAAGTTGAATGTGATACAAGCCGATCCTTCCTCCCAACTATAAATCGAACATTATAGGAAAACAGGTTTTTAGCGGTGTTTTTTTGGGCCTATAGCGGTGCTTATAAGTGCCGCTAAAACATAAAAGCACCATAAAAAATGCCGCTAAAGATAACGACACTAAAAATCACGGCGTTTATGAGGAAAAATGCCGCTATAAACATGGTCTTTAGTAGTGCTTTTTGCACAAACGCCCCTAAAAGCCATGGTCTTTAGCGGCGCTTTTTGCACAAACGCTGCTAAAGACCGTGGTCTTTAGCGATGCTTATCTCACAAACGTTGCTAAAGAACATGGTCTTTAGCGGCGCTTTTCCCACAAACGTTGCTAAAGACCATGGTCTTTAGTGGCACTTTTCCCACAAACGTCACTAACATTATCAAATTTTACCAGCTCATTTTAATTCATATAAAACCCGAATTTTCAATATTTTTTTGTAAATTCATAGTCATTTTCAATTAAATATTTACTCAAACCTCCATAAATTTCTTGAAAGATAGAGTTTTTTTAAGTGCTAGTGATGAAGTCTTGCAAAGCTAGAATATGTAAATACATATAGATAACTTGAAACATGTGACAGGCTAAAATTGCATTTCACAAGCAACTAAATATTCAAAAATCTAATAATTCTATTACACTCAAATTACCTGTATTTGTCGAAGAAGAAGTACCATAACAAATGAGTACCATACGTTCATAAAGAAGAAGTACCATAACAAATGAGTTCCAAATCAATGATAAAGGAGAAACAATAAGATCCAAAAAGCAAAAAGAACAGATCAAACTTTCTTCTAGTCCATTCAAATAAAACTAAAACAGTCATCTTTTGGCCCACTGTTTATTTCGCATTGTTGAATGAACAACAAGAAATACATGTTCATATGTATATGTAGTGTAGAACAAAAAAGGAGGTGTTTATCGCAGTAGTTGCTGATTATAATGGTTCTTCTCTTTCTTCTTTGTAGTAGCAAGCCTTGCACTCCTTGCAGCAGTAGCTTTTGCAGTTGCATCCATCTCTTTACTGGATTTCTTCTTCTTCATAGATGCCATCTTCTTTAACCGCTCTGTCACGTCAACAACTGATGCATCCTCTTCATTCTGTTCAGTTCCAGTAGATTCATTTGGCCTATTGGTGGCATTTGTATTAATCAGCTGATCCTGTGATTCTTTACCCTCCTTCAATTTATCCTTCTTTTTCTTCTTCTTGGCACTTTTAGACTCCCCTAGAGGATTTTCCTTCTTTTCTCCCTCTCCATCTTTCTTTTCTTGTGCAACATCTGCAGTGTAAGAGATAATAACCAAGCTTAGAAGAGACTTCCTTTATGTAGATATTTGAGCAAATAAATTGTTCTGGACTCGAAATGCCATCTTCATACGTGCACGGTGCTTATTTACACCAAGCAAACAACATATAACCTTAAAATGGATAACATGTAAATATAAAAAGATTGCGTGCATGCTTGCACTTGAGAAAAATTTTTCAGATTTTCAAACTTGGACTCTAAAACAGCTTAAAGGTTGTTATGCATTGCGTCCCAAGAGACAACTTGAATCATCAACTACTGTTGTTGCAACAAAACCATCTAAGATTTGATTCTACTGTTATCAGAACTTAACAAAAGGAATACATAACAAAAATACCAACTTTCCAAAAAAACTAGGGGGAAAATGTTGCACTAAGTTGGTTAAAATTACCACGCGACTCATCCTAGCCATTGCTCTCCTTCTGTGTTACTCCAAAATCAGCAAGAAGAGCCTCCAGCTTAGCAAGCTCCTTTTTCTTCCTCTCTTTCTTTGAAACTTGTCTTTCTGGCTCCTTAGGTGGTAGAGGAACTTCAGGAACCTATATTGGCAAAGGCTCAAGATGTACTGGAACCTCTGGTTCATGATCATGATCTTCCTCTATATCATCATCACCTTCATCCAAAATATCTTCTTCACTCTCACTATCCTGTCATCCCAAATCAATTAAAATTTAATGAGACATAGCTTGTCAAAAGCAAACTAATTTCCAACTTTCATCCTGTATAAACTATAGTCATACAATCATACAGGATAATTATTTATGCTCAAGGGACTCATCCTTTTTGCAGAGTAACAAAAAAACAAATGGACCTGAGACTTGGTAGGGCCCAAAAGGAAACCAAGCTGGCTCTTTGCCAGTAACTGTAGTCACAATGTTATATCTTATATGCTATTCATTTATTCTCCAAGACAACTAATCCACTTGTTCTTTTTCCACTTCTTCTACAACCTTAGATTGCAAGAAGCATAAAAATGAATTTCCACTTAGAAGAGAGAACTAATATAAAATTTGACATCTTAATGCTTTATGCTTTTAAGAGATAAGACAACAATAAATCTTTAAAGTACTAAAACTAAACTACAGGAATGACAAGATACACCAATATTCCTATATTACTTTGTTGACAAATAAAGAGGAAGTAAAATCCATGTCAAACAATAAGGCAGGACTGTGAAAGTAAATTGGGTTTCCTTGAAAAAAAATAAAACTATAACAAAAAAATCCAGATTTTGGGAAGCTTTTAGCAAAGTGATCCTCAAGTGCTAGGAGCACTATAATACTAAATAAATTCCATTAAATTATAAATATATATAGAGAGAGAGAGACAAAAAAGTAAAGCTAAGATACACCACCCATGATTTCAATAATGTCATAATAAAATATGAAAGAACAATAAGAAAAACACCTCACGCATGGAGAAAGACAAAATGGATTATCTTTTCACTTAGCTAACATAATAGCTTTCTTAGTACTACAATAAAAAAAATTAGCATTCTAAAGATAAATAGATGTCCAAAGTCTTCACTATGAACTTGCATGATTTTTAATCTACTTCCAGTAAAAAAGGACCTTAAGTGGAATCTATCTGCTAGTAAATTTCATGATCTCCTGAAATTTAGTAGAACCTTTTAAATATAATTTATATAGAAACATTAACTACTATCACCATAGATACCTCCATTTTAAAATCCAATTTAACCAGGATATATGAGAACCTAAACATCTCAACCTCAAACCGATTTCCATAAACAAATATGCTAACAGTTTAAGCCATAAAACCATCGGTCCAACTATAGGATGCTTAAGGTTCGTTTTCCAATCTTTGACCAAGAGGCTTTCTTTCCACAATTTACTATCACCTAATCATCCTCAACTATTGAAATTATAACAAAATAAAATCAACAAGAACTTCACAAAATTAAACTAATTGAATCCATAGCAATCAATTTAGAAGAAAAAAAAACGATCGTTTAACCAGTAATTCAATTCACCTCTTCGTTGACGGTCTGAAACAATAATATTGATAAATGATAATCAACATCAATGTGCCTACCAATTATATCTCTAAATTCCATAAGCTTTTTGCGAAAATTTCATAGTTGATCTCTATTCAAAGTCAAGTTCCAATGCATAAACAAACCTAGGAAACTAATATTTCACTAGAAAATCCAGGATGCTTATTGATTATTTTGAGCTAAGAGCGAAAAAAATGTAGCTTTAAGGGTCTACCCTAGTCCATGATCAAGAGAATCTAAGTATAAAACTGCACAAAAAATCTTTTAGGTATCAAAGGTGTCGAAACCATTTTTTGAAAACGCGTTTCGAAAAATTATTTTAAAGTTGAAAAATGGGAGTCGCCACCAATCTTTTATTTGGTGTGATTGAATCACAACAAAACATTTAAAATCTATTTTGAAAAATATTTTGGTCTTCGAAATCCAAAAAAATGAGCTCGGGAGTCGGTTACACATGAGGAAGGGTTAGCACCCTCATACGCCCAAAATTGGTACTATATTGATCACTTTCGGGTCTTGATTTGCTAAAACTTTGAAAACTCTAGTAACATTTAAAATACGATCTTTCTCTTTAAGAAAACTTCGTAAGATTCCAAAGAAAACCCTTTTTGAAGAAATCTGTCCCCGTGTTTCGAATCTCTATGAGAACTGGGAGTCGTGTCCAACACGTTAGGGCACTACGTTCTTGAATTTTCAAAATTGAAGGACGTTTTAAAATATTTCAAAGAGGATATCTAATTGCATGAATTACGAAAATCACACCCCGCACGTTAGGGCATGGTTTTTCGAGGATTTCACGCAAAAAGACATTGCCTCGTTTTGCTTTAAAATGATTTGTATATATGTATTTGAAAACTTGAAATTTCGTATTGAATTTAAAATTCGGTCCTCGGACACATGACTTAAAGGATTTAAAGATAGAATGCCCGTTTACTTCGAATCTCGCGAAGGATTGAAGTCGTGATCAACACGTTAGGGCACGACGTTCTTGAAATCTCGAAGTTAAAAGGGATTTAAAAACTCAGAAAAGGATATTCGATTCGCGTGAGTTATACGAAAAATCACACCTGACACGTTAGGGCATGGTTTCCTGAAGTTTCCCCACGAAAGGGACATTACCTCGGTTTTAAAATAATTTTGAAAACAAATGTGAAATTTTAGATATGGATGAACAGTTAATAATAGAGATTAGATAACACGAAGCAAAATAATTACGTATATTAATGATATACAAAAACCAAAAATACGAAATACGAAGGCATAATAATTAAAATTTAAATATAAATATTGAAGAGGAAGAAAAATAAAACAATCAGAGTCGAAAATGAGATTTTTGGATACCTGGGGGTAAAATGGTAATTTTGGGAAGGTTCAAGGTCAAAAATGGAATTTTTAGACATTTAGGGATAAAATGGTAATTTTTGGAAAGTTCATGGTTTAAAATGGAATTTTTAGACATCCGGGGGTAAAACGATAATTTTGGAAAAATCGAGGTCAAAAATAAAATTTTGGGAAAGTTTAAGGGTAAAAAGGTAAGTTGTGGAAAAATCGGGATTAAAAATGGAATTTTAGAAAGTTCGAGGGTAAAAATGTAATTTTTAAAAAAATTAGGGTTCAAAATGGAATTTTGGAAAGTTTAGGGGTAAAAATGTAATTTTTAAAAAGTTTAAGGTTAAAATGGAATTTTGGAAATTCGAGGGCATCCAGGGTAATAAAACCAAAAAAAAGTGACACGTGGCAGCTTTTAAAGCATTCTGAAGTCAAGGGACTAATTTGAAAACCATTTAAAATTTTTGGGCCAATCTTGTACTAAAAAAACTCGATTTAAGGATAAAATTGAAACAAAAATAAAAGGGGAAGGACCAATTGCATAAATAAGCCAAATTAGGGACACGTGGCAGCTTCCTGGGCTTTGAAAAAGTCAAGGGATTAAATTGAAAAGCATTAAAAATTATTGGGCTAATTTAAAATTAATTAAAAATATAAAAAAGGACCTGATTGTAAAATTCAAAAAAGTGGAAGGATCAATGCAATAAATAATCCAAAAGTTAAAACACGCGGATCCTAGTGCCTGGAGTGGGTAGGGTTGGATAGGTCATGGGTATTGCTCAAAACGACGTCGTTTTGGGGCTTAAGAGCCTAGACCAAAACGGCGTTGTTTTGGTTTTCCTTAAATATCAATCCCCCCGTTTAATTCATTTTCACCCTCCTTTACAAAAAAAAGCTTCAAAAAAACTCTCAAATTCTCTCACCCCCTTTCATATCCGGCCATTCTTCGATCCATGTTCGATCGCTGCCCATTAGCCGCCGTCCGTCACCACGCGCCCCGGCCCAGAGCTGTCGGAAGGTAAAACTTCTCTTTCTTTTCACTTTTTATTCCATTTTTATTTTAAAAGAGAAACATTTTTTATTTTCTTTAAAACTTTTTCCTTTTGATTTCTTAGAAAACTGTTTTGATTCTCGGTCGGTTTAGAAACCCATGTAATGATCTTTCAAAATCTTTGAATCTGTTCTTTCTTTTTATTCTGTTTTTTTTTAAAAGAAGTCTTGTTAGTCAATTTTTGGTTTGCCATTGTTTTCTTCGTAGCTCCATCCCCGACGAAGCATGGACGACAATCGGAGCGAGTTACATCGTGGCTCTGGACAACGACGACGGCGATGCAATCACAGGGGTGTAACCCTAAATGCCCTTTCAAATTCTATTTTATTATTATTAATATTAAAATTGTTATTATTATTAATATTAAAATTGTTATTATTAATATTAATATTAATATTAATATTAATGGTATTTGTTACTAAAACGTTTGAAATTAATGGGGGTAATAAGTAGTCAATAAACTCTTTTGTATATAATAAATGACAGCCAACTATATTTATTTCAAATACAGTGAAACACTTCAAATTCTGAATAAAAAATATATGAGCAATTTAGACTGAATACCTTTCAATTCTGATATGCTTTGAAGTCTGCCTTGGACACTGATATTAACTGCTTTGAATACACACTGGTTTTGAAAACTCTGTTTGTTATTGACTTTTTTGAATCTATTACAAAAAATTTGTAACATTACAAATTGTTTGAATCTGGCTTTATAGCCAGAATTACAATGATCATCTTCTATTGTTTTTCAACTAAATGCCAGTCTTGTTCTTTCTTTTTGCAAGTTGGCTCGGCAGTGGCGGTGGCAAGTCAAGTTGGAGCTGTCGGTGCTGACGAGGTGTGTTGTGGTTGGATGTGGAAGGATGTGGCTACACAAATTGAAACATCAAATTAGGTTTAGCCTGATTAGTGTAGGTCTGTGCAATTGGGTTTTATGTTTGGGCCTGTTTGGGTCAATTAGATTTGGGCTTTCTAAGTTTGTGTAATTGGACTTTTAAGTTGGGCTTGTAATTTGGACATTAATTTAAACAAATGTAAACTTAATATTTATAATAAATTTAAAATAAATTTAAATCTATTGGGCCCAAACAAATTGGGCTTCAACAGCTACCCCTCTTTGCCCGTTGTTGTGTAACAGGAACGGAGCAAAGACCAAAAGAAGATCAATTTTGTCCAATCTGTTGAATCCCGACTTTACTATCGACTACTTCAAAATGACAACACTTGACTTGTAGTTCCATTCCACTCTATTGTGAGTGCGGAGGAGTGAGGTCTGTTATCCAGCTCTACTGCATGCTCAAATAGGATTTGATGTCGAGGCCTCAGCTTGCTCTTACTACAACTTTAAAGAGATAAAGATTCGCTATTTTGACCGCTCTACTACAATTTTGATGTAGAAACTTCACAGTTACGGCTTTGATCTGCCCCTTCATAGCATTAGATTTACTGTTGCTTCTTCACATTTTCGCATGGTACTAAATTCGCCGTTGGGGCTTAAATTTTCCTTTCCTGCTTCTGGGGTATAAGGTTTTCCATTGCGACTTAAACCCTTCCCCTTGTGTCTTCGAAGTACTGGATTTGTCGTTGCGGCTTAAATCTTTCCCTTTATGTCTTGGCGATATTAGATTCGCCGTTGCAGCTTAAATCTTTCCCTTCATGTCTTCGTGGTACTAGATTCGCCGTTGCGACTTAAATCTTTCACTTTATGCTTCTGAGGTACTAGGTTCACCTTTGTGACTTAAACCTTTCCCTTTGTGTCTTGGCGGTACTGGATTCACAATTACGGCTTAAATTTTTCCCTTCATGTCTTCGTGGTACTAGATTCACCGTTACGGCTTAAATCTTTCCCTTTATGCTTCTGAGGTATAAGGTTCGCCGTTGCGACTTAAAATTTTCTCCTCGTGTCTTTGTGGTACTGGATTCGCCGTTGCGGCTTAAATCTTTCCCTTCATGTCTCTGAGGTACTAGGTTTGCCATTGTAACTTAAACCTTTCCCTTTAGGCTTCTGAGGTACGCAGTTCGCCGTTGTGACTTAAACCTTTCCCTCCATATCTTCATGGTACTGGATTCGCCGTTGCGGCTTAGATCTTTCCCTTGATGCTTCGAAGTACTGAAACCTGTAGAATATGCTCAAATGGACCTTTAGGTAGGCCAAATTGTTTAGGTTGCCATGCTCAGAATGAGTTAAATGCTCCTAACTAAATGAATGTGCATGATTAATGTTGATTTTTTAGAGATTAGTTTCTTCTGCTTTAGGATCATCTCTTTACGTCTCATTAAACCTATGACTTGGTAGATTCTTCATTTGAACCATTCTTTCCAAGTTTGATTCTTTTAACTGGTGGTTTTGTTTAGGGTCCTTGTATCATTTAGGAGATTTCTAAAATAATACTCGTGGATCCTTGCATTTTCATGCGATATTAGTCTATTGTCCATTATCTTGGTATGAAAATACTTGGGCAGTGTAGGAAAGAATGAGATTGTATTAGAGTCCAAGCTTGAAGAATTATTGGTTAAAGAAAAATTGCCGAATATTTACAAGGAACAAAACAATGACAAGGAACAGTATTAGATGCCTAGATATCAAATATGAGTTTCTCTGATCTGAGGATCATCTTTCTGCTCAATATGTATCTGGAAATCCTAGAGACTTTGTCGATGCTCCAAGATGTAAAATTTCTCTATCTTGTAACATTTTAGGGAACAATTGATCGCCTTCGTTTCTCATTTGAGCTGCACTTTTCGAGTTTTCAACTAAAAACCCCTTTGGTTCCAAGATGCCCTTTCATGGGTTTTCATCCTGGCCTATCTGTTTTTTTATTTTTAGGTGAAATATTTCTTCACCGAGTCTGAATTCACCGGGTTGTATAGCTCTTTGCCATCCATTTTTGTCAGAATTAGAGCTCCGCCAGAGAAGGCTTTCTTCACCATATATGACCCTTCCCAATTAGGTATTCATTTTCATCGAGAGTCTTTGTGTATTGGGAGTATTTTCTTCAAGACTAGGTCTTCGTCGTGGAATTCTCTAAGGCGAACCTTTTTGTTGTATGCTCACATCATCTGCTTTTGGTATATCTGACCATGACGGAAGACTCTTAACCTATTTTCTTCGATCAAGTTCAACTGATCATATCTGGCTTGAATCCATTTTGCTTCGTCCAAATTTAGCTCTGACAAGACTCGGAGAGAAGGGATCTCCACCTCGATGGGCAAAACAGCTTCCATCCCATATACAAGTGAGAACGACGTTGCCTCAGTAGACGTTCTGATTGAAGTCCTATAAGCAAGGAGGGTGAATGGTAACTTTTTATGCCAATCCTTATAGGTTTCTGTCATTTTTGCAGTGATCTTCTTGATGTTTTTATTTGCCGCTTCCACTGCTCCATTCATCTTTGGGAGATATGGAGATGAATTATGATGTTTGATCTTGAATTGCTCACAAACCTCCGATATCGTTCTGTTATTCAAGTTCAACGCATTGTCCGATATTATCCTTTCTGGCATTCCATATCGGTATATGATTTCCTTTTTCAGGAACTTGCTAACTGCAGACTTTGTAACGTTGGAATAAGAGGCAGGTTCCACCCACTTGGTGAAGTAGTCAATAACTACAAAGATGAATCTATGCCCATTAGAAGCCTTCGGTGAAATCGGCCCGATAACATCCATGCCCTACATAGAAAAAGGTCACGGAGAAGTAATGACATGCAGATGTGATGGAGGTACGTGAATTTTATCTCCATAATTCTGGCATTTGTGACATTTCTTAGCATAGTTGATACAATCATTCTCCATAGTTGACCAGTAGTATCCAAATCTCATGATCTGTCTAGCCATTTTGAATCCAATGGTGTGCGTTCCGCAAATTCCTTCATGGACTTCTTCTAGGATTTTCTTAGCCTCGATTGAATCAACACATCTTAGCAACACCTGATCCTTTCTCCTCTTGTACAAAATCTCCCCATCTAGGAATTACTCGTTTTCAAGCCTTCTCAATGTCCTTTTATCATTTTCAGTAGCTTCTTCGGGGTATTTCCGGTCTTCCACATATTGTAGGATGTCTTGATACCAAGGATGTTCATCTTTTCCTTCTTCTTCGATCTCGTAGAAATGGGCGGGAGTCTCGTAAATGCTCATCTGAATGGGTCCATATCCTCTGGCCTGTTTACTTTCATCATTGAGGTTAGAGTAGCCAAAGCATCAACCATTTGGTTTTCCTCACGTGGGAGGTACTAGAATGTAACCTCGTCGAATTCTTTGATCAATTCGAGGACCATATTTTGATAATCAATTAACTTGGAATCTCTTGTCTCCCATTCTCCCCTGAGCTGGTAGATTACTAATACTTAATCTCCATATATTTCCAAGACTTTGATCCCTCGTTCTATGGCTGCTTGAATCCCCATAATGCATGCCTCGTACTCTGCCATATTGTTTTTGCAATTGAAGTCGAGTTTACTTGTGAAGGGATAATGGTCTCCTCCTGGTGATACTAAGATTGCCTCGATTCCATTGCCCACGGCATTTGAAACACCATCAAAATTTAATTGCCAGGGATGCTCTGTCCTAGTCCCCTCTTCGGTGGTTACAATATACAATAGGTCCTCATGTTGAAAGTCAAAATTTATTGGCTCATAATCCTCCAGAGCTCTACTGGCTAGGAAATCTGCTATTGTACTTCCTTTCACTGCCTTTTGGCTTACATAGACTATATCGAATTCTGAAAGCAGAATTTACCATCTAGTCATTCTTCTGTTTAATGCAGTTGTCTCCATCATGTATTTGAGAGGATCTAATTTCGAGATCAACCAAGTTGTGTGGTACAGCATGTACTGTCGTAATCTTTGGGTGGTCCAAACCAACGCACAACATAACTTTTCTATAGATGAATACCTTGCTCTGCAGTCGATAAACTTTTTGCTGAGGTAGTATATGACTTTTTCCTTTTTTCCAGTCTCGTCGTGTTGGCCCAAGACACATCCCATAGAGTTTTCAAAATCTGCTAAGTACAAGATTAATGGCTTGTTGGGATTTGGTGGTACTAAGACCAGAGCATCGGACAAATACTGCTTAACCTTGTTAAAAGTTCTTTGCCATTCATCGTCCCACACACCTGGATTGTGCTTTCTAAGAAGACAAAAGATGGGATCACATTTCTCAGTTAATTGTGAGATGAATGTAATTCAATCTCCCGAGGAAACCTCGAACTTCTTTGCGTACGAGGTGGGGGTAATTCTTGTATGGCTTTAACCTTGTCTGGATCGATTTCAATCCCCTTTTGGCTGACCACAAAACCCAACAACTTGCTTGAAGTAGCCCTAAAAGTACATTTGGCTGGGTCCAACTTTAGATGGAACTTCCTTAATTTCAAGAATAACTTTCTCAAGACCTTTACATATTCTTCCCCAGTTCGAGACTTTGCGATCATGTCATCGACATAGACCTCGATTTCTTTGTGCATCATATCGTGAAACAATGTCACCATGACTCTTTGATATGTTGCCCCTGCATTTTTAAGTCCGAATGACATCACCTTATAACAGAATGTCCCCACATTGTGACGAATGTAGTTTTCACCATGTCTTCAGGGTCCATCTTTATTTGGTTATACCTAGAGAAACCATCCATAAAAGAGAAAAAGGAATGACCTCCCGTATTGTCTACTAGGGTATCAATGTGAGGTAGTAGGAAGTTATCTTTTGGGCTGGCCTTGTTCAAGTCCCGATAATCCATGCACATACGTACTTTCCCATTCTTTTTAGGGACGAGGACTATGTTGGCAACCCATTTTGAATATTTAACCACTTGGAGAAAACTCGCGTCAAATTTTCTTTTAGTTTTAGCAACACATCTGGTCGCATCCCGCGGAGTTTTTGTTGGACGGGCTTGCATTCCTCTTTTATCGGGAGCTTATGGACTATAATGTCGGTGTTTAACCCAGGAATGTCCTGGTAAGACCAGACAAAGACGTCTTTGAATTCTCTGAGCAGCTCAATACGATCTTTTCGTGTTTCTGCCGAGTTGCTGGTTCCAATTTTCACTTCCTTCTTTTCACATTCTTCCCCTATGCTCACAATTTCGATTAACTCCTTATGGGGCAAGATTTGTTTTTCCTCTTGTTCCATCATTCGCAACAAATCAGGAGATAAGTTACTATCTTGGTCATCTTCAAAGTCCTGAGGTTCTTCGAGACACATATCTTGCTCGAAATGAGGCTCACAGTCAGTATCAATGTTTCCCATATTATTGATATCCAAGGATCTGTCAAAAGAATAAGAGTGGTCCAATGAACAAAGTAAATTTAAGAATGATTGTATGGTATGAGTATGAGTATATGTATACAATATTCAAGAATGATTAATTGTGTAGGTTAAGGGTAAACAAATTATTTGAATAGAATGAAAGAATATAAAGAGATATTTGCCGAAAGGGGATAAAATGCATTTTCATTAAGATGATGGATAATAGATATGCGTCGAGTATTACTCTATAAGATTCTAAAGGCTACAGGGAGCTCCTCTTCTATCCAATTGTCTAGAATGCTTCCTGGTGCGTACGGGCAAATTTGTAATAAACTCCCACCTTCGCCTTCTTTAGAGATTGCATTAACGTCCAACTTTGTCATAACTATTTCAGTCTTCTTTTCCTCTTCAATCCTCATTCCACCGGAAACGAAGGTCTTCGATATATGGGGATAGATCATTAGCTCCCACTTAATTTCTTCTCCGGCCAATCTCACTTCCTTTCTATCTCTTTCTTCTTTTCCTTCACAACTGGCTTGTATCCTAGCCCAAAACAATCCTATTTTCCTAGCAGTGCTAGTGCATTGATTATCCCTTGCAGGTGTTTCCCAAGCCCTTTTCCTGGCGATACCCTTTTTCCAATTGTTAATCGTAACCCATCTTCGTGGTTCGTGACAACTTCGATTCGAGAATTTTACTTCCTTCCGCAATGAATGTTGCATTAACGAATTCTAACGATCAAAATGAACATTCCACCGCCCCTTCGTTTCTCTCTACATACGGGGCGTCACTTGTCACGGATGCAATAATATCCTCTTCTGCATTTATTATAACCAACCTTCCTTCGGTTACCAATTTAAGTTTTTTATGAAGTAAGGACGGTACTGCCCCTGCTGAATGGATCTAAGGTCTTCCCAACAAACAATTGTACGAGGGCTTGATGTCCATTACCAAGAAATCTACCTCATAGGTATTTAGGCCAATCTGCAACGGTATCTCAATTCGGCCCATCACTCTTCTTTCCGTTCTGTTAAAAGCTCTGACTACATTGTGGCATGCTTTCATGTAAGAATTATCGACTGATAATCATTCCAGGGTGGCCAGTGGTAATACATTTAAAGCTGAGCCATTATCAATGAGCATTTCGGGCACAGTATACCCCTTACAGCAAGTAGTGATGTGCAAAGACTTGATCGACCCCATTCCCCCAGACGGGATCTCATCGTCACTGAAGAAAATAAAGTTGTCAGCGCTGATGTTATTAATTAGGCGATCCATCTTGCACACGGATATGTCATTAGTCAAATATGTTTTGTTGAGCACCCTCATTAGTGCATTGCGGTGAGCTTCTGAACTTAGCAATAGTACTAAGATTGATATGTGTGCTAGTTGTTTATGTAACTGCTCGACCACACTGTACTAGCTATGTTTCAAGAATTTCAAGAGTTCTTTCACTTTTTTTTCTACTACTGGCTCGGGCTCATTAGTCTCTTCTGGTTCAACTGCCAAGGCCTTTCCTTTTGCAGCTTCTTTTTTCTCTTCTTTCAAGTCATAAACTTTCCCACTACGAGTAACAAGGTTTACATTTTCTTGGGATTGCTCTTCTTTAGGTGTTATTATGTTACACCCATAATTCCAAGGGACTCTCCTGCTATCCTCATAAGGAAACGGTGCAGGTTTTCGTATGATAACACAAGGTGTCATTTGTCTTCTTGTTTCAGTACCCTTGGACGCAGTGATAATTATCACAGGGCGACCCGGCTTGTTCATCACTTCTTCTTTACGGTCCATCAGATCCTGTACTAGAACCTTGAATCTGCACAGTGTTGAATCTCGTGTCCCTCAGCATTGTGGAAGTCACAATAATTCTTGGCCGTTATCGTTATATCTTCACCATTCCGCGCGATTACTCCTCTGTCTATCATTTGATGTCATACCCATTTCAAAAGTGATTTGACCTCTTCGATATAGGTCTTAACCCTTTTACCTTTTGCTCCTGCAATCGTATTCACCCCCTGATTAAGGTGGGTAGACAAAGGGTTCCCAGCTACGTTAGGATTAGACGGCTCATCGAATCTTATACGCTTCATTTTAATTAATCTTTCCACTACCTTTTTGAAAGCAAAACAGTTTTCAATGGAGTGTCCAATTACTCCTCCGTGGAATTCGCACTGAGCGTTGGCATCGTACCATTTTGAAAAAGGTGGTTGTATTGGATCCATGTAGTACGGGGTCACTGCATGTTGGTAATATAATTGTTGGTAAAGCTCTTTATATGTCACCAGAATAGGAGTGAACTGAATTCTTTCAGTGTTTTTTCTAGAGCTTGGTTCCGACTTTGGTGGATTTTGATAATTGATTGCAGGGGTTTTAGATTGCATCATCATGATTGACTTCACATAATTTGGCCTGTACATGCTTGCGTTGTTTATCTCAGCTTCTTTCCTTCTGGAGGCTATTCTTTTTCCACCTTCCTTAGCGTCAATCTTACCGCTCTTAATTGCGCTTTCAATCATTTCCCCAGACATAACCATGTCCGAGAAACTTCTCGTAGCATTTCCCAATAAGTGGTTGAGATATGATGCTTTTAGCATATGGACGAAAAGCATGGTCGTCTCTTTCTCCGTTAATGGAAGCTGCACCTTGGTGGTCATATTTCTCCATCGTTGAACATATTTCCTGAAACTCTCGCTCGGCCATTTCTCCATATTTTGTAAAGTGATTCTATCAGGGGCAATGTCTGTAACATGACCGTATTGTTTCATAAAGGCTTGGACCAGGTCCTTCAATGAACTGATCTTTGCACGACTTAATTGATTATACCACTTTGCCGCGGATCCTACCAAATTGTCCTGGAAATAGTGGATCAATAATTGGTCATTATGGACATACCCTGTCATTTTTTCGGTAAAACATAGTAATGTGAGCTTTTGGGCAACTTATCCCATTGTACTTCTCAAACTCTAGAGCTTTGAATTTTATGGGCAGTACTAAGTCTAGAACTAGACTCAGTTATTTAGCATCCATCCCACAACAGGCGTCAGCCCCTTCCATTGCTTTGACCTTATCTTCTAACCACTTGTACAGCTCCTCTATCTGTTTGGAAACTTCCAATTTTGTTCTCTTTGCCTCCATGATTTCGTCAAGGTTGGGATTGATGGGGTTAGCAGTAGTTTCCCCTGGATTAGACCCTGATCCAATCAGATAATTGGCTTAGCTTGAGGTATTGATGGGCTGTGGTTGTGTTCGAATGAAGATGGGAGCTCTCCATGAGTTCGTTTCCAGTGGAACTTGGTTGTGCATGGGAGTAAAGCAAGGAGGGTATTGGGGATCTTCATTTTCCTCCCTTGGGCTTACTATAGGATTTTTTCCTTTTTCCGCCTCCTGCAATAGTTGGGTCAATCGATTGATTATGTTGCTTTGAGACTCAATAATCTGGTCTCTCATATCCCATTGAACCCTTTCCAACGGGTCTTGAAACTGAGCCTGCATGTGCTCTTACATTTCCTTTTGTAACTGCTCTAACTTTTCTATTCTCTGGTCCGTGGCTCTCCGAGTACCGTAAGGATGTGAGTTATCTATTTTTTTGGGTTTAACTGTTTCAAATTTTATTTAATGAGAGTTATTTAAAACGTGAGAAAGTAATGCGAGTGAATGCAATGCGTGCAATGCAAGAAAAGGCGTTGATCCAATTCCATTAGATAAACTTCATTTAGAAGACAAGTTTCTTTACATAGAACAAGTTACATAAATGGCTTTGCCTTAGCGCCTAAAGCCCTAATTTTCCTAAAAAGTTCGACCAATTTTTGTCCTCGAGTTGACTTCGACTCATATTACAGGCTTAACTCGTCGGCTTCTATGGCTAGCATCTGCACATGATCAGCCACTTCTCGCATCTGTGTAAGTGCTTCACTAATGGCATAGTCTCTTTCTCTCACTTGCCTTTGGGCCTGCTGGGTGTGCCATTCACTTGCTTCAAAGTTCCTTTGTAGAATTTCGACCCTTATTTCATTGTTTTGGAGTGAAGGCTCGAGCTCTTGCATTCTTTCCCACAGTTCTCTATTTTTGGCTTGACTTGCCTTGAATTCCTTAACAAAGTTCCGGCTGTGATGCCTATGCAAAGATTCCTCTAATTAAATGATTCTAGCCTCCATCTCGGTTATTTCGACTTGGCTTTCCAACAACTCTCCCTTTATGGCATTTTCTCAGGCTTGACCATCTTGAAACTTCCTTTTCCATTGCTCTGCTCGGTCCTCTTGTTCCCGAATCTCTCGTCGCCATTGCTCAAAAGTTTTACCAAGTCTCACGTTTTTCATGGTTTGACACAGTTTCTTATAGTGTTTCTCTAAATCTTCTAAGTCTTCCTCAACTTTATTCTTCCTTTTCCTCAACTTTTCAGCCTCTAACTTGTGAATTTCTACATCCAGCCTCAACTTCATCTTATCCTCTTCCAAAACTTCTATCCTTTTCCCAAATTCCAAGCTCTTTCTTCCAAAATCCTACTTTATGATGTCTAACTCTGATCGAACTTCTTACAAGAATTCTTCTAACGATCTGGCATCATCAGGGTTCGATGCTGGAATACTATCATTGATCCTTTTACTTCTCCACGAATCATATTCTAGCATTGTCATTGGGTTTGCAGGAAATACTTTCATCCTATGTGCTTGCCTCCAGGCATTAGTTATCTCCTTGACTCTCTTCTTGTAGTTATCCCCTTTGTAAGTGAACTCACATTGGGCCAAACCATGTGTCGCAAGTATGAACGGCCTTGACTTATACTGTCTCAACACGAGTAGAGGGGCATAGCCTACGGCCCCCATATTCCAGGTAAGGGAACCCAGTTAAAATTACCACAACAGTAAAGGATCTCGTCGATAATAAGCCATGATGCCTTCCATTCTATGTCCTCTTCCCGGAGATTTTGAAGAACTGCCATCCATTTTTCCCCGGAGATGTTTAGCTCTTTCTGCGTTGCTACAAATTGCTTCAAAGGCAAGTAATCCACTGAGTATGCTTTATACGAAATCTCCTCTTTCTTCCAAAAATGGCTATGAAACCAGACAATCAAAAGCGGTGCACAACCAATGAACCTGCCTTCGCCTTCTCTCTGACAAGCGGTTAGCGATCAGAAATTGCCGAGATGGGTGTGACATTCCTACCAAGGAGGTCGAAGAGATCTACAACTACATCCTCTATGTGCCCTAACGCTTTTGAAAAAATAATCAGCCCATAAATACTTAGAGCGAAAAGGTTAACACGTTTCTTCATATTCGGATGTGCTACTATAAGCTCCTTCAGACTCTTCCAAGTGATGCATTTATTGTGCCCTTTTACCTTGATTTTAGACATCACCCATTGTTCGCTCATCCCAGTAATATTTATCAACCTCTTCAGAAGGGTAGGGACATTCATAGCTCTCGAGTAAACCTTGTCAGCTTGAATCTTTGGGCAACAGATTAGCGCAGTGTATTCCTCTACAATGGGCGTCATGTCAAAACTCCCAAAGGAACAGAAACTATACGCGGGATTCCAATGTTGAGTGAGAGCCCGAAAAAGATGCTTGTTTATTTTTACCTTGAGCAGATAAGGCAAATCTCCATACTCTCTATAAAATAGTTGCTACATTTCATCATCCCATTAACCCCAAATACCCTTTAACTCTTGCACATTGTTTTGAGTCACGTTTACTCGAGTGTGATCCCAAAATTCTGATAAATGGCCTTCTGTCAAACTATCTCCATTCTCACGCTGTCTCCCTTCAGACCATAAATGCATAGCCATATTGTCTTCTACTCTATCAAGAAACTCACTTTCCATGTCAAAGCTTTCTAATCGAGTATGAATCAACACCCTTTCTTGTATGATAATGCAATATGCAAACAAAAGAAAAGAGACAAAACAAAACACGTTAGCAACATATAATAATATCACATACAAGTATACAGTAAAGAGCTTAAGAAATTATCTTGGGTAATTGCTAAAAGGCTCAGTATAGCTCCATCTAAGGCGAGTACTTACGGCTCACTATATGTGGTTTTAGGCTCTAAAGTAAAGGGTACACAAACCAGCAGATTCCTGGATCCTCATCCATTACAGGCTCATACGGATGAGTTCGGTTTAGGGGGACACATTTCCCACATGTTTGCACGGAAGTGAAAACTTCACGAAAACAAAGGTATGGATACAATCCCAAAAGCGATTCACTATCCTGCACGGAGGTGAAGACCTCACGAAGGAGTAGTTTCTCGCTTCCACTTAAAAGGGTAATAACATAATGCATATGGATGCAATTTTATACTAGCAGTCTTAACATATCGCATATTAAACAAAACCGAAACCTTAAAAGTTTTCAAAAAAGACCCAAAAATAATCAATTTTGGCTTCACTCTCGTTTATTTAAAAAAATCCTCAGTGGAGTCGCCAAGCTGTCGAAACCATTTTTTGAAAACGCGTTTCAAAAAATTATTTTAAAGTTGAAAAATGGGAGTCGCCACCAATCTTTTATTTGGTGTGATTGGATCACCACAAAACGTTTAAAATCCGTTTTAAAAAATATTTTGGTCTTCGCAATCCAGAAAACGGGCTCGAGAGTCGGTTATGCATGAGGAAGGGTTAGCACCCTCATACACCCAAAATTGGTACCACATTGATCACTTTCGGGTCTTGATTTGCTAAAACTTTGAAAACTCGAGTAATATTTAAAATACAATCTTTATTTTTTAGAAAACTTCGCAAGGTTCCAAAGAAAACCCTTTTTGAGGAAATTCGTCCTCGTGTTTCGAATCTCTATGAGAACTGGGAGTCGTGTCCAACACGTTAGGGCACTATGGTCTCGGATTTCCAAAATTGAAGGACGTTTTGCAAGATTTCAAAAAGGATATCCGCTTGCATGAATTACGAAAATCACACCCCGTACGTTAGGGCATGGTTTTTCGAGGTTTTCACGCGAAAAGACATTGCCTCGTTTTGCTTTAAAATGATTTGTATATATGTATTTGAAAACTTGAAATTTCGTATTGAGTTTAAAATACGATCCTCGGACACATGACTTAAAGGATTTAAAGATAGAATGACAGTCTACTTCGATTCTCACGGAGGATTGAAGTTGTGATCAACACGTTAGGGCACGATGTTCTCGAAATCTTAAAGTTAAAAGGGATTTAAAAACTCAAAAAAGGATATTTGATTCATGTGAGTTATACGAAAAATCACACCCGACACATTAGGGCATTGTTTCCCGAATTTTCCCCACGAAAGGGATATTGCCTCGGTTTTAAAATAATTTTGAAAACAAATGTGAAATTTTATATATGGATGAATAGTTAATAATGGAAATTAGATAACACGAAGCAAAAGTAATTAGGCAGATTAATGATATACAAAAATAAAAAATATGAAATACGAAGGCAAAAGAAAAATAAGACAATCGGAGTCGAAAATGAGATTTTTGGATACGGGGGCAAAATGGTAATTTTGGACACTCGAGGCTAAAATGGTAATTTTTGGAATGTTTGGGGTTTACAATTGAATTTTTAGACATATAGGGATAAAATGGTAATTTTGGAAAAATTAGAGTTAAAAATGGAATTTTAGGAAGTTGAGGGGTAAAATAGTAACTTTTGGAAAAATTGAGGTCAAAAATGGAATTTTGGAAAGTTCGAAGGTAAAATGGTAATTTTTAGAAAAATCGAGGTTAAAAATGGAATTTTTGAAAGTTTAGGGGTAAAAATGTAATTTTTGGAAAAATCAAGGTCAAAAATGAATTTTGGAAAGTTAGAGGTAAAAATGTAAATTTTGGAAAATTCGGGGTCAAAAATGGAATTTTGGAAAGTTCGGGATAAAATGTAATTTTTGAAAAGTTCGGGGTCAATAAAACAAAAAAAGGTGACTCGTGACAACTTTTAAAACCAAAAATGGAATTTTGGAAAGTTTGGGGTAAAAATGTAAATTTTGGAAAATTCAAGGTTAAAAATGGAATTTAGAAAGTTTAGGGGTAAAAATGGAATTTTAGAAATTTGGAAATTCGAGGACCTCCAAGGCAATAAAACCAAAAAAAGGGTGACTCGTGAGAGCTTTTAAAGCATTCTGAAGTCAAGGGACTAATAAAATTTTTGGGCCAATTTTGTAATAAAACTAAACTTGATTTAAGGAAAAAATTGAAACAAGAATAAAAGGGGAAGGACCAATTACATAAATAAGCCAAATTAGGGACACGTGGCAGCTTTCTGGGCTTCCAAAAAGTCAAGGGATTAAATTGAAAAGCGTTAAAAAATATTGGGCTAATTTAAAATTAATTTAAAATATAAAAAGGACTTGATTGTAAAATTCAAAAAAAGCAAAAGGACCGATGCAATAAATAACTCAAAAGTTAAAAACACGCAGATCTTAGTGCCTGGAGCGGGTCGGGTCAGACGGGTCATGGGTATTGCTCAAAACGACGTCGTTTTGGGGCTTAAGAGCCTAGACCAAAACGGCGTCGTTTTGGTTTTCCTTAAATATCAATTCCCCCCCTATATTTCAATTTCACCCTCCTTTACAAAAAAAAGCTTAAAAAAAACTCAAAAATTCTCTCACCCCCTTTCATATCCGGCCATTCTTCGGTCCACGTCCGATCGCCACCCATTAGCCACCGTCCGTCGCCACGCGCCGCCGCCCAGAGGTGCCGAAAGGTAAAACTTCTCTTTCTTTTTGCTTTTTATTCCATTTTTATTTTAAAAGAGAAACATTTTTTATTTTCTTTAAAACTTTTCCCTTCTGATTTCTTAGAAAACTGTTTTGATTCTCGGTCGGTTTAGAAACTCATGTAATGATCTTTCAAAATTTTTGAATCCATTATTTCTTTTTATTCTGTTTTTGTTTTTAAAAAGAAGTTTTGTTAATCCATTTTTGGTTTGCCATTGTTTTCTTCGCTGCTCCATCCCCGACGAAGCATGGATGACAGTCGAAGCGGGCTACATCGTGGCTCTGGACAACAACGGCGGTGATGCAATCACAGGGGTGTAACCCTAAATTCCCTTTCAAATTCTATTTTATTATTATTATTATTATTAATGCTATTTGTTACTAAAACGTTTGAAATTAATAGGGGTAATAAGTAGTCAATAAACTCTTTTGTATATAATAAATGATAGTCAAATATATTAATTTCAAATACAATGAAACACTTCAAATTCTCAATAAACAATAAATGAGCAATTTAGACTGAATACCTTTCAATTTTGATATGCTTTGAAGTCTGCCTTGGACACTGATATTAACTGCTTCGAATACTCACTGGTTTTGAAAACTCTGTTTGTTATTGACTTTTTTGAATCTGTTACAAAAAATTCGTAACATTACAAATTGTTTGAATATGGAATTATAGCCAGAATTACTATGATCATCTTTTGTTGTTTTTCAACTAAATGGCAGTCTTGTTCTTTCTTTTTGCAGGTCGGCTCGGCAGTGGCGGTGGTAGGTCAAGTTGGACCTGGTCGATACTGACGTGGCATGTTTTGGTTGGATGTGGAAGGAGGTGGCTGCACAAGTTGAAACATCAGATTAGGTTTAGCCTGGTTTGTGTGGGTCTGTGCAATTGGGTTTTATGTTTGGGCCTGTTTGGGTCAATTAGATTTTGGCTTTCTAAGTTTGTGTAATTGGACTTTTAAGTTGAGCTTGTAATTTGGACATTAATTTAAATAAATTTAAACTTAATATTTATAATAAATTTAAATTCCAAATGCATTTAAATTTAATATAAATTTAAATCTGTTGGGCTCGGACAAATTGGGTTTCAACAAAAGGTATATTCTAGCCTATTATAATATATAAAAAATTTGATATTTTCTAAAAGGAAGCTCCACTAGTATTTTCTTTCTGTTAGTTATTCTGCAGTAACTTTGGTGACAAAAATAGTGAACATTGACTCACAATCACGTCTCCACCAGCAGACATATTATCTTCTTTCATTTTCCATCCAACCCCAATAGATGACTCTGGACCTAGCACAAGTTCTATCTATAAAAGTGATAAAGACCAAAAACCAACTGATTGAGAATAGAACCCCAAACATATCAGCTAAAATTAAGAGTTAACCTTTCATAATTTCCCAGTGAAGAATGATGAATCAACTTAAATTAAAAATAAAAGAGGCATACATTTCCACTTGCTTTATCGGAGAGTTTATGAGTCTAGGAATTTGAAAGATTAATTAAACCCCAAATGCCTACCGTGTTGTCTACACCCCAATAATACTATGTAAGCCAACTGATCCCATAAGTTCTATGGAAGAAGCTGAAGAAATTTCATGCTTAAATACAGCTGAGGCAACCCTACCACCAAAATTTCCTTTGACTCCTAAATTTCCACCAATTGCAAGAGTATTATGCTTTAATAATTGAGAATGAACTTCACTAGTCATAATCATTCTAAAATTTAAAGAAAACCAATTCAACATGCTACATTAATGTGATGCAATTATAAAGAAACATGAACTAACAAGCACTCAACTAAATCAATAAAATTAAAAACACAAAAAAATAGGGGCAATACCCTCCAATAATGCCATCACCATTTAGATACTGAGGCAACGATAAATTAGCCAAATTGTACCCCTAAGCAGAATAAAATGAGTCGACATCTCTTTTTGTTCCTCCATGCGTCTTAACTTTTCGAGTTGTTCTTTTATCTCTTCCACTTTATTCAACTTTGGGCCAAGCTCTAATCTAGAATTCAAACCTTCCATACCATAAATATCGTATATTTGCCTCTTGTTTTCATTAGACAATATCTCATATGCTTCACATATCCTTTTGAAATTCTCCGTAGCAATTTCCTTCATCTAAACCAGAAATTTACTTTTTTTTAAAAAAGAAACATTAATCTCGACTTGAAAAAGTATTGAAAAATTTGTTGAATGAGGAAAACTTACATGTGGAGATTTATATTTGTCAGGGTGGTAAACCTGAGCCCATTGTCGATAAGCTCTACGAATTTCTTCATCAGAGGCGTCTGGAGATAAGTGTAACAATGCGTACAGTTCTCTGTTCGAAGGTCCGTTGGCGTCATAGAAGTCAACAGTAAAATTAAAAGGAAACTGTACATTCCCTTAAAAGCTTAAAATTAAAAGAAACCCTAAGAGATGGAGAGAAAAAGAGTAGCTATGGTGAGTGAATTCAGTGCAGTGAAATGAAAAGGAGAAACAAGCGTGTGTCGGTGAAGGTGTATTGACTTGGAGTTGTTGGAAATGGGAAATTTGGGGGAAAATTTTGAGATTAAAAGGGAATTACAAACTTTTATTTGGGGGATTTAAGGCGCTCGACTGAGATGAGAAGAAGAGGGAGTAATGAGCGGGTAACCAAAAATTATTTCTTGGGACTGAGTGGGATTTGGATTTCCCCACTTTTTTTTTTAGCAAAAAACAAAAGTTAAAACGTTATTGCATTGAGTTCCCTTCAATTGTGAGTCAATGCTTTTCTCCTTTTTAGAGTTAACACATTTTGTTATTTAAATATTAAGGCTAAACTAGAGCTAATGGCACTAAATTATCTTTAACTTCACATTTTGATTTCTCAACATCAAAAAATTATAAAATGATCATTAAATTTTTTAAAAGTTTTCATTTAAATCATTTATCTGTTTAGCTTTTCTTTTAAGTCGGACTAATAAACTCCAAATGATGATTCAATATTCGATACAATGGATAAATACGTGTTGATGTAATGTTCACATATTCTTGACGTTTATAGTTGATTCATGAAAAAAAACTAAACTATAAAAAGGAAAGGGTATAAGAGCTTTCGATTGATGCATGTAGTGAGAATAGAGAATGTCATAAAAATTCATTAACTAACTTTCAAATTGTTTAATTACCTTAGATGTAGTTTATTCTATTATTTAAATGGTAGTTAATATTAATAATATTTAGAGTGTTTAGTTAATAAATCTATATAAATGGTATGAGTTCAAATCCCATCGCACATACAGATAAAGGAAAAATCTCTTTAAAAAGGATATCAACCTTAAATCTTTTTCTCATTTGAGATGGCGTCATTGATCTTGGAATCGATTTTCACCTAAAAATTATATATTGAAATACCAAGAGCATAAAGTTTGCAATTTGCTAACATCTATACATGAGCTTAAGCAAACATCTCACTCGTAAAACTTAAAGTTTGATCAAGTGATCCAAACATATGGTTTTAAGCAAAGCATTCATGATTCTTGTGTTTATAAATGAATTAAGGATGAAAAGGTAATTTTCCTAATTTTGCATACCAAAAGTATTATACTAATTAAGAATTAATGAATAGATATTATCATTGATTAAATCATAGCTCACTTAATAGTTTAGCATGAATAACTTATGAGAAGTTAATTATGTCATTGATTTTGAAACGTTGCACACTAAATGATGTAAATAAAGGTGGGCAATTTTTAGTAGCAAAATTTCATCCAAAACGAGCCTTTTTTGCCTTTAAATTTTGATTTTTTCGGTTTAAATTTGAATTTTGAGACATTCAAACTATTATTTTCCTTGCTGACTCGAATCAAACACGAATTTTTTTTACAGAATTATTGTATTATTTTTTCATATTTGACATGTGTACGTAATAGGTTCGATAAATCTTTAAAACATGTAATATAAGTAATATAATAATATTACTTCCTTAATATGTCAATTAACTAATTTGACTTTAATGGGTTAAAATGCTTGCTTATTTTCCTTATGACCGAAGTTCAAATCCCATTGTTAACAAATTATATTATTTTTTATACAATATTATCTAAATATAATTAAAATTTTCCCTTAATGTATCAATTAAATGATTTAAGCCTGTGTGTGACAGATACTACCATATGTAATCACACCAGTTTAAATAAAAAATTATTAGTTAATTTAATTTAATTTAAGATATATGAAATTTAAATAAATTAGCAACGCTTTCCCATAAGCGCCGCTATTGCTTTGACCTTTAGCGGCGCTTTCCCATAAGCATCACTATTGCTCTGACTTTTAGCGGCACTTGCCCATAAGCGCCGCTATTGCTCTGGCTTTTAACGGCGCTTGCCCATAAGCGCCGCTATTGCTCTGACCTTTAGCGGTGCTTTCCCATAAGCACCGCTATTGCTCTGACTTTTAGCGGCGCTTTCCCATAAGCGCTGCTATTGCTCTGACCTTTAGCGGCGCTTTCCCTTAAGAGCCGCTATTGCTCTACCTTTTGCGGTGTTTATATAAAAACACCGCTATTGCTTTACCTTTTGCGGAGTTTTTTGCCCAAACGCCACTAAAAATGCCGTTAATAACCTGTTTTGCTGTAGTGGAAACAACCTTCAAACCAACGGGCCCTTTTTGAATTTGAAAGTGTAAGGATTTTAAAAGGAAAGGCCTATTGCCAATCCAAGTTTGCAGAAAATTGAGAAATATATTTGAAGATATAAAGTGCTTTTCAATTCTCATGATTGGAATTGAGTCGTTGCTTTAACCTTTGACTTTTTGGAAAATTAGCTAAGCATGATTATGGAAGAAATCATACTCAACATTTTTTAAGAAAATAAAAACTTAAAAATGAAATGTAGAGAAAAAGAGAATTTTATAGAACTTAGAAATAAGAATAAAACAAATAATGAGGGATGATTTTCTAGCTTACCCCAAGGGGGTATTTATAGTTCTCTAAAACCCTAAAAATAACCTAAAATAATAAAAGATAATTCTTGAAAATATTTAAATTAAATTCTGAAAACAAAAGATAATTTCTAATTTTGAATTTAAAATGCAACTAATCCACTCGTCCATCCTTACTGACTAGACCTTCTAGAAGTTGCTAACTAGACCTTCTAGAAGCTGCTGACTGGACGCCACGTTAGACTTTCATGCCCAAAGTCATGCCCACTAGCCTAGCCTTAATTCCAGAAAATAAAACTGCAAAACTTTGCCTTATAAGTGCAATTTCCAAAATTATAGTCCTGCATAGAAAACGCACAAAAACGTCCAATTCAGCAACATGAACTAATTATTAAAGAGTAATTAAGGATAAAATATTAATCAAATGAAACACTTATCAGAGATAATAACTTAAAAAAATCCATAAGAATAAAAATAGCGCATAATTAAAATATAATTAAAAATAAAATAAAATAAAACTAAAAATAAATATGAAAAATAAATATACTAATTTTTTTTGAACTTTTCAATTTTTTTTTCAAATTTTTTTAAAATTTTTTTCAATTTTTTTTTTAAAAACATGAAAGTAAAATAAATAAAAATAAAAACACTCGGGTTGCCTCCCGAGAAGCGCTTGTTTAAAGTCTAAGCTCTACTTTCCTGTTTAAGCTCGTAGTTATGGCTGATCATGAAACTGAAGTTCTTCTCTCTTGTTATCAATATTACCAACACAATAAAATTTGAGATGTTGATTGTTTACCTTGAATGTGCCGTAATCAGGATGGGTTACCTCAATTGTATCATAAGGGAAAACTATTTTTACCACAAAAGGATCGGACCATCTTGACTTGAATTCTGAAGGAAAAATTTGTGGATCCGATTTGTCTAATAACACTTTGTCTCCCACTTTAAATATTTTCATCTTGTTCACATGCACTTCATGGTTTTACATTGATTCTTCCTTAGGTTTCCTAGGGTTTTCATCGAACTTCATCCGCCATTCTTCTAGTTCCTCGAGTTGCAATATTCGATCTTCATTTGCCACTCGAGTTCTATCTCTTTGAATCAAAATTGGTTCCATCATGCTTTCATTAGTAATTTCCTGCAAAAAGTGTTAAGTCACATGGTTACTAACATTAACAAAACAATTATCATCATTATACTCATTCAGGACTCTAACAAAATCACGTGCTTTAAGAGTAATCTTTTCATCACCTACACGAAGTACAAGTTCACCAATGCCCACATCAATGATAGCTCTAGCAGTGGCTAAAAAGGGTCGACCTAAGATCATAGGTTTATCATTATCTTCATCTAGGTCTAATACAACAAAATCAACAGGGAATATAAATTTATCTACTTTTACCAGTACATCCTCAATAATACCCCTAGGATATCTAATTGATCTGTCATCTAAATGAATACTCATCCTAGTGGGTTTAGGTTCCCCAAGACCAAGTTCTTTAAACAGTTTATAAGGCATGACATTTATACTAGCACCCAAATCAGCCAAAGCTCTATCAACATGGAAACTACCAATGAGACAAGGAATAGTAAAACTCTCTGGATCTTTAAGTTTGTTGGGTAGTTTGTTTTGGAGAATGGCTGAGCAAACTACATTAAGCTCCACAATTGACAAGTCATCTAACTTCCTTTTATTGGTTAACAGTTCCTTTAAAAATTTTACATACTTCAACATCTGCGAAAGAGCTTCAACAAAAGGTAAGTTAATATGCAATTTTTTAAGAGCTCAAGAAATTTACCATATTTTTCTTTTCTGTGGTCTCTCTTCAATGCGTTTGGATATGGAATTCGAGGTTTGTATTCTCTAAGCACATGGTTATGCTCTTTCTTACTTTCCTCAACCTCATTATTTTTTGCAACAACTTTTAGCTTCGGCTTCTGATCAGGCTCGACTAACCCTTCCACGCTTTGAACAATGATTGCATGGATTTGCTCTTTTGGGTTAGTTTCAGTGTTACTAGGTAAGCTACCTTGTGGTCTTTTCGAAACTAGTTTAGCAAGCTGTCTGATTTGATTTTCAAGACCATGAATTGATGCTTGCTGATTTTTTAAAGTTCTTTCATTGCTTTGAAATCTCGCTTCAAAAGTCGAAATAAATTTAGCAAGCATATCTTCAAGGTTCGATTTTTTTTCTTGTTAATGAGGTTATTGAAAACCCGGAGGAATTTGTGATCTTTGGATTCCTTGACTACCCCATGAAAAATTTGGGTGATTTCTCCAACCTGCATTATAAGTATTATTATAGGGATTATATTGAGATCTAGGATTATTACCCAAAAAGTCTGCTTGCTCATGGAAATATTCTGAACTCATCATCCCCGCTCCATTTTCATTACACTGCATCACTGGATGTACTTGTTGAGAAAAATTCAAACCGTCAAATTTTTTATTAATAGTTTCAACCTGAAGAGCCAACATAGAATTGACATCAACATCATAAATCTCTACTGCCTTCACAGGTTTTACTCTTGTACTTGCCATTGATAATTATTTAGTGCCACCTCCTCAATGAATTCTTGGGCTTCTTCCGGTGTCTTGTTATTCAAAGTTCCCCCAACTACTAAATCAACCATCTGTTTAGTCGAGGGATTCAAACCATAGTAGAAAGTTTGAACTTGGAGCCACAAAGGTAACCCATGATGAGGGTACCTTCTCAATAAATCCTTGAACCTCTCACATGCTTCATAAAGTGTCTCAATATCAAACTGAGTAAAAGAAGAGATGTCATTCCTCAACTTAGCTGTCTTAGCCGGTGGAAAATATTTTAACAAGAACTTCTCAGTCATTTGATCCCAAGTAGTGATGGAACCTCGTGGTAAAGCATTTAACCACAGTTTTGCCTTGCTCCTCAATGAAAACGGGAACAATCGTAAGCGTATGGTGTCATCAGTAACACCATTAATTTTCAAAGTGTCGCAAATCTCAAGAAAATTAGCCAAATGAGTATTCGGATCTTTATCTTGCAAACCATCAAACTGAACATATTATTGTACCATCTGAATTATACTTGGCTTGATTTCAAAATTGTTTGCATTAACATTCAGCCTGACAATATTCGTTTCAGCCCCAATTAGAGTTAGCATAATCATATAAAGTTCGATGAATAGGAGGATCAGGAAGAGCAGCTAGGAGAGTAGGAGGGAACCTGGTTATTTCAATTGTCACCCATCTTTATAGTAAATTTTGGAAGGTTCGAGGTCAAAAAATGGAATTTTTGGAAGTTCGGGGGTAAAATCGTAATTTTTGAAAGGTTTGGAGTCAAAAATGTGATTTTTGGAAGTTTAGGGGTAAAATGGTAATTTTCAAAAGGTTTGAGGTCAAAAAATGGAATTTTTGGAAGTTTGGTGATAAAATGGTAATTTTTGAAAGGTTCGGGGTCAAAAATTGGATTTTTGGAAGTTCGAGGGTGAAATGGTAATTTTCGAAAGGCTCGGGGTCAAAAATGGGATTTTTGGAAGTTTGGGGGTAAAATGGTAATTTTAGGAAGGTTCGGGGTCAAAAATGGGATTTTTGGAAATTCGGGGGTAAAATGGTAAATTTCATAAGGTTCAGGGTTAAAAATGAAATTTTTGAAAGTTTGAGTGTAAAATGGTAATTTTCGAAAGGTTCAGGGTCAAAAATGGAATTTTTGGAAGTTTGAGGGTAAAATGTTAATTTTTGAAAGGTTCGAGGTCAAAAAATGGAATTTTTTGATGTTCGGGGGTAAAATGGTAATTTTTAGAAGGTTCGGGGTCAAAAATGGGATTTTTGCAAGTTCGGTGGTAAAATGGTAATTTTTAGAAGTTTCGGGATCAAAAATGGGATTTTCAGACAAATTAAGGACCTCCTGGGTAATAAATCCAAAAATAAGTAACACATGGCAGCCCCTTAGGCCTCCGAAAGTCAAAGGACTATTTTGAAAACCATGGAAAATTTTTGGGGCAATTTTGTAATTGAAGCGAACCTGATTTAAGGATTAAATTAAAACAAATCAGAAATAAAGGGGACTATTTGTAAAATAAGCCAAAAACATGACACGTGGCAGCTCCTGGTGATTTAAAAAGGTCGAGGGGCTAAATTGAAGAACCGTGAAAATTATTGGGCCAATTTAAAATTAATTAAAAGTATAAGAAGGACCTGATTGAAAATTTGGGAAAAAGCGAAAGGATCGAATGCATAAATATCCCCTTTTTAAAAACAAGCGGAACCTAAGTCGAGTCGGGTCGATTTTCGGGTCAAACATGGGTGGAGGCTTAGAACGACGCCGTTCTGGGGCTGAAACTCAGCTCCCAAAACGGTGTCGTTTCAGAAGTCTATAAAAGACTCAAAAATGGCTTTTTTTTATTCCTTTCTTTCATTTTTCAAAAAAAAAAACAGTTTTAAACCCTCTCTTTTTCTCTTCTGCTGTCTCCATGGCCGGCCAAACTCTGGCCGGTCAGCCTTGCGTTCGTCCGGCACGTAGGGCCTCACGCGTGCCGCCTGGAGTACTCTGGTACTCGCGCCTCCAGTCTCCATGGCCGGCCAAACTCCGGCCGGTCAGCCTTGAGTTCATTCGGCGTGTAGGGCCTCACGCGCGTCGCCGGTCCCCGCACGTGGTCATCTCGCGTCGCCGCCTGGAGTACTCTGGTACTTGCGCCTCCATCCAACTGCCGTCTACGGTGGTATTAAGGTAAAAGTTTGTCTCCTTTTTTTTTTGTATATTTGAACTCATATTTTTGAAACGCAAAACGGGTTTCACCCCATTTTTTACAAAAAAGATTAGAAAAATCGAAACTCGTCCCTCTTGTGCTTCAATCTGGCGTTTTGGAACTTTTCAGTCTACAAAGGTTAGATTTCAAATCTTTTTCTGTTGTTTCATATTTTAAAAAAAAAATTAACCCCTTTTCTTGCAGATCTTGTTCATCGGAGACCGTCCATAGACCGACTAACCTCTTAGCCACCGTCCGTGGTGACAAGGCGTGAAACGAGATAAGTCAAGACCTTTCGACTTTCTCTTTCTTTATTAAAGCGTTTTGAATTTCGTATTAAATAATAAATAGATAATAAATGACCATATTAATATATAATAAATAATAAGTAAATATATATTAACAATTATTTAGATAGACATTAGTGGTTTGTATTTTCTAAAATAGCAGGTGAGTAATTAATGAGTATGTTGCTATGCAATACATGACTGATTAATGCATTAATACTTAATTAAATAAATAAAACTTCGAATATGTAAATATACAATAAATGTATAATACCTTCAAAACCAATACCGTTTTACAATCTGATCCTTGATTCTCTATTGCCTCCGAGTTTATACCCTTCTAAATTTCGAGTGCTGTGTTAATTTCTGAACTGTTTTCTTGAATTAATTCTTGAATGTTTTTCTTTTGTATTCACCTCCAGTGTTTTTGTCGAAAAAAAAAAGGGTCCCTCCAATCTGTTTTTCATTTCGGCTTTATAGCCTCATTACCAATAATGAATTTTTGGTTTTATCCAACTAAATGCTTGTCTTGTCTCCTTTTGTAGGTTGCAGCGACAGTGGTAGCAGCAGTGGTGGTGGCAGGTGAGCAGTGGTGCAAGTTGCTGGTTGGCAACTAGGCTGCTGACGTGGTGGCCTTTGATTGGCTGAGATGGAGGTGGATGCAACTTGGTTGTAGCAGACTTAGTCCTCTGTTTTAGTTTGGGTTGTTCTGTAATTTGGCTCTTGGCCTTTTTGGGTTTTTAAGCTTAGGCCCCATTGGGCTTTGTAATTGGACATTTTATTAGACTTTTTTTTTAATTTAAATTAAATTAAATTCAATTTAAATTTAATATCGATTTAAATTTAAATTTAAATTAAATTTAAAATAAATTTAAAAAAAAGGCCCAATCCAAATTGGGCTTCAACAGCTGCCCCTCCTTGCTCGTTGCTGTGTAACAGGAAGGGAGCAAGGACTGAAAGGAGGCCCAATTCGGTCTCATTTCTTCTTCTTCGACGATCTCTCTTTGAATGGTTCGCTTTCTGCTTTGTTTAACTGTTCGGTTTTGCCGCTTCTACCTCTGCATCAGCACTCCATCTCGCCTGTAGTCTTTGAGTTCGGTTTTACTGATTTGGTCTTCTTCTCAGTATCTCATCAAGAAGATGATCGCGTCGTTTGTTTCAATTTGCTTCTCTGTATCTCATCAGGGAGACGAATTTGGTTCACTTCTCAGTATCTCATCAGGGAGCTAACCATTTTATTACTTCGACCCGCTTCTCTGTGTCTCATCAGGAAGCTGGGGTTCGAAGATTTTGCTTACTTTGAGCCTCGTTTGGGTCTTCTTTTCAGTGTCTCATCAGGAAGATGACCGCGTTGTTTGTTTCAATTCCCTTCTCTGTATCTCATCAGGAAGGTGAATTTGGTTCACTTCTCAGTATCTCATCAGGGAGCTAACCATTTTATTGCTTCGACTCGCTTCTCTGTGTCTAATCAGGAAGATGACCGCGTCGTTTGTTTCAATTCGCTTCTCTGTATCTAATTAGGAAGGCGAATTTGGTTCACTTCTGAGTATCTTATCAGGGAGCTAACCACTTTATTGCTTCGACCCGCTTCTCTGTGTCTCATCAGGAAGCTAGGGTTCGAAGATTTTGGTCACTTTGAGCCTCATTTGGGTCTTCTTTTCAGTGTCTCATCAAGAAGATGATTGCGTCGTTTGTTTCAATTTGCTTCTCTGTATCTCATCAGGAAGGCGAATTTGGTTCACTTCTCAGTCTCTCATCAGGGAGCTAACCATTTTATTGCTTCGACCCGCTTCTTTGTGTCTCATCAGGAAGTTGGGGTTCGAAGATTTTGCTCCTTTTGAGCCTCGTTTGGGTCTTCTTCTCAGTATTTCATCAAGAAGATGACCGCATCGTTTGTGGATAATCGCAAATTGTCCCGTGATCGGGGTAAGGTATTAGAGTCTTGTACCTTTTATCTTGGTGATCTTAATGATTCATCTCGCCACGTGGCGAGGGTGTGACCTATGAGATATGCTTCTATGGGCCTCCATGTAGGCTTAAATCAGTTTAGAATGGATTAAATGCTCCTAACTTGCATGCTTGTGCATGATGAATGTCAGATTTGTTTATTATTATTCAGGTCAGCATGGTTTGTCGCCTGTCCAAATTCTACTTTTGATGTGTTGCTCTGTCCTTTCCGGGTTGTTCTGGAATTGCTCTGTCCAAATTCTACTCCAGAACAATGCTCGTAACTTTTAGTATGATTTATTAGTTCATTACCCGTTATTTAGACGAAAAATGCTTAGGCCAAAGTCGTATTTCAGAAAATTCTATTAAGAAGAGGATCAAAGGGAACAATATATCAACAAGAGAATCAAGGGAAACAATCATTAGTTGAAAAATTGTCAGGTATATAGTGAAGAATAATTGGCTGCCCCAGGTATCTCAAAATGAGCCACTCTGTGTCAACTTGCTTGTGAATCACTCTAGCTCATATATGTGTCTAGAAGATCTAGAGTACTATGTTGATGTTCCAAGTTGTAACTTCCTTCCTTCTCGTCGACCCGTTCTTGGACTTGAGCCGCCCTTTTGCGGGTTTTCAACTCAAAGTTCCCTTGGTTCTAGGACGCCCTTTGCGAGTTTTCATCCTGAACCCCCTTTTTTTTAACGCCCTTTGCGGGTTTTCATCTCAATTCCTATTTTGTTTCTAGGCGAAGTATTTTTTTACCGAGTCTGAATTGACGGGGTTGTACAGCTCTTTGCCGTCCATCTCTGTTAAAATGAGAGCTCCTCCTGAGAAAGTTTTTTTTACCACGTAAGGCCCTTCCCAATTGGGCATCCATTTCCCACGAAAATCTTTGTGTATAGGAAGTATCTTTTTCAAAACTAGATCTCCATCATAGAATTCCCTGGGATGAACTTTTTTGTCGTAAGCTCGCATCATTCTTTTCTGGTACATCTGGCCGTGGCGAATGGCTTTTAATCTCTTTTCCTCGATTAAATTCAACTAGTCATATCGAGCCTGGACCCATTCAGCCTCGTCAAGTTGAAGCTCTGTTAAGACTCGAAGGGAAGGTATTTCAACCTCAATAGGCAAGACTGCTTCCATACCGTATGTCAACGAGAATGGCGTTGCCCCAGTAGAAGTTCAGATCGAAGTTCTATAGGCAAAGAGAGCAAATGGTAGTTTTTCGTGCCAGTCCTTGTAAGTCTCAATCATTTTGGCAACAATCCTCTTGATATTCTTAGTAGCTGTCTCCACAGCTCCATTCATTTTTGGGCGATAGGGAGAGGAATTATGATGCTTAATTTTGAATTGTTCACAAACTTCTGCTATCGTGCTGTTGTTCAAATTGAGGGCATTGTTGGATATGATCCTTTCGGGCATCCCATATCGGTAAATGATTTCCTTTTTCAGGAAATTGCTAACCGCAGACTTGGTAACATTCGCATATGAGGTTGCCTCTACCCATTTAGTGAAGTAGTCAATCACCACAAAGATGAATCTATGGCCATTGGAAGCTTTTGGAGAAATTGGTCCGATGACGTCCATGCCCCACATAGAAAAAGGCCAGGGAGAGGTCATGACATGAAGATGTGATGGAGGTACATGGATCTTGTCTCCATAGATCTGGAATTTATGGCACTTCTTGGCATAATTGATGCAATCGTCCTCTATACTAGACCAATAATACCCAAATCTCATTATTTGTCGGGCCATCGTGAAACCATTGGCGTGCGTCCCACAAATGCCTTCGTGAACTTCTTCTAAGATCTTATTAGCTTCAATTGCGTCGATACACCTTAGCAATACTTGATCTTTTCTCCTTATGTACAGGATTTCCCCGTCTAGGACATATTCACTGGTTAGTCTTCGTAGTGTCCTTTTTTCATTTTCTGAGGCTTGCTCGGGATACTTTTGATCTCTCACAAACTAAAGAACATTCTGGTACCACAGGTGATCATCTTTTCCCTCTCCCTCCTCTGTCTCAATATCGCAACAATAAGCAGGAGCTTCATAGACACTCATCTGAATGGGCTTTACATTTTTCGTTCTACTCACCTTAATCATTGAGGCTAGAGTGGCAAGAGCATCTGCCATCTGATTCTCTTCCCGTGGGAGATAATGGAATGTGATGTCATCGAATTCGGTGATCAACTCAAGAACCAATTTGTGATAATTCATTAGCTTGGAATCCCTTGTTTCCCATTCTCCTTTTAGTTGATAGATTACCAATGCAGAGTCCCCATAAATCTCCAGAATTTTGATTCTCCGTTCTATGGCCGCACGAATTCCCAATATACATGCCTCGTATTTAGCCATATTGTTTGTGCAATCAAAATCAAGCTTGCTGGTGAAAGGGTAATGATCTCCCTCTGGTGATACCAAGACTGTTCCGACCCCATTGCCTGTGGCATTTGAAGCTCTATCGAAATTCATCCTCCAAGGTCGTTCTTTCGTGATTTCCCCTTCAGTAGCCGCAACATACATTAAATCCTCATTCTATAGGCTCATAGTCTTCTAAAGCCCTACTTGCCAGGAAGTCTGCTATCGCACTTCCTTTTATTGCTTTCTGATTGACGTAGACTATGTCAAATTCAGAGAGCAAGATTTGCCATCGAGCTAATCTCCCATTCAAAGCTGCTGACTCCATCAAATACTTCAGAGGATCCAATTTCGAAATCAACCAAGTGGTGTGATATAGCACGTATTGTCTTAATCTACATGTAGTCCAGACGAGTGCACAATATAATTTCTCAATAGGTGAATATCGTGTCTCGCAATCAGTGAATTTCTTGCTAAGATAATATATCACCCTTTCTTTCTTTCTAGATTCATCATGTTGGCCTAGTACACATCCCATGGAATTTTCAAAGACCGTTAAGTACATGATCAATGGCTTATTAGGAATCGGAGGTACCAAGATGGGAGCCTTGGATAAATAGTCTTTGACCTTATTAAAGGTTTCCTGGCATTCATCATTCCATACGCTCGGGTTGCGCTTTCTAAGCAGGCGGAAGATAGGATCACATTTCTCAATCAACTGTTCGATGAACCGAGCAATGTAATTTAGTCTTCCTAAGAACCCTCGAACTTCTTTTTACGTGCTGGGTGGTGGTAATTCCTGTATGGCTTTGACTTTATCCGGGTCGATTTCAATTCCTCTTTTACTGACCACTAAACCTAACAATTTTCCTGACGTGGCCCCGAAAGTGCATTTTGCTGGATTCAACTTTAGTTGATATTTTCTTAACCTTCCAAATAACTTTCTCAGGATTCTTACATGTTCCTCCTCTGTTTGAGATTTCGTGATCATGTCATCGACATAAACCTCAATCTCTTTGTGCATCATATCATGAAACAGGGTCACCATGGCCCTCTGATAAGTTACCCCTACATTTTTGAGTCCAAAGGGCATCACTTTGTAACAAAATGTTCCCCAGAGCGTGACAAAAGTGGTTTTGGTCATATCCTCAGGATCCATCCTTATCTGATTATACCCAGAGAAGCCATCCATGAAGGAAAACAAGGAATGTCCTGCCGTGTTGTCGACTAGAGTGTCGATGTGGGGCAAAGGAAAATTATCCTTTGGGCTAGCTTTATTTAAATCTCGATAGTCCACACACGTACACACCTTTCCATCTTTTTTGGGAACGGGGACTATATTAGCTACCCATTCAGAGTATTTAACCACCTAGAGGAAACCGGCGTCAAATTGTTTCCTGACTTCTTCTTTTATTTTTAACAACACATCCAGTCTCATCCTTCGGAGTTTTTGCTGCACAGGCCTGTTTTCTTCCTTTATAGGGAGTTTATGCACCACAATGTCAATACTTAAGCCGGGCATATCTTGGTAAGACCATGCAAAAATATCTTGGAACTCTTGAAGCAGCTCGATCAGATTCCTTCTGGTTTCTACGAAGATACTTGTCCCGATTTTCACCTCTTTCTCTTCATCTTCGTGCCCCAGATTAATAACTTCCACTGGGTCAGAATGAGGCAGGATCTGTTTTTCTTCCCTTTCCATCATTCTTAACAGATCCGAAGGTAAATCACAATCTTGATTATCTTCAAGGTCCTGAAGTTCTTCCAAACACATATCTTGCTCGAAGTGGGATTCTAAGTTAGCGTCAGGATTGCTCATATTATTGATATCCGAGGATCTGTCAAAGAATGAAAGGAAGGTCTAAAGAGCAAAATGAATTTGCAAAAGAATGACTATGTGGTATATGTATGTGTATGCATGCATTGAACCTTGTTTATTAGATATGTATGAATGGTTTATTAAGCCGAATTTAAGAAATGAAAGAGTAGTTATGGAAAGAGTATAAAATGGAGAGTGCACTTCATTCAAAATAACTGAATAATGACCATGGGCCCCTTTTTACAAAAAGATCCATATTGCTTTCGAGCCTAAAGCAATAGGTGTTTTCGAGCATTACTCTGAGGAAATCTTAAAAATTACAGGGAGCTCCTCCACGGTCCAATTATTCAAGGTGCTTCCTGGCGCACACGGGCCAATCTTCGATAGATCCCTTTCCTTTCCTTCATCGGATATAGCATTAACGCCTAGGTCTTTTACGATCCCTTCCTTGGTCCTAATTGTCACTTGCTTCTTTTCCTGCTGGTTGATCACTTCTCCTAAGACGAAAGTCTCATAGATGTGCGGGAAAATCATGGGTTCCCACGAGATGTCATTTCCAACTAGTCTGGCCCTCCTTCTTTCTTGCCTTTTCCCCAGCCTCTTTCTCTTTTATTTTGCGTCTGACTTGTACCCCAGGCCATAACGATCTCATTTTTCTATTGGTATCAGTACGTTAACTCTTCCTTGGAGGTATTTTCCTAGTCCTCTCCCACGTCTCGCTCCTTTTTCGACTGTTAACTTCAAACCCATCCTGGTGGTCGATGATATTGTAGGCACAGGTATTTTCCTCCTTTTCGAAATGAAGGTTGCATTGACGAACTCTAGTGAGCGGAACGAGCATTCCACAGCTTCCTCGTCTATTCCCACGCAGGGTGAATCGCTTGTTATGGACGCAATTATTTCCTCCTCCGCATTAATCGTGATCAGCAGCCCTTCATTTATTAGCTTCACTTTCTGGTGCAAAGAGGAAGGTACTGCCCCAGCTGAATGGATCCATGGTCTTCCTAGTAGACAGTTATAAGTAGGCCTGATGTCCATTACTAGAAAATCTACTTCATACGTATTTGGCCCAATTTGAAGGGGTATTTCAATCTTCCTCATTACCTTCCTTTCTATCCCATCGAATGCTCTTACTACGTTATTACACCCTTTCATGTGAGAGCTATCAATTGGCAACTTTGCAGTGTAGCTAGTGGTAGCACATTCAGGGCTGAACCATTGTCTATGAGTACTCCAGGTAGCGTATACCCTTTACAACGGGTAGTGATGTGTAGAGCCTTGGTGGACCCTACTCCTCCTGTTGGTATTTCATCATCGCTGAAGAAAATGAAGTTATCTGCACTCACATTATTGACCAATCGATCTAGTTTACTGAAGGAGATGTCATTTGCTACATAGGTTTCGTTTAGCACCTTTATTAGTGTGCTTCGATGAGCTTAAGAGCAATGACAAGATTGATATACGAGTGGGCTGTTTGTGTAGTTGCTCTACTACACTATATTCACTATGTCTTAAGAACTTTAAAAACTCTTTTGCCTCATTCTCAGTCACAAGCTCGGTGATGGGTGCTTCTGGTTTGTTAGTTGTTCCTTTCTTAGGCTCACACATTCTAGCTTTCCCTTTATTAACCTTTTTTTCTTCATTCACAGGGTCATAATTCTTACCTCTTCGGGTAACAAGATTAACGTCCTTCCTGGGTTCCCCCTCCTTTGGCACAGTCACATTGCAATTGTAACTCCATGGGACCCTCTTGCTGTCTTTGTAAGGAAACATTACGGGCTTTTGTATAATAAGGCGGGGAGTTGTTTGTTCTCTTGTCGTGCCACGAATAATCACCTTGGGACGATTGCTTCCGTAGGTCATAGCTGTCCTGTCTTTAGAGGTGTAAACGTCATTAGCTTCCACTCCCTCTTCAAAGAATTCCAGTTCTCGATTGTCCATCATCATCTGGACCATGGCTTTGAACTCGACACAACTTTGAATTTTATGCCCTTTGACGGCATGGAACTCGCAGTGGTCATCATCCCCGATTATCATACTCTCTTTATCACTCGAGATTATCCCTTCTTTAACCAACTCCTGCCATACCCACCTGAGTGGAGACTGGATTTCTTCAATATTTCTCTTAATTTTTTGGGCTCCTTCTTCCATCAAGGTGTTCACCCCTTGCTCTGGGTGATTAGGCAGAGGATTTCCAGCTATATTAGGTTTTGCTGGCTCTTCCAACTTCACGATCCGTGCTCTATGAGTCCTTCGACTCGTCTTTTAAAGGCAGGGCAGTTTTTAATCGAGTGCCCTTCTGCTCCTGCATGGTATTCGTAGTGAGCTTTTGCATCGTACCAAGCCGGGAATGGGGGTTTGTATGGTCTTACGTGTTGAGGCGCTACCTCATGCGCATCGTATAATATCTTGTAGAGTTCCCCATATGACATTGGAAGGGGAGTATATTGAATTTTTTCCTTATTCAGCCTAGTGCTTGTCTCCTGCCGCGGGGCACTTTGATAATTGCCTATTAGAGTCTTTGCTTGACTTGTCACGAAGGGTCTGGTGTAACCAGGTCTGTACATGCTTGCATTGTTGACCTCGGTATCCCTTTTTCTAGGGGTAGGCCTTTTAGGGCTTTCTTCGGTCTCAATCTTACCGATTTTGAACGCATTTTCAATCATTTCCCCCGACATGACCATATCGGAGAAACTCTTGGTAGCGTTTCCTAGCAGATGATTTAGGTAAGGAGCTTTGAGTGTATTGACGAACAACATTGTTGTCTCCTTTTCTGTTAATGGTGGCTGCACTTGTGTTGCCACCTCGTGCCACCTCTGCGCATATGTTCTAAAGCTCTCATTTGACTTCTTTTCCATGTTTTGCAGTGTAAGCCGGTCAGGGGCTATTTCTATTACATGGTCATATTGTTTTAAGAAAGCTTGTGCCAAATCTTTCCACGAATGGATTTTTTATCGGCTCAGCTATTGTACCATCTGATCGCTGACCCGGCCAGGCTGTCTTGAAAACAATGAATTAACAGTTAGTCCTTGTGTACATGCCCTGCCATCTTCCTGCAGAACATGGTTAGGTGAGCTTCAGGGCAGCTCGTCCCGCTATATTTTTCAAATTTCGGAGCTTTGAATTTGGGAGGGAGTACTAGTTCCGGAACCAAACTTAGTTCTTTGGCATCTACCCCATAGGCAAAATCAACCCCCTGCATTGCGTCAAATTTCTCTTCCAAACGCCTGTATCTTTCTTCTATTTGTTTGGGAAGATCTTCTCTTATCATTTCGTCAAAATCTAGAACACCAAAATTTGCGGCATTATCCTCTGGATTTGACCCTGATCCAGTTGGATAATTAGCCGGTCGTGACGTGCCTCTGGCTGGTTGCTGTGCCCTTACAGTAATGGTGGGCTCCCGTGCCGGCATTTCTTGCGACACTGGGTTATGGAGGGGAGTAAAGCCTGGGGGGACCATCGGGTCCTCTTCTTCCTCAATGGCTGGGCTCTTCCCTTTGTCAGCCATGCTTTGTTTTACTTGCGCTAATTCATTCATCAGGCTCTTTTGTACTTCCATGAATTGATTCTTCATTTCTCTGCATATCATGCTCATTTGCTCTTGGATGCGTTCTTGCATCTGGTCTTGTAACTCCTTTTGAATTTGTTCAAGTCTTTGTTCCATGGCTTTAGTTTTCTTTCGAGTATTATAACGGTGTGAGTTTTTAATGGTTACTGATGTAGTTGGATTGTGAATTTTAATGAGTTAGGATTGTTATGCAGAAGTATGCAAAATTGTGTCGTAAATATGATGCATGTATGCAAGAGAAAGGTATTGACTTATAATTCACTCTCCATTTAGAAAACTTCATTTGGATAACAAGTTCCTTAACATAAAGTAAATTACATAAACGGTTTCGCCTTGATCCTCAGAGCTTTGACTTTCTTAAGGAGTTTTGACAGCTTTTGTCCTCGTTCAGTCTTCGTCTCATACTGTATGCTTAACTCTTCTGCTTCAACTGCTAGGGTCTGCACGTGGTTAGCTACTCCGCGGATTTGATTTAAAGCTTCACCCATGATGTAATCCCTTTCTCTGACTTCCTTTTGAGCTTGCTGAAGATGCCAATCATTTGTTTCCAACGTCCTTTCCAAAATCTCAGTTCGTATTTTACTATTCTGCAAAGAGGCCTCTAATTCTTCCACCCTCTCATTTAGTGTCTCGATCTCAGCTCGACTTGCCTTTAACTCCATTATTGAATTTCGTCTACGATGCCTATACAAGGATTCCTCCAATTCTCCTACTCGAGCTTTTAATTCAGCTACTTCGGCTTGGCTTTCCAGAAGGCTGCTCTTCATAGCATTTTCCTAGACTTGGGTGTCTTGAAATTTGTTTTTCCAGTGACTTGTTTTATTTTTCTCTTCGTGGATTTCCTGCTGCCATTGCTCTGATGTCTTACATAAACCAACGGTTCTCATTGATAATCGAAGTTTTTTATAGTCCTTCTTTAGGCTGCTCAGATCTTCTTCAGCCTTATTCTTCCCTTTCCTTAATTTTTTTGCCTCCAGCTTCTGAACATCAATGTCTAGTCCTAAGAGCACCTTCTCTTCTTCTAGTTTTTCTATCACTTTCCCCATCTCAGCATTTTTCTTTTCAAAATCCTGTTTGATTATCTTTAATTCAGTCGGAACTACCTGCAAGTTTTCTTCAATTGGGCGGACAATCTCCGGGTTCGGCACGGGAATGTTATCGTTGATCCTTCTGTTTCTCCACCAATCATATTATGCAGTCATCATGGGATTGGTGCCGAATGCTTTCATTTTTTGAACCTGGTTCCATGCATTTGAGATTTCTCGAATCCTTTTCTTATTGTTTTCTCCTCGGTACACGAATTCACATTGAGCTATCCCTTGTGTCGCGGGTATGAATTGTCTTGATCTGTATTGTCTTGAAACTAGCAAAGGTGCATATCTAGTTGCTCCCCATATCCCGGCTAATGGGACCCAGTCAAGATCTTCGCATCGATATAATATTTCATCAGGAATAAACCATGGTGCTCGTCACTTTATGTCTTTGTCTTTGAGGCTTTGAAGTATGGCCATCCATTTTTCTTCTGAGAAGCTTTCTTATCTCTGTGTGGCCATGAACTCTTTCAAAGGGGAGTAATCTTTAGACAAGTACTGATAGGAGACTTTTTCTGTTTTCCAAAAGTGACTACGAAACCATACCATCAGTAGCGGTGCGCAGGCGATAAATCGACCTTCGCCCTCCTTTCTACATGCATTTAGGGATCTAAAAGTTTCAGCTAGTATAGCCGGGACAGGTGTCACTCTTTTACTTAATCTATCAAACAAATCTATCACCGCGTCCTCTATATGTCCCAAGGCTTTTGGAAAAATGACCAACCCATAGATACTTAGGGCTAAAATGTCGATCTTCTTCTTCGCATATGGATGGGCCCATATTAAATCTCGCAGGCTCTTCCATGTGATGCACTTGTTATCGCCCTTGACCTTAACTCGAGCTGTAACCCACTGCTCGCTCATGCCCGTGATGTTTATTAATCTTTTAACCATGGTCGGGAGATTTGGAGCTCTAGAGTAGGCCTTGTTTACTGACATTTTCAGACAACGGAGGAAAGTGGTGTATTCTTCTATCGTTGGTGTCATGTCTATATTCCCGAAGGTGAAACAATTGTAGGCCGAATTCCAATACTGTGTTAAAGCTCTAAAGAGGGATTTGTCCATCTTAACTTCGCACAAGTATGGCAGATCTTCGTATTCTTGGAAAAAGGTCTGTTTCATGTTGTTGTCCCAACTGTCCTAGATCTCCTTTAATTCCAGCATATTGTTTTGAGCCATGCTGATCCTGGTGTAATCCCAAAGCTCGAACTCATATCCTTCCACTAAGCTGTCTCCTTTTTGACGTTGAGTCTCCTCCGACCACATGCGCACGACCATATTGTCCTCCACTTTATCAAAGTACTTGTTTTCCATGATTAATTCTCTTATTGGTAACTGAACTTTTGAGTCTATACTTTCTCTTTATATGATGATACGATGCAAACAGAGACAAAATAAACCAGTTAGCGAAATGCAACAATATCAATTTACAAGTATAGCGTAGAACCTAAGAATCTAATTTGGAAGATTGCTAAATGGTTTAACACGACTCTTTCTAAAGCAGGTTTCCACGTCTTACTACATGTGGTTTTAGGCTCTAAAGTAGAGGTACCCAAACCATCAGATTCCTCAATCCTCACCCATTACAGGATCATACGGATGAGTTCGGTTTAGGGGGACGCATTTCCCACATGTTTGCACGGAAGTGAAAAACTTCACGAAAACAAAGGTACTTTGTAATCCCGGAAGCAATCCACTATCCTGCACGGAGGTGAAGACCTCACGAAGGAGTAGTTTCAGGCTTCCACTTATTAGGGTAATATCAATATGCAGATGTATGCAAATATACACTAGCAATATCACATAATATAATGTCACAAAAGGTGTCGAGGATCGCATATTAAACAAAACTGAAGCTTTTAAAAGTTTCTAAAGAATACCCGAAAATAATCAATTTTGGCTTGACTCTCGTTTATTTTAAATTCCCCAGTGGAGTCGCCAGCTGTCGAAACCATCTTTTTTTTTAAAGCGACTAGTCTCGAAAAATCCTTAAAATCAAAAAATAATGGGAGTCACCACCAATCCTTTATTCGGTGTGATTGGATCTCCACAAAACATTTTTCTTCTTAAAAAACGTTTTGAAAACACGTAGGTCTTCGAAATCCAGAAAAAATAGGTTCGGGAGTTGGTTACGCATGAGGAAGGATTAGCACCCTCATACGCCCAAGATTGGTACCATATTGATTATTTTTGGATCTTGATTTGTAACATTTAAGAGCTCGAATAAAGTTTAAAATACGATCCCTGAATCATGAGTTAAGTTTAAAAGAAATCGAGTTGTTTGGAAACCCCGCTATTTCAAAGTGATCGAGGAAGAAAAGTTACCTCCAGTGAGTTAGGACACAACATTTTAGGATTTAGAAATGACGAGCTTTCCTTCGTAAAAAAACTCTTTTTTTTATTTTTGGAAAAAGGATATTCGATTGTCTCGATTTGAAGAAAGGTTGCACCTAGTAAGTTAAGGCGCAATATTTCAGAATCGAAGATAAGGAAACATTGCCTCGATTAAGGGTGTTCGATTATTTCGATTTGAAGAAAAAAAATGCACCTAGTGAGTTAAGGCACAAATTTTTGAAACTCGAAATAAAGGAATATTGCCTCGATTTTAAAAAAATATTTGAAAGCAAGCATGCGAGTTAAATATGAATAAGTAGTTAACAGTGAATATTAAACGCAACGTTGAATAAATATGAAGATAAATTATCCACGAAAAATCAAGATGCAAAATACGAACGCGAAAAAAAGTTAATGAGAGAGAAGAATGATGTAATCGGAGTTCAAAACGAGACTTTTCGGATGCACGGGGGCAAAATGATAATTTTGGAAGGTTCAGAGTAAAAAATGAGATTTTGGAAGTTCGAGGGTAAAATGGTAATTTTCAAAAGGTTCGGGGCCAAAAATGGGATTTTTGGAAGTTTAGGGGTAAAATGGTAATTTTTGAAAGGCTCGAGGTCAAAAATAGGATTTTTGGAAGTTTAGGGGTAAAATGGTAATTTTTGGAAGGTTCGGGTCAAAAATGGGATTTTTGGAAGTTCGGGGGTAAAATGGTAAATTTTGAAAGGTGTAGGGTTAAAAATGGAATTTTTGAAAGTTTGGGGGTAAAATGGTAATTTTTGAAAGGTTTCGGGTTAAAAAATGGGATTTTTGGAAGTTTAGGGGTAAAATGGTAATTTTTGAAAGGTTCGGGGTTAAAAAATGGGATTTTTTGAAGTTTGAGGGTAAAATGGTAATTTTTGGAAGGTTTGGGGTCAAAAATGGGATTTTTGGAAGTTTGGGGGTAAAATGGTAATTTTGAAAGGTTCGGGGTTAAAAAATGGAATTTTTGGAAGTTCGAGGGTAAAATGGTAATTTTTGAAAGGTTCGGGGTAAAAAATTGGATTTTTGGAAGTTCAGGGGTAAAGTGGTAATTTTTGGAAGGTTTGGGGTCAAAAATGAGATTTTCGGACAATCTAAGGACCTCCTGAGTAATAAATCCAAAAAAAAGTGACACGTGGCAGCCCCTCAGGCCTCCGGAAGTCAGAGAACTATTTTGAAAACCATGGAAAATTTTTGGGGCAATTTTGTAATTGAAGCGAACCTGATTTAAGGATTAAATTAAAACAAATCAGAAATAAAGGGGACTATTTGCAAAATAAGCCAAAAACATGACACGTGGCAGCTCCTGGTGCTTTAAAAAGGTCGAGGGGCTAAATTGAAGAACCGTGAAAATTATTGGGCCAATTTAAAATTAATTAAAAGTATAAGAAGGACCTGATTGAAAAATTGGGAAAAAGCGGAAGGATCGAATGCATAAATATCCCCTTTTTAAAAACACGCGGATCCTAAGTCGGGTCGGGTCGGTTTTCGGGTCGAACATGGGTGGAGGCTTAGAACGACGCCGTTCTGGGGCTGAAACTCAGCTCCCAAAACAGTGTCGTTTCAAAAGTCTATAAAAGACTCAAAAATGACTTTTTTTTATTCCTTTCTTTCATTTTTCAAAAAAAAAAACAGTTTTAAACCCTCTCTTTTTCTCTCCTCCTGTCTCCATGGCCGGCCAAACTCTGGCCGGTCAGCCTTGCTTTCTTCCAGTGCGTAGGGCCTCACGCGCGCCACCTGGAGTACTCCGGTACTCGCACCTCCAGTCTCCATGGCCGGCCAAACTCCGGCCGGTCAGCCTTGCCTTCATCCGGCGCGTAGGGCCTCACGCACGTCATCGCCTGGAGTACTCCGGTACTTGCGCCTCCAAAGGTAAAAGTTTGTCTCCTTTTTTTTTTTGTATATTTGAACTCATATTTTTGAAACACAAAACGGGTTTTACCCCCTTTTTTACAAAAAAAGATTAGAAAAATCGAAACTCGTCCCTCTTGTGCTTCAATCTGGCGTTTTGGAACTTTTCGGTCTACAAAGGTTAGATTTCAAATCTGTTTTTGTTGTTTCATATTTAAAAAAAAAAAAATTAACCCCTTTTCTTGCAGATCTTGTTCATCGGAGACCGTCCGTAGACCGACTAACCTCTTAGCCACCGTCCGTGGTGACAATGGCGTGAAACGAGATAAGTCAAGACCTTTCGACTTTCTCTTTCTTTATTAAAGCGTTTCGAATTTCGTATTAAATAATAAATGATCATATTAATATATAATAAATAATAAGTAAATATATATTAACAATTATTTAGATAGACATTAGTGGTTTGTATTTTCTAAATAGCAGGTGAGTAATTAATGAGTATGTTGCTATGCAATACATGACTGATTAATGCATTAATACTTAATTAAATAAATAAAACTTCGAATATGTAAATATACAATAAATGTATAATACCTTCAAAATCAGTACCGTTTTACAATATGATCCTTGCTTCTCTATTGCCTCCGAGTTTATACCCTACTAAATTTCGAGTGCTGTGTTAATTTCTGAACTGTTTTCTTGAATTGATTCTTGAATGTTTTTTTTTTGTATTCACCTCCAGTGTTTTCCGAAAAAAAAAAGGTCCCTCCAATCTGTTTTTCATTTCAGCTTTATAGCCTCATTACCAATAATGAATTTTTGGTTTTATCCAACTAAATGCTTGTCTTATCTCTTTTTGCAGGTTGCAGCGACGGTGGTAGCAGCAGTGGTGGTGACAGGTGAGCAGTGATGCAAGTTGTTGGTGGGCAACTAGGCTGCTGACGTGGTGGCCTTTGATCCGCTGAGATGGAGGTGGATGCAACTTGGTTGTAGCAGACTTAGGTCCTCTGTTTTAGTTTGGGTTGTTTTGTAATTTGGCTTTGGGCCTTTTTGGGTTTTTAAGCTTAGGCCCCATTGGGCTTTGTAATTGGACATTTTATTGGACTTTTTTTTTAATTTAAATTAAATTCAATTCAATTTAAATTTAATATTGATTTAAATTTAAATTTAAATTAAATTTAAAATAAATTTTAAAAAAAGGCCCAATCCAAATTGGGCTTCAACAATGAACATAAAATTATTATTTTAAATCGACTAGTTACCCAAAAACGTATTAAAAATGAGGTTAAAACATGTTACTTTTAACACTTATCAGGTCTTGAAACAAAACTCAAACCATGTCTAATAATGTAGGAAATGGTAAGTTCCCATCAGTGGCTCTTTTAGGAGTGCCCTATTGCCAATCCTAGCCTAAGGTTTTAAACAAAATATTTTTTTTTTATAATTAGGATTTGATAATTTTTGTAAGCATTGAGGGTTAAATTGATTGAATTTTTTTATTTAAAATCAAATGCATAAAATATCTAAACATTGGAGGGCTAAATTTATTATTAGACCAATAAGGCAAAGACCACATTAGACTTCCATTAAACAACCAATGAAAAAGTGACAAAATAATTAAGTGATTATTCTTATACTTTACCCTTTCCTTTACAAAACGTGATAATGGGCAAAATGTTTTGTCAAGCATAGTTAAGGCACTTCTTTATAGCATTACTTTTTTTACCCATAAAAATGTTTATAAAATTTGTTATTTTAATAAAATTTAAAAAATATAAATTTTTAATAATTTTTTAGTAATTTTTAAATTTTAAAAGAGCTTAATTAATTTTTTTAAATTTATTATTAAGGCCGTTTTTTACCCTTAACCTTTTTAATTTGAAATATTTCTAATTTACTTTCAATAAAAGAGTAGGCTTTTTTTCCAATAATTTGTTACTAAAGATTTTGAAACAATATATATATATATATATCCAATAAAATTGAATCAAATTTTTATGTATTTAAATAAGGTAAAGTTTTTTTGGGTATCTTCGTTGTATTCACAAGTTGTGATGGACAAATGATGTACTTCCACCAGCCACCAACAATTTCTTTTGGAATATGGGTTGACTATAGATACTCGAATGGTGGCTCTCATCGATTTCTTAATTTGTTTTTGTTTTGAGAGTATTTAAAAAAAAAACAAATGATTTCACATGTTGTTTTGGACTCGTGTTGTCTTAAATATTTTTTTTGTTGGTTTATTTTCAATTGTTTAATAAATTTTCACTTCTGAAAATATTTGTCTTGTCTTGTCCAAGTTTTTTAGTCTTGTTTTTAAAAGTGATTTTAGGGAGGGTTTTTGTCATCGTCCTCTCTAGTTTTGTATATGCTCGATTTTTTTGTCAATTTTACTTGCCGTTTTAGACCATCCGAAGTTGATTTCCTATCGTGATAGTTGCTTACAATAGATATGTTGTGCTTGAATTGACATAAAGTCAATTGTCAGTGTGCCATAATGTTCTATTGATATTGAGGTTAAAGCCTTTATCGTGTTCTTGAAGCTTGTCCTTCATCATTGACGAATATTTGTTGTTCCTTTTTCTTTTTTCCGAATTGTATGATTTTATTCATGAAATAAATTAATAATTTTTACTTTCAATTTTAATGAGTGTAATTTTTGTTTTTAAAGAAATTGAAAGGAAAGAAAATTAAAGTTAGAAAAAAGTCATGGAACACTAACCAAGAAATTGGTGTTTGAATAAAGATGAAGATGGAAGTAAATTTAAACGTGGAAGTCAAGGTCTTCCTTCTATATTTTGGTTTGAGCCCAGTCGATACAGCTTGCCATTAGAAGCCTATGACCCACGCGGATACCATTATTGTCTTCGCAAGCAACCTTCCTCGAAACAAGATAGAAACCATTAACCATTTTCCACATAATACACTCTCCACCGAGTAACTTAACCTTGGTTTAAGCCTGCATATTATGCTCGCACTTCTAACATGGTGCTAGGTGTAATAGTGAGCCACATTATACTCTCAAAAGAGAATGTAGGTTCAATCATAGAAACAACATTGTTTAAAGGGGTGTTCATAAACTCCGAACGTGAACTGTAAAAAAAACATGTAAAGTTTATAAGATAAATGAAATTTTTGAATTTTTAAAAGATAATATTAAAAGAAATAAAATAAGATAAAAGATTCTACATTAGGTGATGATAGTAACTCTTTTATCTACTTATTTTTCGTACTTCATTATTGAAAGAAATTCTATATTTTTGTTTTTTTTTTATTTATAATTATCGAACATGCTTAACAAATTAAGACTAAATTATTTAGTTTTTTCTTTCAATCGATTATCAATCAAGCCCAAGTTAAATCTTAATTTGATTTTAGAATTAACTTAAAAGTTTGGTTTTAAATCAGGGGCTAAATTAAAAGTCATCTAGATTTTGGGGGTTAGAACAGAATTTTAAACCATAAGGGGACAATTTGATTTTTCTTTTCACATTTTGGTTTTTTTTAATTTGCAAATTTGAACACCAAAATCCAAATTAAGGAGGGATTGAATCAAATTTATTTTATTTTGATTAAATTCAAAATTGTAATTCATTTGGTAAATGGATGATTGGAAGTGGAATTGTTGTGTTCCAACTTCCAAGTCAAAATTTTAGAGTTCTACCCCGAATTTTCCAGTCTATTTTTGAAGTTTTTTTTTGGGTAAATTACATCACCAGTCACTAAATTATAGAGAAAATTTTGTTTTGGTCACTTAACTAAAAAGAAGTTATAGTTTTATTATTAGCATTTTCGAAAAAAAAATTTCACTCGACATTAAAGTGGCATTTTTTTAAGGTATAATGACAAAATTAGCCCCTAACGTTTGGGTGTTGGTCACTTTGGTCCTTAAGGTTTTTTTTGGAGCACTTTCATACATAACGTTTGTTTTTTTGTTGTTGTCAAATTAGTCATTTTTTAACTGTCTTCTTGACGTGGTCATTAAGGGACTAACGACGTTGACACGTATGTAGATGTTGACGTGGCATATAAGACAAAATAATACCACATCAGAAAATGAATTTAAACTTAAAAAATAATTAAAATTAAAAAAAAAAATTGGGGTTTACCCACAATTAAAAAAATTAAAACAAATTAAATACTAACAAAAAATTAAACAGATGAAGATGAAAATATAAATATACCTGAACCTATGGACATTGACTAAATAGATCAGGATCCTAAAGAAAAAAAAAAGATAAATTTAGAACTTTTAAAAGATGATTTTTTAAGATCTTTTAATAAAAATTATTTCCTAATAATATATCTCCATGCATTGCAGGAAAACATAATAATTTTGGTATTACAAATCTTACATTATTTATGTAAACGGGTATATTCCTAGCTTTATATTGAATTATGGATGCATTACCATCAATTCCTATGGCTCTTATCGGATTTCATTGGTTCTCATTTTTCTACAGAAATAAAATGAACCCTAACTTTTGAATCAATTAATCAAAACAAAATATTTTTATTTTTTCCTTCTTTTACCTATCCCCTTTTTCTTTTGTTCTTTGTATTTTTTTTTCTTCTTCCTCATCATCCAACATAATCCCATTCAAAATTTCTTTTGAATCAATTAATTTCTTTTTCATTTTTTTCTGAGCATTTCAAAACTTATTTCTGGGTTTGAATATCATATTCAAAGTTTGATTATTGAGTTTTTGAAAACCTTAAACCTACTGATGAAAGGCTAAGGAGGCTTTTGTGATGTTGAGAGCGAATTGAGGATCCAAAGGAAGCAGTGGCAGCGTCGTTACCAAGGCAACAACAGAGAATCGATGCCCTTATTGTTCATTCGATCCATACGATTTTTAAGGTTTTTTAAATTATTGTATTTCTTTTTTGAGTTCCTGCTCTCTTTCTAAGTTGTAAATTTTTTTATTTCCAAATAATTTTAAATTCTTGCAATTTTCTAAGTTTTTGCTCCTATTTTGGGTTATTGCTATCATATTAGGTTTTTTTTATTTGAAATGATTTTGGGTTGAAAATGTTAGGTTCTTTGTTTGTTACTGAGATTTTGTTCCTTGAATGTGTTGGGTTCTTTATTTGATTTTAGGGTTTAAATTTTCTCCTATCTTTCTTTGTTCATCTCTTATACATCTTTGATCTTTGGTCATGCTCAAGTTGCTCATAATCATAGTTCGGCTGAAATTCCGTATTTGAAATCTTGTGGTGGCCAATTTATTAATTTAGATTTGTTTTCTCAAGTTTTATTGTATATGATTTTGTTATAGACTCAAAACCCCCGAATTCTTTTTTTTTTTCTCTTGGATAATGGGTTTCTATATATAATGAACCAGTTGAGGGCAAATAATAGGTTTCAAAAACCTAAATTTTTAAGTTTGATTTTTAATTTTTTTTTTCATATTTCATAAAAAAAATGGACAACCGATTTCAAAGAACATCTTTTTAAGTTTTTTTTTTAAGTTAGGGGCAAAGATCAAGTTTCAAAGAACAGAAAAAGAAGACGATAATGGTGAACAATGAAACAAAACATTTTGACTAAGCTTTTAAATCATCACATTTCCTTTTCTTTTCTTAAAAATAATCTATCAACAATTAAGAAACAACATTAAGGATTGATAAAAAAAACAACAACATTAAGGTTCGTTTTTTTATGATATAATACTATTTCATAATTATTTTTTAGTTATAAAGTTTATCAAATGTTATTAATAAATTACATGGATAATGATTTTACCGTTTGAGAAGTTTCAACTCTGTTATTCCATTGAATCCAACAAGTGGTTCTAGTGAAAAAAGGATGTTGTTTATCCTAGGGATCTCGGGTTCGAGCACCAGTGTGTGCTTTGTCAAAAGGTTAAGAAAGTAGGAACAGATACTACCATATAATCACACCAGTATATTATATTTTGTCAAAAGGTTATAGCATTGCTTTTTTAGGACCCATTTATATAAACATGGAGGAAATTGTTTACAAAATTTGTCATTTTAGTTAAAATTTAAAAAAAAATTATAATTTTTAATAATTTTTAAATTTTAAAAGGGTTTAATTGATTTTTTTTTTTTAATTTAAGATCTTCTTTTACCCGTTAACCTTATTAGTTTCAAATATTTCTAATTTACTTCCAACAAAAGAGTAGGCTTTTTTTTTCCAATAATTTGTTACTAAAACTTTGAAATTAATATATATATCCAATAAAATTAAATCAGTTTTTTTTTTTATATTTAAATAAGGTAAAGTATTTTGGGTATCTTCGTTGTCTTCACAAGCTGTGACGGACAGATGACGCACCTCCACCGGCCACTAATAGTTTCTTTTGGAATGTGGGTTGATTGTAGATACTCGAATGGTGGCTCTTCATCGTTTTCTTAATTTGTTTTTATTTTGAGAGTATTTAAAAAATAATAATAATTTCACAAGTTGCTTTGGACCCGTGTTGTCCTAAGTTTTATTCTTTTTTTTGTTTATTTTTCATTGTTTAATAAGTCTTCACTTTTGAAAGGTTTTTTTTTTGGTCATGTACAAGTTTTTTAGTCTTGCTTTTAGAAGTGATTGTAGGGAGGTTTTGTCGTCTTCATCTCTAGTTTGGTATATGCTCCGTTAGTTTGCCGATTTTGCCCGTCGCTAGCTTTAGACCTTTCGAAGCTAATTTCATATCATGATAGTTGCTTGCAATCTCTCCAGATATGTTGTGCTTAAGTTGTGATAAAGTCGATTGTTAGCGTGTTATAATATTCTGTTGATGCTGAGGCTAAAGCTTTTGTCGTGTTGTTGTACTTTGGATTAGTACAGCCTCAGAGGGCAGTTCAGTAGCCAACTAGGGGTCGTGGTTCGACCAAGGGTGGTAATGGTTCGGGTTGAGGTGCAAATCAGATTAAGGCTCGGTAGCCTGCTTTGGTATATGCGGCGAGGCATCGCGAGGACAAAGACGACATTGTAATTTTTGGTACATTCTTTATTAATTTCATTCCGTATTTTGTATTGATTGATATTGGTTGCACACACTCGCACGTAGCTAGTATTGTTTCTGTGAATTTGGGAATTTCTATTGAGAGTACTTCTGGTGAGATTTATGTAAGTACTTCTGCTTTAAATATACTGTTAGCTATATAATGTAATTGAGATTTTGAAAAGTAAATAAACTAGAAATTAACTTTTGCTAAGTAAACTTTAAAATCAAATAGATTTTGGAAAATTTTATCTTTTACTGAAAATGAGATAACATACTAAGTTTTTTTTTCTTTAAATAAACAAATGTTTGAAACGATTGTTTTATAAACTCCAATAATTTTATTATGTCATTTCAATGGCCAACGTATTCTTTCGAATCCGATCACAACATGCCATTTTTCTAACGTGTCATGTTAGTGTTTTTTTAATGCGTAGAGTAATTTGCAACTTAAGTATCAAACTCGACAAAAAAAAATTTGTAAAGTTAAAATATGCTTCAAGTTCTTCCTTCGTATATTTGAATTGTAATACTTTTGCTTTTAAGATTGTCAAGTTTATTAAATTCATTAGCTATAAGAAAGCATTCCTGAATAAAAAATAAAATTTTGAGATAAAATTATACCAAAAAGGATTCGAGATAAAATGTGTTATATTCATTTAAAGAGGAAAATATCCTTAAATGTTTAGGGTTTTTATGAAAGTTTTGGGATGATCTTCGTCCACAAAGCTTTAGGGACAAAATTCATCCTTCATTATTTTGTATGTTTGTATGAATTTGGGACGGAATTTGCCCCTAAAGCTTTAGGGATGAAATTAATCCTTAATTATGAGGCTGATTTTTCATATTCGTAATCAAAACTTTTCAAAGATTTAGTTTTAAAAGGTAATTGTTGGGGATGACTAAAGTCGTGTTTAAATTTGTATTGCATGACATAGATTGTCAACACTATCATCATCATCGCCTCGTGGCCAAAATTTAATGCTAAATGAAAATTTAGACTCTCGATTATCAACCCCGAAAAGTAAAAAAATGGCAGGAGACATCGCTTTTATTGTTGTCATTGCTTTTGCATGCTTACGAGCTAGACCCAAAGCTCGACCAACAATAAAAACCGTGTCTCAAGAATTCCTACACGTCAAGTCTCCAATTGCAAAGCCTCTTCATGAAATATCATTGATTGAGCTTAAGAATCATGAGATGTTTATCAGCGACGAAAATAACAAATAAATAAATGATTTGAAGTTGATTTAATAATTTAGAAATTAATGAAAAGTGATAAGTAGAATTAATCTTCATCAAAGCATGACATTGTTATTCATAGTTGCTTTCTTGTTTTTCTACAAAATATTTAAAATTTTGAGTTCAAGCACATGAATTTTAACAGAGTTGATCAATCTTGAAGTCAAAACTTAATTTAATTTAATTAATTACCTTCTCCACAACAGATAATTATGAGTAAAAGAATAAAATCACAAAATGAATTACATTATAAAAACAATTTTAATTCCCATATCAGCTATCTAAAATTACATTAAACAAAAAATTTATTTAATTTCCATTGTTTTCGTGCAATGAATATGGCTTAAATTTTAATATAATTTTAGAAATAAGTTAATTTTTAATATAATTTTAGAATTAAAATTAAAAGTCTTGTTCTAATTCATGGTTTAAATTAAATCTCATCTTGATTTTTGGGGTTGGAACAGAATTTTAAACCTTAAGGGGCGAAATTGAATTTTTTTTAATTTCAAATTTTGGGTTATTTCTTGTAATTTGCAAATTTGAAACACGAAATTAAGATGGGACTAAATCAGATTTATTCTATTTTGATTAAATTCAAAATTGAATTTATGGTCCAAGTAAAGTTTTTTAAAGCCTAATTTTGGTCGGTCGAATTTTGGACAACACAAGCATGCGTCTAGCAACAAACATATTCAAGTAGGCTTTCATATACAACATATCAAACAATGAATCAAGTATCAATGTATTGCATAAAGTAATAAAGCGCACAACTTGCAAACCAAAAGCTGCGTTGGCACATCAGCAATCAGCCAAGGGACATGTAAATTCTAAGAAAAGAATGAATGTTCTTTAAGTTTTATATCATGGAAACAAACTTCTACACAAAGCCGAAGCGGTGTTTTAGCTGATGAAGCAAATTCACCATATGTGAATACTTTCAAACAGTCATCATTCATGAATACGTAACAGAAGACATCCGGTACACATGGAAAACAAACATGATGCAATAGAACACCGACTATATAGAGTTAAAAGATACACTATGCGGTATGTGCAATAAAAGACAGTAACTGAACATTTAGTGGACACCCTAAATGTCATGACAATCCTAGTAAGAAATCAACCCTACAGATTGCCAATCATCGACATGTTAGCTATAAAATGCATGACATTGCTCAAAATGGTCAACCATAATCTGAACATTTTAATCTCAGAATAACAAAATTGCTCAATTTTATATAAATTTATAAGAAAGCATTACTAAATAAAAATTAAAATTTTGAGATAAAATTATACCAAAAAAAATTTGTAGTGCATGACATAGATTATATATAGCGTAACCAATTCTTTCAATGTAGCACATAGCATTGCCCACGTTCTATTATAATTTTTAAATAAAAACTATTTTTTTATAATTTTTATAATTAGGATTAAAGTGAATTTTTTTATAAATATTAAGGGTTAAATTTATTATTAAATCAATAAAACAATTTCTCATTAAATTTCTATTAGATAATCAATAAAATAGTGATTAAAATATTTAATTTCAAAATTTTGAATAATTAAAACGTAAAAGAAAAAATTAACAATTGAATCTCAAAATAAAAAAATTAATAATTGAGTGACTTTACCCATTCGTTTTTGAAATTAATATGTAGGCAAATGTTAGATAAAGACTAGCAATGACTTTGAACTTTCAAGTCAATACCACTTCTTTATAGCATTGGTTTTTTTTTTTCTGGACCCATTGATATAAACACGTAGGAAAATGTTAGATAAAGACTAGCAATGACTTTGAACTTTCAAGTCAATAATGGTGGAGATCCTAATGTTTATAAGATTTTAAAATTTAATGGTTATAAATTTTTATTTAAAAATAATATTATTACTCGTTAAAATCTAATTAGTATAAGATTTTAAAAAAATTGACCCTACTTTTTTATTGAGCGAGTATTGTTATTTTTAATAAAAAATATAATTTTTTTTTAATAAATTTTGCTTATAATTTTTATGATTTTTTAATAATTTTTAAATTTTAAAAGAGTTAATTGATTTTTTTTTTAATTTGTCACTAAGATTTTTTTATCTTTTCAGTGTTGTTAGTTTCAAAATTTTGTAATTTACTTCTACTAAAAGAGTAGGAATTAAATTGAATAAATGTGCAAAATTTAAGGGTTAAGTTTATTATTATACCTTAAATATAAATCTCAAAACAAACATTTAACAGTGCAATTTTAACAAATGAACTGTTTTGCTCACTGATGTAATATATAAAAATTAATTTGTTATTAAAATATTTATTTTACTAATTCTTCTCGATTCCTTTCAATTAAAATAAAATAATATTTTTCTCTACATCATGTAAATTCTGACTAAACTTTCAAATCATCACTTTGCTTTTCTTTTCTTAAAAATAATTTATCAAACAATTAAGAAACAAAATTAAGGTTCGTTTTTTTATGATATAATACTATTTTATAATTATTTTTTAGTTATAAAGTGTATCAAATGTTATAAATAAATTACATGGTAATGGTTTGAACATTTGAGAGGCTTGAATTGGGTTACTCAACTATTAAAATTATTAAATTGAGTACTAATATTAATGATAAATAATTTTTGGTCACCCAATCGTTAGAGACTAAAGATTGTGACCCAGTGTTAGTACCATAACATATATTAGATGATATATAGTGTTACCAGTTCATTGAATGTAGCACATAGCATTGCCACATTCTATTATAATTTTAAACATATATTTTTTTATCATTGAATGTAGCACAATTGAAGTTTTTGTTGGTATCTTCGTTGCGTTCGCAAATTGTGATGGATAGATAATTGTACCTATCAATGTTGAACCTCCACCGGCCATCAACGGTTTCTTTAGGAATATGGGTTGACTATATATACTCGAATGGTGGCTCTCATCGGCTTCTTAATTTGTTTTTGTTTTGAGAGCATTTCAAAAAAACAAATGATTTCACATGTTGCTTTGGACCTATGTTGTCTTAAATATTTTTTTTGTTTGTTTATTTTTCATTGTTTAATAAATCTTCACTTTTGAAAGTTTTTGTCTTGTCTTGTCCAAGTTTTTTACTATTGCTTATGCATGTAATCTTGCTTTTAGAAGTGATTTTAGAGAGGATGTTGTCGTCCTCCTATCTAGTTTGGTTGATGCTCGGTTCTTTTATCGATTTCACCTGTCACTTTAGACCATTCGAAACTAATTATCATGATAATTGTTGGCAATCTCTACAGATATGTTATGCTTAAGTTGTGATAAAATCGATTATCAACGTGCCATAATATTCTATTGATATTGAGACTAAAGCATTTATCGTGTTGTTGGAGCTTATCTTTCACTACCGACAAGTATTTATTATTATTTTTCTTTTTCCAGAATTATATGATACTATTTATGAAATGAATTAATAAAATTTTCCTTTCAATTTTATTGAGTTTAGTTTTTGTTTTTAAGGAAATTGAAAGGAAACAAATTAAAATTAGGAAAAAAATGATGGAACACTAACCAAGAAATTGCTTTGGAAGTTAAGGTCTTTCTTTTATATTTTGGTTTGAGCCATGAGAAGACTATGACCCACGCGGAAACCATTACTATCTTCACAAGCAGCATTCCTCCAAACCATTAACCATTCTCAAAATAATTTGTTACTAGTAAAGACTTTGAAATTAATATGTAATTAGTTTCTGCTACTTATTTGTTTCGAATTAAATATTCGAGTAACGAGGGAAACAAGTAGGAAAAATAAAATTAAGAAATATAGAATATAAATAAAAAAAATTTAATTCGAGATTGGAGGATTCAAATGCAAACATACATGCAACTAAGCTGAATACGAAACATTAATTAACATCTATTTAACACTTTTTTTTGTTTGTTTTAATTACAGAACTTGCTTATTCGTTGATCGTGACTGAAAAATGTGATGTTTATAGCTTTGGAGTATTGGCGTTGGAAATATTGATGGGAAAGCATCCTAGTGAATTGTTGTCAACACTATCATCGTCATCATCTCGTGTCCAAAATTTCATGCTAAATGAAATTTTAGACCCTCGATTATCAACCCCAAGAAGTCAAAAAATGGCAGGAGATATCGCTTTTATTGCTGTCATTGCTTTTGCATGCTTACGAGCTAGACCCAAAGCTCGACCAACAATGAAATTAGTGTCTCGAGAATTCCTACACTTTAAGTTTCCAATTGCAAAGTCTCTTCATGAAATATCATTGATTGAGCTTAAGAATCATGAGATGTTTATGAACGACGAAAATCATAAATAAATAAATGATTTAAAGTTGATTTAATAATTTAGAAACCAATGGAAAGTTACAAGTAGAATTAATCTTCACCAAGGCACGACATTGTTATCTGTAATTGCTTTCTAATTTTCTTACAAAATATTTAAAATTTTGGATTCAAGCACATAACTATGAGTAAAATAATCAAATCACAAAATGAATTACATTATAGAAGCAATTTTAATTCCCATATCAGCTATCTAAAATTACATTAGATAAAAAATTTATTTAATTTCCTTCTTTTCGTGCATTTCAATTCTTTTTAGGTTTTGATTTGGATTAATGATAAATCAACCCTACAGATTGCCAGTTCATCAACATCTTAGCTATAAAATGCATGACATTGCTCAAAACAGTGAACCATAATTTAAACATTTTAATCTCAAAATAACAAAATTGCTCAATTTAACATAAAATCCGAGACAAGTACAAATGCGAACAACCACTACATTAAAGGTTTTGATGCAGTCGAAACTAATTAAAAATATGACTAAGGCAAGTGCACCTATCAATTAATAGTATAGTTACGGTGAGCACATATATCGTTCCCGAAGGACTAAAAGTACTAGTAATAGCTGTCATCCTACTATCTGACCGATCGATAGAGTGATTGTTTTAAATTAAGTTTAACTAAATTAATAAATTAAAAGTGAGACAAAAAATAAAACAAGAAATAACAAGTGTTTTAATACCAAGAAACAAACAATAACCAGGGAAGACTCCACCTAGATTTCATTTTCCATTATCATTCTAAATTAAGCAATTTTTTCACTTAGTATTTTGATCCGTAGAAATCCCTAAATTATGCTAATACCTCTATTCAAGCATAAAAGCAACTGACTCTAAGTTGATTAATTGAAATTTCATTCTAATTAGAACCTCTATTGTCACATTAATTCAATCTATGGATTCCCCTATTAGATTTGACTCTAATCCAGTAGATTTATGTTGTCCTATTTGTAGGATTGCATGCAACTTCACTCAATTATGCTAGATCTAATCTTAAACAAGGTTTAAATTAAAATGATAAATTTTAAATTACAAACCCAATTGACCAAGCCTTAGCCCAATTACAAACCCAATTGACCAAGCCTTAGCCCAATTACAAACCCATTAATAAACCCTAACTCAAACTAGCCCAATTACATATTTTACCCAATTTACAAAAAGAAACGTTAAAACCTAATCTTTTACAAGTTGCACCAGTCGCCGCTCCCTCTTCCATTCAGAGCATGCCACGTCAGCACTACCAGTAACACCAACAAGTTGCCACTACCACCACCATCACCATTAGTACCTGCAAAAGGAGAAAAGACCGGCATTAAGTTGTAGAAGACAAAATAGAATCATTGTAAAATATGCTATAAAGCCTCATTCAAAAATAGATTGTAAGACTACTGACCTTTTGTTGAACATTTGAAATCAATACAAAAAAAAAAGACATTCGAAAACCAATACAAACAGATAACATTTGAAGTCAAATAGAAAGACAAACAATTAATATCAAAATCAAAGGTAGATTCCAAGCATTCAGAGAACAAGTGCACAAGGTATACAATTTCAATAAATATTTATTTCCTATTGACCATTTATTTTAAATATATTAATATATTTATTTATTATTTTTAAACATGCATTTATTATATATTAAGTATAATGAATAAATATTAAATAATATTAATAAATAAAGAAAAAAATTGAAAAGTCAGTTAGGGTTGCATCCCTCTGGTGGTGCCGTCGTCGCCTGAAGTCACGAAGAGATCCTCTCTAAATGTCGCCTGTGTCTCATCGTGTGTGGATCTACAAAGAGAAACACGAAAAAGGGTTAGAAATAGGATATGAATAACGACAGATTTTGAAATAAAATAAAAATAAAAATAAAAACGTGAAACAACGAAAACAGATTTGAAGAAATAAATAATCAAAACTTGGATTTTTGACAAATCGAACCAGATCTGGTTTTTTTGGGTTTTGAAACAGAAGCTTTAAAAGAAATTAAAAAAAAAAGATTTTTTAAAATGTTTTAAAGTAGATCCGAGTTAGATCAGAGCCAGGATCTATGACTTTTGAAAAAAATATAAGAAAAAGAAGGTTTTTTTTACCTTTTTGCCACCGTGGATGGTGGCGCATGCGATAGGGATGCAGCGGTGCTTGGCGGAGCCACAGGAGACGATGACCGGGCTAATGGATAGAGAGGAGTGAGAATAGAGAAAAGAAAGTTGCTTAAAAATCTGTTTTTTTCTAAATATGGGAAGCAAATGATTTTTTTTGAAGAAATTTCGGCTTATATACACCTTTAGAACGGCGTAGTTTAGGAGAGGGGTTCCAAGTGCCAAAATGACACCGTTTAGAAATGTTCGACCCGTACCGACCCGGATCCGACCCAAAGGTCCGCTTTTTTTAAAATTGGGATATTTATGCCTTTAGTCCTTTCGCTTTTTTAGAATATTACAATTTCATCCTTTCTAATATTTTAATTTATTTTAAGATTGCCCATTAATTTTATTTCATTTTCAATTTAGTCATTTAACATTTTTGAAGCCCAAGAAGCTACCACGTGTCCTTTTTTGGGATATCTCTACAATTGGTCCTTCCTTTTTTATTTGTTTCAATTTCATCCTTAATTCAAATCTTGATTTATTTTAAATTTGCCCAGTAATTTTAAAAGCTTTACGATGTAGCCGTTTGACTTCAGAATGCATGAAAAGCTACCATGTGTCACTTTTTTTAGGTCATTTGCTAATTAAGCCCCTATTTTCTCTAAAAATCACATTTTAACCCCTAAACTTTTCCAAAATTACATTTTAACCACTAAACTTTTCCAAAATCACATTTTGACCCCTTAACTTTTCCAAAATCACATTTTCACCAACAAACTTTTCCAAAATTACATTTTAACCCATAAACTTTTCCAAAATCACATTTTAACCCCTTAACATTTCCAAAATTACATTTTGACCTCTAAACTTCTTTAAAATTACATTTTAACCCCTAAACTTTTTCAAAAATTACATTTTGACCCTAAAACTTCTCCAAAATTATGATTTTACCCCTAAACATCCAAAAATTACCATTTACCTCTAAATTTCTAAAAATCACATTTTCAACCTTAAATTTTCCAAAAGTTCGATTTTAATCCCAAATTTTCCAAAAATTTCAATTTTGACCCCCAAATTCCTCTAAAATTACCTTTTCATCCCGAATTCTTCGAAACTTCATTTTTGACCTCGTTTGTTTTGTTTTTTTTTTTTCGATGTTCCTACACAAATTTAATTATTATTCTTTCTTATTTTGTATTCTATTACTTTTTATGTTTAATTATTTTATGCATTTATCTGCTTAATTATTTTGTTTCGTGTTATTTAATATTTTTTATTAACTGCCCATTCATATTTAATTTGCAGGTTCGTTTTCAAAAATTATTTTTACATACAAAAGCTTCCAAAATTGAGATAATATCCTTTTTGTGTGGAAATCTCGAAAAATCATGCCCTAACGTACTGGGTGTGATTTTTCGTATAATCTACACGAATCGACATCCTCTTCCAAACTTTTCAAATGCCCTTTAATTTAAAGATTCCGTGAACGTCGTGCCCTAACGTGTTGGATACGACTTCAATTCTTCGAGACAACCGAAACACGAGGGCATTTTTCTTCAAATCTAATTTTTGAAAATCACGTGAAATAAGTTATGTGCCCGAGGATCATATTTTAAACTTAATTTGAAATTTCAAGTTCTCAAAAAATATACAAACAATTTTAAATGAAAAACGAGGCAATAATCCTTTCGTGTGGAAATCTCGAAAAAATTATGTCCTAACGTGTTGGGTGTGATTTTTCGTATAATCTGCAGAATCGAATATCCTCTTCCTAACTTTCAAAATGTCCTTCAATTTTGAAATTCTGAGAACGTAGTGCCCTAACGTGTTGGACACGACTTCAATTCCTCAATGAAATTCGAAACACATGGGCGTTTTGTTCCTCGTATTTTAAATTTCGCTCGAGATTTAAAAGTTTTAACAAATAAAGACCCAAAAGTAATTAACATGGTACCAATTTTGGGCATGTGAGGGTGCTAATTCTTCCTCATACGTAACCGATTCCCGAACACATTTTCTGGATTTCGAAGACCAAAATATTTTTTCAAAACGGATTTTAAATGTTTTGTGGTGATCCAATCATACCGAATAAAAGATTGGTGGCGACTCTCATTTTTCGATTTAAGAATATTGTTCGAGACCTGTTTGTTTTCCCAAAAATAAACGTTTCGACAATTATTTTAAATCGACTAGTCATTTAAAAATGTATTAAGAATGAGGTTAAAACATGTTACTTTTGACACTTATCAAATATCCCCACACTTAAGCATTTGCTTGTCCTCAAGCAAAATTCTCAACCCACATTCAAGTTAACTTTCTTAATTCTTCATTTTTATCAATAATGTTTCAGGATAAATTGCAAACAATCATGCATTGGAAATTCATCTAAAAGAACACTAAAGATTCAAGCAATCTAAGCTACAAAATTTTTAGCACAAAAATATAGGTGTCTCCCCTTATCTAAATAATTACCTTAAATTCAAAATCAACAAGAATTGACATCCTCACTGAAGATTCACTCAAAGCACTCAAAGTGTTTAAGGCTCATTAAATAAGCACTCAATAGTGAAAAACGAAATGTTATTACCATAGGCTTGCTTGAAAATCAAATCTCCACCACTGTAAAATGCATGTCACACCAATCAGGAGGTCTTTACAAGGTTGTAATCGGGCTGAGGTTATGGGTATGGAAAAGGCTAGAAGAATTGGTTAAAATTGAGATCGAGTTGATAAGTTACCAAACTAGAAAAAAAAAAAATCAGTTGCTGATTTGAAATAATATGCATAAACATGAATAATAAAGAATAAAGATTAGTTTTTCAATAGTATATGGAACTAATGATCCTAGCCCAAACATATTTTTGTCTTTTTCTTCTCTTTTTTTTTTTTTCTCATTTTCTCTTTTTTTTTTCAATTTTTTTCAATTTTTTTATTTATTTTTTCTTTTTTTGACTTTTTTTTCTAAATAATAAAATTTAGCAATTCAGATAGTGGAACATAGTTAGGCAACTTAACCAAATCAAATCTCGAAAAAAAGGGAGTAAATAAAGGAGTAAATATACCACAAATATATGGATCATGGGTTAATATTATGGGTTTAATGAATAACACGATGTTAGGCTCAATGGGGTTCACTAAGGGTTAATTTATTAGGTAAGCTTTTTAAAGGTAAAAGGGGTTTAAATCCTACGTGTCTCTATCATCTCAGCATATCAAATCAATAATGTGGTCTCAACATGTATAATCAAAGCAAGTTCTAGAATAAAAAATCAAGTTGACGTACACACAACCAAAAATAACATGAGCATGAAAGAAAATATATGCTCTATAGGCTCAAAAGCTCACAAAAATTATGGTTTTGATGTCGAATCTGCAATTTTAAAATTTGAAGATAATATTTCAATTCAAGGAGACAACCTAAAATATTTAATTCTGAAGACAACTCATCGTGCTTGACTCTCTCATATTCAGGGAGACAACTCATCATGCTTGAATCTCAAAACAAAATCAATAAAAATTCCAAATAGCAAAAATTCACTCTAATGGGTATGAGAAAATTACTTTAACACAATAAATAATTCAGGGATTTTATCACAATTAATACACAATCAATATCCCCACACTTAAGATGCACATTGTCCTCAATGTACAAACAGATATAAGCAGAATAATCACAATATCATAAAGAGGAAAGGAACTGAAACTTCTCTAAATTAGGATGATTTCATCGGAATTGGAAAAAAAATGAATGCAGCGAGTCTAAAGGAAGTGTAATTTTCCGAGCAAACTAAAAAGAAAATAGACAAAGACAAGTCAGAGAGGGATATTGACAAGCGTCGTAAACTATCAAAATAATTATCCTTAATCTCAAAAGAAATAATTAAATAGTGTAGTAAAGAGAAGAAGGGTCGATCCACAGGGACTTAGGAAATTCTGATGTAGAAAGCTTTTAGTTCTTGATTTAAGTGAAATGGAATAAAAATGGGGGGGTTGATCTAAAAGTTTAATTAAAGTAAATGAAGAAATGAAAATTTAAATCTAAGAATTTAAAGAAAATAAATTTAAAAAGAAACTCAATTTAAGTATCAGCCTTAGGCTCCACTTTGACTCATTTCCAACCGATCATCGAATAAGATTTTACTTCGGATAAATGCCGGTTACAGTATACAAGACCTAACCCTTGTAACTTGCTTTTCTCTCCGATAAATCGAAAATCCAAAATCAATTTTTGAATTTCAGTTTTCTGGCTAGACTAACCATGACTATCGCTATTAGAATAAAACAGTTTAAAATTTGGAAAAACCTGACTCGAACTATGTTGTCTCAATGAGAATCGAATTTGATCTCAATTTCCCTTAGTGGACCGCCTCTAAGTGTGTTCATAGGAAGTCGAATGTTCTACAAGCCGATCCTTCCTCCCAACTATAAATCGAAACAACCTTCAAACCAACTGACCCTTTTTGAATTTGAAAGTGTAAGGATTTTAAAAGGAAAGGCCGATTGCCAATCCAAGTTTACAGAAAATTGAGAAATATATTCGAAGATATAAAGTGCTTTTCAATTCTCACGATTGGAATTAAGTCGTTGCTTTAGCCTTTGGCTTTTTGGAAAATTAGCTAAGCATGATTATGGAAGAAATCATACTCAACATTTTTTAAGAAAATAAAAACTTAAAAATGAAATGTAGAGAAAAAGAGAATTTTATAGAACTTAGAAAATAAGAATAAAACAAATAATGAGGGATGATTTTCTAGCTTACCCCAAGGGGGTATTTATAGTTCTCCAAAACCCTAAAAATAACCTAAAAATAATAAAAAATAATTCTTGAAAATATTTAAACTAAATTCTAAAAACAAAAGATAATTTCTAAATTTGAATTTAAAATGCAGCTGATCCACTCTTCCATCCTTGCTGACTAGACCTTCTAGAAGCTGCTGATTGGACCTTCTAGAAGTTGTTGACTGGACCTTCTAGAAGCTACTGATTGGACACCACGTCAGACTCTCATGCCCAAAGTCATGCTCACTAGCCCAGCCTTGATTCCAAAAAATAAACTGCAAAACTTTGCCTTCTAAGTGCAATTTCCAAAATTAAAGTCCTGAATAGAAAACGCACAAAAACGTCCAATTCAGCAACATGAACTAATTATTGAGGAGTAATTAAGGATAAAATATTAATCAAATGAAACACTTATCAAATTCCCCCTCACTTATTCAATGCTTGTCCTCAAGCATTTCTCAACTAATACATCAAAATTCATGTTCCATCCTTCATTTCACAATGTATCTAAGATAACCAAATGACCCAAGATCGAAACAATTATTGAAATCAAGAGTCAATCAAGTAAAGGCATAACTAGGAGCAATTTTATACAAAGCAAGCCATTCCAATAACCTGTTAATTTCAATGAAGCAAAACTTAATACCCTCACAAGGATTCACTCGTTACGCTCAAAGTGTTTAGGTTTAAGAATCGCTCAGCCAGAACTAATCAAAACATTACCATAAGCTTGTAACTAAATCCAATCTCCACTACTAAAAATCGAACATGACGCAAAAATCAAAGGGTCTTTAAATATGGTTGTAACAAGGCTTAGGTAAGGTAGGGAAAAAGGCAAAAAAATGTGTGGTAAAATGCCAAGACAAAAGATGCATAATGTTGAAGTTCATGCCACGAATCGAACCAATATAATGAGACAAGCAAAGAAGTTTAAGCAACCATTTTTTTCTTCTTTTTCTCTTTTTTTTTCTTTTCTTTTCTTTTCGAACCTTTTGCTTTTTTTCTGTTTTTTTCACTGTTCTTTTTTTCTTCTTTATTGTTTCTTCTTTATTCGAACTCCTTTCTTTGCTCTCTTTATTTCTTTTTTTTTTGTGGAACAAATCTTCTTTTTCTCGACAAGGGTATGAAAAAGAGGGATGAAAATAGAAAAAGGCTCGGGTTTTTTAGATAGGGTGAAAACAAAAGATGAGAATAGGCTCAAAAGTGGCTAACTAGGGGAAATGAATGGGAAGGCAATTTTGGGTAGAGAAGTGGTTAATCCTAAGTGCCCCTATCATATTAAAGCATCATATTCAAGCATGTAGTCTCGACAAGTATTACGCTACAAGTTCTAGAATGTTGAGAATTAGTTCGGCACACTCAATGAAATAAAGAGCAAGAATGAAAGTATATGCTCGTAAGGCTAAAAAATTCACATGAAAAGGTGAAATGTATACTAAGTCAAGCAACATGTCAATTAACAAATATATGGAATGTCAAGTAAAATTTTATCGAAAATCACTAGTCATGCCCATTATCTATCATGCATCCTAACTTCCAACAAAAGCAAGATCACAATTCATAAGGAAATCAAAGAGATAAAGTGAAACATAGGATAAACAACAAGAAATTCCAACATAATACAATTAAGAAAAACTCAATTTCAACCAATCGAAAAAGCAAGATAAAAATTTGAAGCAAATTCTACCCCCTCACTTAAATCATATTGTCCCAATATGTAAATGAAAGCACAAAAGAGGGAATAGAGATACTCCTTGTGTTTAGTGACGATCGTGGCCACGTCAGGATGTGCTCGGGCGAAGGTAAGATAGAATCTCGACAAGGTTGGTTTCAATGGAGTCGAGCCGACCTTGCACTTCATGGATCTCGGCACGAACATCTGACTGTGGGTTTTCTGTGTGTCAATTAAGGTACTGTCCTTCAAAGGAATACACACTCATTATGAGGTGTAATGGTACCGGGTAGAACGATATAAGGTGCGTCGAGGGTGCCGACAAGAAGTCTCATTGTGTCTAAACACCGTGCATCTAAAGCATCCATCGCAAAAGCATAAGTAAATTGCGTAGTGTTAAATGTCAATGGAAAAAGACGAGATGCAAGGTGAGTAATATAAGGCCCAAGAATGAGTGGGCGACCGTAGCGCACAACACGCTCGAAAGCATGTGCAAACCAAAAGCCCAAATTTACCTTAGTACCGGTTTGTATACACCTCAAAAAGAATAGTTCAACCTTACTTAAGCATGACGTAGTATCGTTACGTCCGGAGTTGTTATATGCTAGGAACTAGTGAATCTCGCAAAGCGCGGGGTCATGTATTTGCCATCCTTTCACCGTATGGGCATTAAACGTTCCATCCCACCGAGCTAGTGAGCCCTTCATCAGCAAGGTCGGTATCAAAATCCTACAGAGTCTCAAGTAAAGCACTTAAATAACTAGGATCCTTGACATCCATCTCGAATCCCATAGAAAAATTAAAATTCGTAACCGACAAGCTAAAATACTGTCCCATCAATAGAAAAGAAATAACATCAGGCGAATTTACAGTAACAACTCGATTTTGTAGAAATGTAAATGTAGCATAAAATTCAAAAACCAGCTCATAGTATGTGCTACATCTAATCTCAGAGTACAAGGTCCAGCCAATGGCCTCTTTATTAGCAAAGTTTTGTTTTCTCACAAAAACACGTATTTTAAGTGTTCTAGCAATTGCTTCAAGTCGATTTGAGGAGCTTGCAAAATGGAAGGTAAAATTTTAGAGTCTGAGGGAATAATGCATGAATCAGAATTAACTGAAAATTTTTTCTCAAACTCCCTGATTTCCTCTTCAAAGTCCTTCAATCCCTTATACAAATTATTAACAAAGTTAGATTCTATAAACTCTTCAATGACAGGCTCAATAATATCAATAAAATTTATACTAGCAACATTATCTAGATATCGCATTGCTTTGTAAACATCAAATTTAACAACCTCACTGTCGAATTCCATTGTAAGAATTTCGCTTCTTACATCTATTTTTGTATGTGCTGTATTAAGGAAGGGACGACAGAGAAGTATTTTTGAAGAAGTGTTTGATCGGTCATTTTTCATGTCGATGACATAGAAATCTGCCGAAAAAATAAGTACTAAAACATTCTCAAGGAGTCCTTCTGGGTATATCACGGACCGGTCTGCCAGCTGTATTGTCACTTTCGTATCCTTCAAAGGCTCAGCAGAAAGTGAGTTGTACAAAGAAAGAGGCATAACATTTATGGAAGCGCTTAAATCATACATTACATGTTTAATTCCAATTTTACCAATTTTGCAAGGAATAGCAAACATACCTTGGTCCTTCAACTTCAGTGGAAGCTTTCGTTGGAAAAAAACGGCCGAGACATGCTCTCCTAAATTCACCTTCTCTATTCCGGTAAGTCGCCTTTTATTTGTGCATAAATCTTTTAAGAACTTGGCATACCTTGGTACCATTTTAATTACTTCAAGAAGTGGAATATTAATTTCTACTTTCCTGAATATATCTAAAATTTCCCTTTCTTTGGCTTGCTTATCTCGTTTTACCAACCTCGATGGAAAGGGAGGCGGAACGACGTAAGGTGAGGGAGTAGAAGATGATGTGGGTGTACCTTGTATGGTAGGAGACGATGCTTTCTCTTTATCTTTCTTTTGGGTGCCTTCCTATATGGTCTTAGGATGGTACCGCTTCGGAGAGTCATGGCACTAACATTTTCTCTTGGATTTGACTCCATTTGAGAAGGAATTTCCCTTAGGACTCGAGTCATCCTACTGTCTAAGCCATTTGGCTCATTTGCTTTTCTAATTCTTGTAGACGAACCTCAGTTCTATTTTGGAACTTATCTTGGGACAAAGCTAACCTTTCAACAATGGATTCCAAGGAAGACTTCGATGGTTGATATGGTTGAGGATGAGAAGGCCTCGGTTGATAGGCTTGATTTGGTCTTTGATTTTGCCCATATCTCAAGTTCGGATGATACCTCCACCCGGGATTGTAAGTGTTGGTGTAGGGGTTGTAAGGCCTTCGGGAAGGGCTTGGGAAATCTCCCACTGCATTAACTTGGACTCTGGTATCGTCTTATGACATTGGGCAGTTGTCTGTTGGATGGTTTGGAAATGTGCATATTCCGCATAATCTGGTTGTACCAATTTTTCTTGGAACAAGAGAATTAACCACATCAGTTAATTTATCGATCTTACTTTCTAAAGTAGATGTACTTATCTCGTGAACTTGTCGAGTTCACTAGGAGGGTGAAACTATTGGGAGTTGGCGGCCATAGTGGAAATCAAGGTTCTAGCCACATTAGGAGTCATGTTCACAAGGGCTCCTCCACTAGCAGCATCGACCATCTTCATCTCCAAAAGAAGCAAACCTTTGTAAAAATATTGAAGAAGAGTTTGCTCACTCAATCCGTGTTGGGGCAACTAGTGTAGAGTTTCTTAAATCTCTCCCAGTAGTCGTAGATGGACTCTCCATCTTATTTACGAATTCCAAGGATGCTTCGCCTTAGCTGTAGGGAAGAACTTGACAAGAAAAAGTTGACTCATGTCAGCCCATGTATTAATCGAATTAGGAGGTAAATCAAATAACCAATCTTTAGCCAAATCGGCTAAGGAAAAAGGAAAAGCACGGAGTTTGATTTTGTCCTCAAGTACTCCTTGTGGTTTTGTGCTCAAAGAAACCGTGAGAAATTCTTTGAGGTGTTTATGCGGATTTTCACTGGACAGACCATGGAAAGTTGGTAGAAGATGAATCAAACCAGTTTTTTTGCACGAACAGTGTACCTCCATTTGGGAATGTGATACATAAAGGTGGTTGGTTAGTAGGCGCTGCGGTAAGTTCTCGAATGGTTTGGTCATTGTCTGTCATTGGAACTGGTCCTTTGTTATCACACTCAAAGTGTGTTTCGGCTTCAGAGGGTGTTTTTAGACTCGATTGTGGATCTGTTTGACGTTGATGTTCTTGTTGTTGTCGTCTCTTTTTCTCTCGAAGTGTCTGTGCATGGGTTCTGCGAGCTCGTGCTTCAATCTCCGGGTAAAAATATACTAGTTCTCCCGAGTTGTTCCTTGTCATAAATCAAAAATAAAAAACTTTTATCAGTAACTTTGCCAAAGTTCCCGATAACAGTGCCAATTTGACAAGCGTCGTAAATTGTCAAAATAATTATCCTTAATCTCAAAAGAAATAATTGAATAGCGTAGTAAAGAGAAGAAGGGTCGCTCCACAGGGACTTAGGAAATTCTGATGTAGAAAGCTTTTAGTTCTTGATTTAAGTGAAATGGAATAAAAATGGGGGGGTTGATCTAAAAGTTTAATTAAAGTAAATGAAGAAATGAAAATTTAAATCTAAGAATTTAAAGAAAATAAATTTAAAAAAGAAACTCTATTTAAGTATCAGCCTTAGGCTCCGCTTTGACTCATTTCCAGCCGATCATCGAATAAGATTTTAGTTCGGATAAATGCTGGTTACAGTCTACAAGACCCAACCCTTGTAACTTGTTTTTCTCTCCGATAAACCAAAAAATCAAAATCAATTTTTGAATTTCAGTTTTCTGGTTTGACTAACAACGACTATCGCCGTTAGAATAAAACAATTTAAAATCTGGAAAAACCCGACTGAGACTATGTTGTCTCAATGAGAATCGAATTCGATCTCAATTTCCCTTAGTGGACCGTCGCTAAGTGTGTTCACAGGAAGTTGAATGTGATACAAGCTGATCCTTCCTCCCAACTATAAATCGAACACTACAGAAAAACAGGTTTTTAGTAGTGTTTTTTTGGGCCTATAGCGTCGCTTATAAGTGCTACTAAAACATAAAAGCGCCGCAAAAAATGCCGCTGAAGATAACGACGCTAAAAATAGAGACGTTTATAAGGAAAAACGCCGCTATAGAACATGGTTTTAGCGGCACTTTTTGCACAAACGCCTCTAAAAGCCATGATCTTTAGCGGCGCTTATCTCACAAACGTCGCTAAAGAACATGACCTTTAACGGCGCTTTCCCAAAAGCCCCGCTAAAGACCATGGTCTTTAGCGACGCTTTTTTGCACAAACCTAAAGACCATGGTCTTTAGCGGCACTTATCTCACAAACGCTGCTAAAGAACATGGTCTTTAGCGGTGATTTTCCCACAAACGCTACTAAAGACCATGGTCTTTAGCAGCACTTTTCCCACAAACGCCACTAACATTAACAAATTTTACCAACTCATTTTAATTCATATAAAACCTGAATTTTCAATATTTTTTTGTAAATTCATTTTCATTTTCAATTAAATATTTACTCAAACCTTCATAAATTTCTTGAAAGATAGAGCCTTTTTAAGTGCTAGTGATGAAGTCTTGCAAAGCTAGAATATGTAAATACATATAGATAACTTGAAACATGTGACAGGCTAAAATTGCATTTCACGAGCAACTAAATATTCAAAAATCTAATAATTCAATTACACTCAAATTACCTGTATTTTTCGAAGAAGAAGTACCATAACAAATGAGTACCATATGTGCATAAAGAAGAAGTACCATAACAAATGAGTACCATATGTGCATAAAGAAGAAGTACCATAACAAATGAGTTCCAAATCAATAATAAAGGAGCAACAATAAGATCCAAAAAGAAAAAAGAACAGATCAAACTTTCTTCTAGTCCATCCAAATAAAACTAAAATAGTCATCTTTTGGCCCACTGTTTATTTCGCATTGTTGAATGAACAACGAGAAATACATGTTCATATGTATATGTAGTGTAAAACAAAAAAGGAGGTGTTTACCGCACTGGTTGCTGATTATAATGGTTCTTCTCTTTCTTCTTTACAGCAGCAAGCCTTGCACTCCTTGTAGCAGCCTCTTGAGTAGTAGCTTTTGCAGTTGCATCCATCTCTTTACTGGATTTCTTCTTCTTCATAGATGCCATCTTCTTTAACCGCTCTGTCACGTCAACAGTTGATGCATCCTCCTCATTCTGTTAATTCCAGCAGATTCATCTGGCCCATTGGTGACATCTGTATTAATCAGCTGATCTTGTGATTCTTTACCTTCCTTCAATTTATCCTTCTTTTTCTTCTTCTTCGCACTTTTAGACTCCCCTGGAGGATTTTCCTTCTTTTCTCCCTCTCCATCTTTCTTTTCTTGTGCAACATCTGCAGTGTAAGAGATAAAAAACAAGCTTAGAAGAGACTTCCTTTATGTAGATATTTGAGCAAAGAAATTGTTCTGGACTCGAAATTCCATCTTCATACGTGCACGGTGCTTATTTACAACCAAGAAAACAACATATAACCTTAAAATGGATAACATGTAAATATAAAAAGATTGCGTGGATGCTTGCACTTGAGAAAATTTTTTCAGATTTTCAAACTTGGACTCACAAACAGCTTAAAGGTTGTTATGCATTGCATCCCAAGAGACAACTTGAATCATCAACTACTATTGTTGCAACAAAACCATCTATGATTTGATTCTACTATTATTGAAACTTAACAAAAGGAATACATAAAAAAAATACCAACTTTCCAAAAAACCTAGGGGGAAAATGTTGCACTAAGTTGGTTAAAATTACCAGGCGACTCATCCTGGCCATTGCTCTCCTTCTGTGTTACTCCAAAATCAGCAAGAAGAGCCTCCAGCTCAACAAGCTCCTTTTTCTTCCTCTCTTTCTTTGAAAGTTGTCTTTCTGGCTCCTTAGGTGGTAGAGGAACTTCAGGAACCTTTATTGGCAAAGGCTCAGGATGTACTGAAGCCTCTGGTTCATGATCATGATCTTCCTCTATATCATCATCACCTTCATCCAAAATATCTTCTTCACTCTCACTATCCTGTCATCCCAAATCAATTAAAATTTAATGAGACATAGCTTGTCAAAATCAAACTAATTTCCAACTTTCATCCTGTATCAACTATAGTCGTCCAATCATACAGGATAATGATTTATGCTCAAGGGACTCATCCTTTTGGCAGAGTAACAAAAGAACAAATGGACCTGAGACTTGGGAGGGCCTAAAAGGAAACCAAGCTGACTCTTTGTCAGTAACTGTAGTCACAATGTTATATCTTATATGCTATTCATTTATTCTCCAAGACAACTAATCCACTTGTTCTTTTTCCACTTCTTCTTCAACCTTAGATTGCAAGAAGCATAAAAATGAATTTCCACTTAGAAGAGAGAACTAATATAAAATTCGACATCTTAATGCTTTATGCTTTTAAGAGACAAGACTACAATAAATCTTTGAAGTACTAAAACTAAACTACAGGAATGACATGATACACCAATATTCCTATATTACTTTGTTGACAAATAAAGAGGAAGTAAAATCCATGTCAAACAATAAGGCAGGACTGTGAAAGTAAATTGGGTTTCCTTGAAAAAAAAATAAAACTATAACAAAAAAATCCAGATTTTGGGAAGCTTTTAGCAAAGTGATCCTCAAGTGCTAGGAGCACTATAATACTAAATAAATTCCATTAAATTAGAAATATATATATAGAGAGAGAGACAAAAAAGTAAAGCTAAGATACACCACCCATGATTTCAATAATGTCATAATAAAATATGAAAGAACAATAAGAAAAACACCTCACCCATGGAGAAAGACAAAATGGATTATCTTTTCACCTTAGCTAACATAATAGCTTTCTTAGTACTATAATAAAAAAAATTAGCATTCTAAAGATAAATAGATGTCCAAAGTCTTCACTATGAACTTGCATGATTTTTAATCCACTTCCAGTAAAAAAGGACCTTAAGTGGCATCTATCTGCTAGTAAATTTCATGATCTCCTGAAATTCAGTAGAACCTTTTAAATATAATTTATATAGAAACATCTCATATGAACTACTATCACCATAAATACCTCCATTTTAAAATCCCACAGCAGCCGGATTGTGTGTCTCGATTCTCTGAGTTCCGTCAAAAAATTCAATTAAACTTATGTCTGTTTCTAGCTCACATGAATTATTCTAAAAACAAATCCTCGTGAAGATGATAGTCCATGATCTAATTACATATCGCAAAAATTATTAAAATAATAATTACAACCACTTTAATTTTTAGGAATCATAATTTTGAAAAAAATATTTTATCATATAAATAATAAAATAATAATAAAATACATTCATTCACATAAATCATTCTAATGGTTATAAGAATGTCACATATTATAAAAAAACATGAAAAAGAGAGAAAATATCAATTTATACTATAAACATAGCATAACCTGACTCTGACATCAATTGTTAGATAAAATATGGTTTGAAAACAATTGTCATAGTGGAAAATTAAAATTTTAAAAACCGAAAAGATTTGTGATATTTATATCAATAAATATTTCACAAAAAGTACCTATGCTTTGTGCGAGACAGATCTTAGACGTTCTTAACTTTCCCGAACAACCTTCTTTGCTATCCTTGTATCACGAATCAATGCGAGAGTAGGCTCGAATAATCACGCATCAAACATAGAACTAGAAACTATAACAACCCATTTTTTAGTGGTGTCGAAAACAGTGGTTTTGAGACCACAAATTTGATGAGTAAATTCATATAATGAGTATTTAAATTATATGATTCAATAATAATTTTTATATGGAATTTTGAATTGGTGAATTTTAATTATTGAATTTAAAGTTAGTATAAGTGGTTTGGTTCAAAAGTCAAGTGGTTTTAGAAAATGAGGTATCAAGACCTCGTTTCTAAAATTTAGGACCGTAAATATTTTTTATTAAATATTTATAGAGTTTTATTATATGTGAATTGAAGTTTGGTCGAGTAATTTTGATGATTTATTTCTTAATTAAGGAAAAAGGAGTAAATTGTAGAAAAGGTAAAAGTTAATTGCTATTGATTAAAAACAGTAAAGGGACCAAAATGGAAATTAAACCATGATCAAAAAGTCCAAGAGGTGGTGGATATGATTGAATCCACTAACTTTTGGATTATTTATTCATTAAGTCCTAATAAGTTTAAAGTTAAATTGAAATAAAATTTATTTGATTGAAATTTAATATAATTGAAGGACCAATTGTGTAATTGGACACTCCTTAAATGGCCTAATAATAGAATTGAAGTGAAATTCTCTAGATTGTGGTAAATTGCGATTAAATCCTAATTAAATGAGGTTTACTAATTAGTTTATTTTTTAGTATGGTTAGAAATGGTGGTTTTGAGGCCACCACTGATGTGTCAGATTGTAAATATTTAATATTTAATATTTACGAGGTCATTAATATAGTATAAAAATTTGGTTATGAAATTTTATTGTTTAGATAGTTAATTAAGTAAAAAGGACTAAATCGTAAAAGTTGAAAAATGTGGATATTATTGAGTAAATGTGTTAATTAGTAAAGGAATGGTCTATAAAGGTTCTTAAAGGGTAATTATGCCCTTAGGGAGGGTAGTGGACGCTTTGACACTCATTTTAGCTAAGATTTCAAGTGAAATTAAAAGGGTAAATTTGTAATTACCTAAATAAGATTTATTAAACAAAAACAAAGTAAAATCTTATCATCTCTTCCATTGCTTTTTCTTAGCCAAAAACCCTAAAGGGAATAAGAACACCATTCGACCATCTTTGATTTCTCAATAGGTAAGTGAAATTTCATTTGTTTTTAGTAATTTTTTATGTTTTTGAGCTCATATTAGCTTAATCTAACTAGCCTGAGGACTAATTTGTGAATATGTCAAATGTTATAGATTTTTCCATTGATGAATGAGTTGTTATGAAAGATTTTGTAAAGTAGTTTTTTGATTATTTTAATGTTTAAAAACTAAAATGTTAAGGTGATAAATTTGCAAGGACTTAAGGTGAAATAAATGAAAAAGTAGGCTGTAGAAAGGAACTTAAAATATTTGGCTAAGTTAAAAGTTGAAATAAAATGGTTAATTTTCATGTTTTGAGTTAGGGACTAAATTGAATAAAAGTGAAAAGTTAAGGGTAATTTTGTAAAAATGTCAAAAAAAACTTAATTGCATAAAATGAGTTAATTTTACTGTTGGAATTAGTTAATTGAAGGGAATTATTATTTTAGATCAAGAACGTGTTGATAACCGAGAAAGAGATAAAGTGGCGGAGTAGTCCCTGTACTTTTTTGATTACTACAAACTAACCCTGTAAGTTCGTACTATTTACTTTTCCATTTAATACTCTTAATTATAATTATTTTGGAATCATTATCGAATGTGAGTTGATGTATTCTGGCTCATAAGAGCAATATTCTAGACTCCGGCTCGAAAAGAGCGTTATTTTGTTTCTGGCTCGAAAGGAGCATTATTCTGTTTTTGGCTCGTATGAGCGATAATATGTTCTTAGCTCCAATGAGCAATACTTTATTCTAGATTCAAATGAGCTACATCTTGCAATGATCACGATTAATCGTATTCTATCATGATCGAATCTAGTCATCTCAATTGTACCCTTGTATTATTTGAACCATTAATTTTGGTAAGATTTACCCATTATGCGAACTTACTAAGCTATGTAAGCTTACCTGTGAATCTATCTATTGTTTTGTAGATCTCATTTTGCTGTTAGAAGATCAGATCCTCTTGACGAATCACACTATCTCGGGAGCATTTTCGGTAGTTTTTATATCACCTAGCTTCTTTGGCATGTACTAAGATGAATGTTGTTTTGAAATACTGTGTGATAAAAAAAGTGAATTATAATAGCCAAACAACCATTTGAAACATATTAAGATGGTTAATGCTTGTATGTGAATTAGAAGCCATTTTGTGTTGAAATGAGTATCTCATATAAAAGTTATGAAATGAATTGGTAATATGTTATTGTATTGGAAATTAGATTAGATTTGTGTGTGGATGTTTATGATGCTTGTGTAAATTGAGTATGAATGAAACTAAAGTAGTAATGGTTGAATGTGGTGTGAACCTAGAGAGTTAGGCAAAATTTTGAAGTAAATTTTTAGGTCTTTCGAAGGTGTACACGACCTGCACATGAGCCACCCACACGGGCGTGTGCCCTGAATGTTAGGGGCAAGTTTTACATGGGCTACACACGAGTTGTGACACAAGCTGTGAAACGACTGTGTGGCCCTATTTCGTAATGACACACGGCTCAGTACATTATGTCTTACACAGGCACGTGGTAATAATTTGTATGGACACACGGTTTGTGACACGACCGTGTGCTTGTAATTCGAGCATGCACATGGTTTGAGGCACTGGCGTGTATGTGGAGGCTCACGGGCATGTGTTTAAGACACACGGTTGTGTGACCCATGTTGAATAAAACTTCTGATTTCGTTTTGAACTCTCGTGTAATTCAATTGATTCTCTGATTGGCTAAAATGTTTGTAATAATTATGTAAGAACAAATAGGGTTTATTTTGGTCATGTTAAATGCATTGACATGAATCATGGTTGATTTGTAAGTTTTTATAATCGTAAAGTTTTGTTAGATCTTGAAACCTTGAATCGATAATAGTTACGGGTTTTGAGTGTTACATTAACTGTTTCCAATTGGTCCTTGGTTGTTTGTAAATTGTTTGAAGGGCCTCGAGGACCCGATTTAAAGCCATAAATATATGTTTAATATTACTCCGAATTATCTCTTAATTTAAAGAAATTAAATTGATATTTAAATACTGTATGTTATGAAAATGTTTCGATGTGTACACTAATTCTTTGTAACCTTATTTTAGTAACAAAATATAAGATTTGGGTGTTACAAAAACACTTTCTTAATTTCAATAGGAAAATAATTCTCTCATAATAGAAACTGATAGAATTGTTATCATAGAAAAATAATTTATACTTAGAAAATAAACTTTCAGTATTTTCGAGCAGAATAAAAATATCTTAAAGTCGTGTTTTTTTAGCTCTACCAGTGTTATCTATTTATATGGAAGGACAGAAGAATCCTGATTGAATTAGCAGAACACATATAATACTTATTTTATAGAAAATCTAGTCCTTTTGTTTAACTAGGAGAGGGGTCAACACACCCTAGTTAAATATACCAGGGTTGTTTTCGCTCGTATATTATGAATGATTTTTGGGCCTCATTTGTATTAGGTCTAATTATATGTGAAACAAAACGATTTTCAGTAGTGTCAGAAACAATACTTTCAGGACCACAACTTCGACAGGTCGGGTCATTAATATTATTTATTTAATATTTATGATGTCATTATCATCGTAATAAATTTTGGTTGAGAAATTTTATCGTTTAGATAATTGAGTAAAAAGGACTAAACTGTTGAAGTTACGAAAGTAGACTTTGTTTAAATAGAGGGACCAAATAAACAAATTAACTAATAGGGGTTAAGTAGTGGATAGTCATGGTATAAATATTAATTATGAATGAGATTAATTAAGTTTAAAAAATCTTAATTAAGCCTAATTATAAAAGACAAAAGAATTACAAAAAAAAACCAAGGTATATAAATTAAAAATAAAATAAATTAGATTATAGTTTCATCATCTTCTTATTCTTTCTCCTATTTTCATGACTAAGCTAAGGAAAACTTAGGGTTTTCCATTATTTTCTTTGAGCTTTGATTTGAGTAAGTAAACTTCGTCCGCTTTTAGTATTTTTTATGTTTTTGAGTCCGTATTAACTTAACCTAGCTAACACAAAGACTAATTTGTGAATATGTCAAATGTTATAAATCTTGCCATTGTTGAATAAGCTTGTTCTTGAAAATTTATTGAAGTATTGTAAGCTTGGTTGATAGATTTAATGATTTTGTAAAGTGATTTATGATAAATTTAGGGTTTGAGGACTAGATTGTAAAAATGATGAAAATACATGTCCTTATTGTGAAATAATTGCATGTAGTTGTTGGGTGAACACCCATGGATATTCAATCGATACAAGTTTGAATGAAAAATGATTATTTTCCATGTTTTGTACTTAAGGACTAAATTGAATACAAATGCAAAGGTTAGGGGTAATTTCATAAATTTCTCAAAAAGGAGTATAAATTGGTTAAATTACATGATTTAATAAAATAATTAATGAATTTATTGTGTTAGATCAAGATCGTGCCATCGATAGCAAAAAAGGAAAAATTACAGAGTAATCCCTCGAGTTTCGCTTAATTTGTAATTTCGTTTGGTAAGTTCGTGTAACTTTATTTCTACTTATTATTCTAACCTTGAATTGTCTTGTCTTTATTCTGATAATTGGAACAAGTTGAAGAATCTTGAAGAATGATATATTGAACTAGCTTGTAAGAGCAATATTGGCTCGTAAGAGCGTTATACTGTATTAGGAGTGATATATTGTACTGGCCCGTAGGAGCGATACTGGCTCGCAAGAGCGTGTTACTGACTGAGCTCGTATGAGTAAAATATTACAGTGAATCTTGAAGGACTCGTATGAGTTAAATTTATTTTGGAGTCTTAAAGAGCTCGTATGAGTTGAAATTACTAGTAAACTTAAAGCGTTCGTATGATCTGAATTACTGGGAAACTTGAAGAGTTCATTGAGATACGAATGTGGAATAATGAAAATATTTATTTACTCTCTTCATTCAAAATATACTACTATGCAAGTTAATTGCTCGAACGAACCTACTAACCTCTGTAAGCTTATCCTGTGTATATGTTGTTGTTTTGTAGATTTCATTTTGTTGTCTGAAGATCAGATCACCTTGAAGAATCACACTATCTCGGGAGCTCGTTCTGTAGTCTTCGTATCACTTGGCTTATATGGCATGTAATAGGATTGTGAACTTGAAAGGTTTTGGTGTATAGTGGTAATTAGAATGACGTCAACTTTGATATTGACTCTCGAATGTATTTTGTGTATGTGATGAACTAAGTATCAACATGTTGTAGTCCACATAGGAATAATTTTGAGTGATTAACTTATAATGGAAATGCCTATGGAATGTTTTGGTATTGTTGGTTCAAACTTAGATGAATTACGTGCATTTTTGGTATTTTGCATACTTGTTTCGTTAGTACTCTTACATGTATCGGTAGAAGTACAAAGTAATTGAGACCTTGGTTATTGACTTGCATTGTATTGGTAGCAATACTGAGGTATCGGTAGTTCTGATCATAGTAGTATCGGTAGTTTAAATACTTGCATCAATAGAAGCTATAGGATAAAACTTCTTAGCTCTTTGGAGTTTGTTGTATCGATAGTAGCATGAGTTGTTTCGGTAGAACCTTCATAACTACCAGTAGGAAATTGCAATTATTTTAAAATTACTTACTGACTTAACTTCTATCGATACTTGTCCAACAGGTGTCGGTAGAAGTCCCCCAATCTTGTAAAATGACATTTTTGACCTTATTATTGTATTGTTATTTAAGATTATACATAACTTCGTGCATGCTATTTTTATAATATTGAAATGGTGAGATATTGGGGATTAAATCATCGATAATCGATCAGAAAGACCTTGGAACCTTAACCGGTGACGGTAAAAGGTTTTGAGTGTTACAATATGTGCTTCCAAGACTTTTAACCCAACACTTTATGATTTAGTCTAACTTAATACATGTTTTCCTATTTCCACAAATAAATATTAAATAATTTTCTCAATCCAATTTTAATTCCGTTAAAGTCATGACAATTTTATTGTAAAAGAATCTATGAAAAAATATTTTCAATTTTCATATTCAACGTATTCACAATGGTCAATTAATTTAATTATATTTTAAAACTTCAAATTTTTATTAAATAACAATATAAAAAACTTAAATTAATTCACATCATTTCCATACTTAGTAAGAAAACACTTTCATTCCCGAATGTAATCCATTCCTCTAACTTTATCATTTCAATCCATTTCTGTTAATTTGATTCAAATGATTTATAATTAAGTTTAAACTTTTTGACTATTAATTATAAACTCATTTAGTCATGAAGTCATTCCACTATAGTATCTTGACTGAGCTCTCCCTAATTACATATCATTACGAAAGCTACTTGATCTCTTTAGAATAAATTCGTTCTCCCACTATGATCCTATTTTATCTCATGGTAACCATTACATATTCCTTCATAAAAAATCAATTACTAACAACTAGTAATTATGTCATTTATCAGAAAGTCAAATGTCTCGTGGCCACGTTTACTTTTCATCTATCATTTACCCATTTCTTGGGCTATGATTTCCACTATCGTGAATGTTACTACATATTGCAAAAGTGTATACCCAATGCACAAACTTTCTGTTCCTTATCTATTTGAACTCAGACTTTTACTTGCATCAAAGTATTTGAGTCATGTTATGAACGTCACAAGTGAATAAATTCCTTAAACGGATTCATGACCTATTCAACTTGGGTCTTGTACAATGTACTCTAAGTCCAATCAGTCACATCTATGTCTCTATGTTTTGGGAGTCTTCCTCCTCAATGCCCAAGACATATTAGTCTTTCAACTAGTTTGCTTATTTCCAATTAGACTAAGGACATGTTTAGGTTCATCTACTGATATAAGTTGTCTTTTCATATTATGCTCCGATCACGTAATACTGCTTAGTATTTGTTAAACGTTAGATAACGAATGAGTCAACATTTGCTTTCGTTTTGCTTTATGTGCAAAAACCATTGAGTACAATATACAAAGGGTATTAAATGTAATTTATGGATAATTTATTAAACTTACCCATTCAAAAGAAATATAAGTATTCAAACAAATATAGTACACTTAGGGCACCAAATTCAACACAAGGTGAGGATTATAACCCCCCATACTCATCTTGATGACTGCTATAAGTAGATGCTACTAAAATATTTTCTTACCTTGTAAAACAATTTTCACTAAATTTAAGACTTAATAAAAAAATTTTAAAACCATTTTTAGCATTTAGAAAGCTTGAATACATTTTTAAAATCAATTTGAATAATTTCCTAGGTGTTTATATAAGTCTAAAATAGAAAAGGGGTCTCAAGGGTACAAAATTGTAACACTCCAAACTCTGTCGAATTGGTTCGACCTGAATCTAGTGAGCTTTATTAGCTACTAGAGTGATTCTCCATTAACTCCCAACCTAACCTCCAACACACCGTATATATACATCATTTAATGTGTTAAGTTATAACACAACAGCGAAATAAAATCATACATAGATTGTAAAACATGCGAGCTTATCAAACAAATTGAGGAAAGGGTTCACATGTCATCTAAACAATAAAACACAAGGGTTCACATACATCATACAACATAGGTTCACATATTTAAGTAACGCATGAGTTCACGTAACAACATAAAGCATGTGTTCACACAACAACACAAGTTCGCAAAATAATTGAGGTTCACATACTTCCTAGGTTCAAACATAAACATACAGATTTGGGTTCACATACTAAACAAATTTCGTAACAAAAGGATTTGTTCATGCAAGGTTTCTCACACTTTTATAGGTTTTGCTAAATAGTAAGGTTATCACTACTTATGGTTCACATGCATATTGGAGGTCACATGAAACAATTTTTCACAATATAACTGACTCGCATGTAGGATTAATACATATTTGGCAAGATTAAAAAGAATACAACATGGCATGCATGCAAGGAGGAATAAGGAAATATCAAACTTTATTTATACCGAGAAGAAGAAATTAGCAACAAAAGTTTATTCCCAAGGTTTCAAAGAATAAATAAATCTAAACTTAAGGAATTTGTTTCAATAATAGTAGCAAACCATAATAAAACTAAACCCACACAAACAACCACATCACCTTTTTCTCGGGTTCACAAATATCTATTCAGGGATTAGCATCGCCCATGTCATCTACCTCACCACTGCCAATTCGTCCTAAGTTGTGATGGATTTAGGTGCCTACGCATCCTGCCATGGAAAAGCATTGTCAATTAAAGAAAAAGGAAATAATCTTAAACGAATGACATCGTCAGTAATACCATTAAACCTAAATGTATCACACAATTGTTAAACCCGTTTCAAAAGTAAACTAGGATCTTTAGACATTGTCCCTTTAATTTGTAAATTATTTTGAATCATTTGAATTATAGCTGATTTTATTTCAAAGTTATTAGTGGCAATAGTAGGTCTTACAATACTCCCCTAAGTTAGATTTAAAGTAGCTAAAGAGTACTCCCTTATAGTTCTTTGTTCTTTTTCCATCGGTTCGTTTGCAGGGAATTGTGGAGGTATATTGATGTCTTTTACGTTAATCACGAGATCTTCTATTGAATCTACTTGTTCTTCTGTCTCCTCCGGTGGTGGGTTTTGAATAACTTGTGGGTTTTTGCGGTTACATTTGATTAGTGATTTAGGGTTAGAAATAAGGTCAACCAAATTTCCTTGGTTTTGAGTCATAAACCAAAATCAAATAAAAAAAATAAGGAAATGAAATACGAAAATAAAAGAAAATAAAATCGTATCTATAACCTAAAACTTTTCTGATTATTTTAATGGAAAGAAAGAATAAAATTTACTAATGCATTGCCTCCCCGACAATGACGCCAACAACTTGACCTCCCCTGAACGTACTCCTGTTCGATGTAGATTTTGACTTTTCGCAAGTATACGAGTCAGGTTGTAAATATAGCGTGTTTACAATGGAACACTTGGTAGCATTTTGAGGATCATACCTAAAGGAGGCGTAGGCTATAGTAAATAAAATCCTTGCGAAGAATAAAATTAATTAGTACTGATTTTAAGGCTTATAGTACGAGGAAAAATAAGAGATTTGTTTAAAAGCATAAAGATAAAAAGGTAAAAATAAAATAAAATAAAGTTTGAGTTGTAGAAATTCTTATGAATGACTTTGGGGAGATTAGGTCATTTTCGTATGACTTCTTCAATTGTTGAGTTATGGGAATTTTCCTCCAATCAACTAGACATTACCTAGTTGGATCTCTCATCTTCCGTCGGCATAGCAAGTCGATAGATATTACTTATCGCTAAATATCACAATCTAAATCGGTTTGGGGAATAGGTGTTCATGGATGGATAATACCAATTTTGGGTTCATTCCCACCTAGATGACGTTCTAGGGTTGTCAGGCCTAGTGTTTGTTTAATATTCTTCTTTTCTTAAACAGTTGATTCGAAAAGTAAAATCCCCGTAAAACAACAATTAATTATTCATACTTCCACTCCTTAATTCCCCAAAATGGAATTAGTTCCTCATGGTTTCTTTATTCATCGATGAAACAATATATGAAAACATATAAGTGCAAGAGAGAATGAAAAAGAAACTGAATTGTATTAAGCGATCTATTGGGAAAAACTCCTCGATCGTTTACGCGAGTTTCTACAATCTCATTCCAAAAGCGGAAAAATAAATAAAACTAAAACTAAAATTTAAAGTGTAAGTAATCTGTGTAAAACCCTAGTGCTAAAGGTCCTATTTATAACTTTAGATGGTCGTTTTTCCTCAACCCTAGGTTACCTGTCGTTCCTCGTGTTTAAGTGGCATTGTAAAAACCAAAACGTCTTTCGTTTAATGTGAGATCTGCATATAGGGGTCGATGTTGTGACACACCAGGTCCTGTGTCGCGACACAGGCATTAGTCTCCATGTGAAGCGTCATCCTACAGGCGTTGTCGCGACATATCTCATTTTTATCGCGATAAAGACGTCACTCTTCGAGTTCCTTTAAGTCTAATCCTTTAGTTGCGACGTAGCTCAGCTTATGTTGTGACGAAGTAATCAGTATCCTATTAGCTCACTTCTTGTGATCTCTTGCACACTCATCAAGTACATTAGCTAACCTTTAGGCCTCATTTAGCCTTAAAGACAAATAAAACGACATTTTAATACTTAGTTTACGTAGTTTATTTAAATAAGAAATCTAAACTAAATCCTATGAAAACATAACAAAAATACTTTATTTCAAGCTCTTCAAGTGTGAAAAATAGTTCAATCCGCTAGGTATAAAACTGGCAAATCAAAACTGTCCCTGGGCCTCAACACCCCACATATCACAACACAAGGTTAGTTCTCATAATCCTTTGGCATGCCAACTATATCCAACGGTCTCATAAAGTCACAAGGCCAAAATATCCTCATTATTATCATATGTTTACTTATATTCAAATTATTAGCACAATATAATCAATGCATACCCACATATTTACTGTTACATGGCATGAATAACATACCCTCATATTTATTTTCACTACAATCATCATAAGCTTATAACATATGTCATAGCATCTCATATATGTTCACTATTTCATAATTTCACAATTCCAAAAGAATACATATATCACACTTAGTCATAGGTGCAAGAACACTTACACTAGAAATTTAGAATAGGGGTTTAGGCTACCTCTAAATTTCCAAATACACAATGAATAATCTACGAGTAGCAATTCCAAAACACTTACCAAAAATATATGTTTTCGTCGAAAACCAAAAGCTTAGACAAGCTTTTCTTTGCCTTTATCTCTACTCATTGAAGGAATTAACGACTCCATCGCTTAAACAAGACAACCACACAAATATGCGAGCAACAATCAATCATCAACTCATCTCAAACAGTCACAAATAATAGCCTAAGTCGCATTCTCTTTTAGCCGAAACCTTCGACATAGAAAACATTATATTCAAATATCTCGGTTTATATTTTATCTTTTTGCACAAAATGAATTTCATTCATCTACATATTCATCTACGACTAATTCTCAACCTTTAAACTACACATTTTAATGTATCGAAATTTTTCGACGTACAATGACTATTATGATGAAAATTCATTAAAACACTGTAAATCTTTAACGAAACTTCAAAGTATGTTTGAAACCTTCTAATCATATTAAAAATAATTAAAAAACTCTTTAAAACCAAGTTTTTATCGATAAACCCGAAATTCACCATTAAAGACCCGATTTTAGCTTTTACTCAAAACATTCATTTTAATGGTTAAGATTTCAATTTAAGAGTCTAGATATCATTTAAAATTAATAGAAAGTCGAATGGTTACCTTTGATGTAAGAAAAATGAGCTTTGGCGCAAATTCGAAAAAACTCACACGTAAGGAAGATGATGAAGATGATGCAGTTTTGGGTGATTTTCTTGGCTTTGATGGAGGTTTTTGGTTTAAAGGATGTTGGAAATCAAAAGGGATTAGAAATAGGAAATAAAAATTGATTGGGAGAGATGGGTGAATCAAGGGAAGACACAAGTATAAGGGAGAAAAAACTAATTTGAAAAGTTTTGAGAAATTGGAGGTTTTAGGTTGATTTTGAACATTTGGTCAAATTGCTTCATAAAAATACTTAATTTTGACTTTTTTATAAATTAATCCCATTTTCAATATTAAAGGCATTTAAAAATTATTTTTAGAAATTGATTTAATTTCCAAATAGCAATTGTCGAAAATATTATTCGTTACTAGTCTCATTAAAATTCCAAACACAATTGGGCTAAAATTTTTATTTTACCCTTGGAACTTTTAGGCTCAATTTTGGGGGTGTGACAACTCTCCCCCAGTAAAAAGAATTTCATCCTCAAAATTTACCTTTGTTAAACCAATAAGGTAGCCTTTTCTATTTTGTGGTTATGCGACAAAAACTTAACTAATGGAACTCTCTTATTTCACAAAACTTTCTCTTCATAAGCTAAAATTTCTACTGGTTCCTCTTCATAAATGAGATCAGGTCGAACCTCGATCTCCTCTATTGGCACAATATGTAACGGATCTGAAAGATACTTTCAAAGCATAAACACATGAAGAACATCATGGATTCGCTCAAGTTCTTGCGGTAACTTGAGTCTATAAGCTACCGGTCTAATTCTCTCGACAACTTTTTATGGTCCAACATACTTTGAACTTAATTTACCCTTCCTTCCAAACCTCAAAAATTTTGAGAACACCGTATCGCCAACTTGAAACTCGATGTCTCGACATTTCAAATTCATATAAGATTTCTGCCTATTTGTTATCGCTTTCAACGTTTCACATATTAGTTTCACCTTCTCTTCAATCTCTTGAACTAAATTTGGCCTAACAACTCTCTTTTCACTCAATTTTGTCCAACATAAAGGAGTTCTACACTTCCTACCATACAAACCCTCAACTGGTTCCATGCGAATACTTGCTTAGAAACTATTATTGTAAGTAAACTCTGCAAAGGGCAGATATCACTCCCAACTTCCACTAAACTCAATCACACAACTTCGTAACATATCCTCTAAAACATGAATTACCCTTTTAGATTGGCCATCAGTTTGGGGATGATAAGCCATATTGAAGGTAAGTTTTAACCCCAAAGCCTCTTGTAAACTCTTTTAAAACCTTGACGTAAAATACGAATCTCTATCGGAGATGAGAAAAACTAGACTCCATGAAGACGTACAACTTTGACAATGTACAACTTCGCTAACTTCTGCAAAGAATAATCGGTACGCACAGCCAAGAAATATGCAATCTTCGAAAACCAATTAACTATTACCCACACAAAGTATTTCTTCGTTAGGGTTAAAGGCAAACCCCAAAGAAAGTCCATTGTGATTCTTTCCCACTTCCATTTAGGAATCAAAATCGATTGTAATAAACCTGAAGGAAATTGATGTTTGGCTTTCACCTTTTATCAAACCAAACACCGAGCAACAAAATTCGTAACATCACGCTTCAACCCAGGTCACCAGTAAATCTCTTGAAGTTTATGATATATTTTACCACCTTCAGGATGCATAGCGTAAGGGTTACTATGCGCCTC